>JBBHKE010002741.1:0-93088 GCA_037447655.1 Zygnema cylindricum | reverse complement strand
GGGGGGGGGGGGGGGGGGTTTGATTTTTTTTTTTTTAAATTTTCATTTTCGATATATCGTCGATACGATATATCGACAATATATGGCGATATTTCGATAATCGATATATCGAAGCGATATATCGATTATCGGGTGCCTAATATTCGGTACATATCGAATATCGGCAAGTGGTCCTCGATACCCAACACTAATAGTAGATACTCTTTGGAGATGTTTGCTGCAGATTTGTAAAAGACGCCTTGTTCTAGCACATGTGGGAAGACGCTCCCGTGTGTATGATCCCTCCTACATCCTTTGGACCCTCCATGGCAGCCGCCATAGCAAATAACTCCGCCTCTTCTTGCTCATTGAAGCTTAGAGACTCATCTGTATCAATGGCAAAAGCTGAGAAAAAAAGGCATTTCCACGGGAAGGATTTCCAAAAAAACCTCTGTGATACTGGCTTTGGTGCCTACCTGGCCTGTACAACCCTGTCTCATTAGCCTTCTTTAGTTTAGGACAGTAACTATATCCATGACCCTTCTCAGAACAATAAAAACAAGTAGTAGTAGATGGCCTATTTGCCTTTGATTAAACTTATTGTGATTTTGGTTAAACTGACTCCTATTCTGGTTGATCTGATTTCTTTTGTCAAAATCAATGGCAAATGCTTCAACTTTTTCTTCTCTTTCAAGGAGTTTAGTATTATTTTCTTCCTCCAATATAAGATTATACGCTAAGTGAAATGACCAGCTAGCTTTATCATTACTCTTTAATTGAACAGACACACCCTTCATGCTACTAGGGAGACCTCTAATAAGCAAAGCTGCCTGTTGGAACTCAAGAAATGACCCCCCAGCAGAAGAGTGAGCATTAATGAGTGCAAAAAAATTGTCACAATACTCGACCATAATTCCCCCCGAGTATTTGTATCCCCAAATTTTTCCAGCCACCAAGAGCTCTTCCTGAACATTCGCTTTCTCAAAAGCGGATTTCAGCGATGTCCAAATCTTGCCCGCCTTTTTCATTTTCAGTCGCGACATAACCAATATTTTTGATATACAAAGAATTAGATTGTTCATTGCCATTGAATTTCTTTTCGCCCAAGTTGGATCTGTTTCATCAAAGGAGCCATCCAAGACCCGAAATAAGTCAGCAGTTTTAAACGACGATTCAACTATCGCCGCCCAGTACACATACTTTTGGCCATTGAAGATAGGAATTCTTGACGAAAGGCCCATAACTTGTTGTACTACAACCACCGTTGCAGGAAGAGGACCAGCAGTAGTAGTGGAAGTAGACATGGAAAACAGTATAAGCTATCAAACACCTACTCAACAGCCAACTTTCAGCTTACACAAAATATGACTCAGATGGCCAATATGCCTCAAATTCGCCACAGTGATACAAAATACAGTAAACTGACAATCCCCAATATTGAAGCCAAAATGACTGGAAACTATAAGATATGATGTGGAAGTTTCCAAAACTCTAAATCATATCCCAAAACTGATGATAATATGGCTAAGTCCTAAACTATATACTCATAGTGAGTACTACTATCACACTAATTGGTGATCGTACTATGGAAACTATCCCGATTAACGACAAATTATCCAAATGTACTTTACTGTACCTAGGGTCCACCAAAACCCATTATTATTTTCCAAAAACCAAATTAAACATATTTTAATACATTAAACTACAAAACACCTATTCAAATACTGTGTCGATTCGTATAAAATGTTCAAAAGCTTAGTCACTAGCCCAGTCGCCGACTGTCGTAGGTAGTACGGCACCTGAAAATTCGTCACGTGGTCCCACGTGAATCACGCCTCGTCACTTGTGGTCCCAAGTAAATCATGCCTCGTCACTTGCGGTCCCACATGAATCATGCTTGTGGTCTTAGGTGAGTCGCGTCCGTCGACGCCTCTCAAAATCAACGATCATAAATCGTATCGTACAACTCATTTCCGAAATATCCGGACGTTTCCATTTAACAATCATAGAAATGTTCCGTACGATATATTTCCAAGATATCCGTATGACTCCAAAAATCGCCGTACCATATATTTTCCGAGGTATTCGGATCATATTTTGTCTGTCTGATCCGGCAATTCCAAATGTCTGCTGCGTGACGCGTGTCAACGCTAATGCGTAAAACCTGCAGAGGTAGAAAACACTCCAATGTACTTTTTCTACTAAGGTACAAAACACTCTAATGTACTTTTTCTACTGTAACACTAAACAGGTAAGTACTACTCAGAAAATATTCTAAGTCTTTTTGGTCTACTATATTTACTGAAATAAAGATTTCAAATCTCAACATATTTTAGTTTGTGAATACCTAATAGATTGACTAATGGAGTTTGAGAAGGCAATTTACTTTTCAAATCTCTATTCTCCAGGTTTTGAAATGTAAGCATATGTGTAACTTTTCTTTTGTATATTCATGAACATACACTCTCACATTTTTTCCAATCCATTTTTTATGTTATATATATCTTGAATAAATGTTTATTGGTAGTTTTTCATTTTATTTTCTCGAATGATTCTTAAACTAGCGTAAATCTCCAACACTAGCGTGCGTTTTCTTACCAAATCTAGAAATTGAATTTCAATGTAAAATAAATGTTGATTAGATATCAAACTTGTGTACCTCTTGAAAAATTGATGATTGGATATCTAATTTGTGTATTTTCTGAAAAAATGATGCCACGAGGTGTTTAGAGCTACAACAACAACACGCAACAAAGCCTTCGCAAACCCAATGTGAAAATGTTCAGCAACTCCAAATACTTGAATATACACAAAATTATAGAACACCAAACACTTGAAAAGAAGACGAAACATTTAATGGAAAAAAAATCCATAAAACAATAACAAACACAGTGCACGCTGGTATAAATTGTTGAAAAGAGGTAATTAATAGTTCACTTCCCTATTTTACTTTTGCTTTAAAGAAAGAGAGTGAGGATCAAAGGCGCGCCATGGCTGCCGCAATATTTAGAAAGTGACAGTTTTTTGAAGTAAAGGGTATTTTGGCTAAAATGGTGCCTAAATGGTGCCTAAGGCTAGATTTGATCCTGTGACCTCTAGATTCTCTATAGCCGGATGCCTTATCAATTGAGTCGTTACGAAACGATACACGGGACGGGTTTTATAAAGATATAAACATTGACGCAACAGCTAATTAACAGCTGACTAACTAAAAGGAGCAATTTTTGCATGTACGCGAATCTGAACCGTGTAAAATATGTTTTGATCAGACAGCCGGCATTATAGCCGCCACGCGAAGTGAGCTTTTGGCGGCATACGCAGATATCATCACGCGGTGCCACGTGGCGCCACATTATTTGATAACGGAGAAGATGGGAGGAGGAACCATGGCTTCCGATTTGACAAGTGTCACGTTGTAGACTTTGTCGTACAATGGTCGTACAATAAGTACATCTGCCCATTGTACCTTCTTGTACTATATAGTGTTCCTATTGGACTAGGGTTTAGTAGTAGGTAGTCGTGAGTAGGCAGACCAAGACTTAGTAATATTTAGGTACCTCTCTCTAAGAGAGCTTGTAACTATAAAGGTCATCTTTAACCAGCCATAACTTACTACTCAGGTGAGCAAATTCAGTGATTCTTTTTGCGTTTGACTCAGGGGAGTCTTTTCCTCACAGGGGTGAGAGTGGTCAGAATATTTGTGTGCCTGGGCGGCGCTTATTCAGCGGGAAAGTAGAAGGGGCAAATATTATCCTGGAGGCTTTACATAGGCTGCTCATTTTGTGGGTCAATGGAGACCACCTAATTTCAGGTTATGGGCCCACCCTCTAGGGTGCCCATATTTGATGGATCAGACTTTCTTTATTGTGAAATGATGATGGAGGGAGAACTATTTGAGAAGCATCTATTGGGCATAGTGTGTGGACAAATTCGATGCCCACCTCCACCTGGGTTTGGAGGGACACATTTTTCTGGCACCTCCGCCTCTACAGTTGGTAAAACAGCTACCACCATCACCGAGGATGAAGATGAGGAAGGAGAGGAGATTGTCATGGAAGGAGAAAAGGAAGGAGTTGCAACTCAAGTGACACCATTGCCGAAGGCGATACCGGCAGCAGCACCACCAAAAACGGCGACAAGGGTTCAGACCGAAAGATCAGAGTATGAAAAGTGGAACTACAAAGACAAGGTTGCTAAGCTCTTAATTCTTAAAAGTGTAGCAAAGGGCATTGCCATTCCCCTTATGCATGTCAAATCTTCATCTCAGATTTGGATATCACTAGTTAACAAATATAAGAGTGGATCATTGCAGCAACAACAGTTGGCCGAAAATAAAATTGCAAATTATACTTATAAAGGAGGAAGTATGAATAATTATTGCAATGATTTGGGAGCATTATTTGGAGAGTTAGGGAGTGCAGGTTACTCATGGTCCGAGAGACAAAGAGTGAACACATTAATGATGAAACTACCTGAAGAGTATGAGAATATCATTAACCGATTGGAAGACATAGGAGATAGCAATTGGAATTGGGATGACACAGTGGGAATGATTTTAGTGAAAGAAAGCACCATAGAGCTTAGGAGAGGGAGTCCAAGTGTTCAAGCATTGTCTGCAGGAGCTGATTGGCGGAAGCGTGATGAGGAGAGAGGGAAAGATCCCTATCGAAACTTTGGTGGAAGAGGACAAGGAGGTGGCAGATTTGATAGACATGGGAGAGGAACTTCTCGAGGAGGATTATGTCACTTTTGCGAGAATCCGGGACAATATGGCAGATTGTATCAAACTTGTAGATCTTCGACTGAAAGATGGTCAAGGAACCTCAAGAGATGGAGGAAAGAAAAAGGCTTTCCTGACTCAAGTTCATGATGAGGAAGTGGAAGGAAAAACTGAACCAGAAGAGGAGCTTGAGGAGCTTCTTCTTAATCCGAAAACAGTGAAAAACATGTCAACATTCCACGGAGACAAAAGTGTGCTTTCGGAGGTAAGAGGGATCCACCCGAGGATGGGTGGATCATAGACTCAGGGGCTTCAATGCATATGTGCAAAGATAAGCGGTGGTTCACTAAACTGAGAAAGATCCCAACAGTTGAGATAGAATACGGAGATGGTAGAGTAGAAACCACAAGTCTTGTTAGAACTGTTGACTTGAAGGTTCTAGATGATGGAAAGGCCTCAATTGTAACACTCTCAGACGTTCTTTACATTCCACAGCTTAGCAAGAACCTAGTCTCAATAGCTGTCCTAGATATAAAGGAGTTTGAAACAGGAACTAGGAATGGAATCTTCACAGCAAGCTTTGATAATGAGGTTTATTTCATAGCTGAGAAGGGCAGTCAAGGAATGTTCAAAATTGTTCTTTGCAATGAAAAGAGTGTTCTCTACTCGTGTGCAAGTGAGATGATGCTTTGGCATAAAAGGTTGGGGCATGTGCATCTAGATAGATTAAAGAAAATGAAGAAAAAAGGAATAGTGGAGGGTATTACTTTTGAGGATGATGAGACCTTTGATGATTGTAGTGGATGTGCCCAAGGGAAGATTCATAGACTTCCATTTCCAAAGGCAACCACATTTAGGAGAGAGAAAGTATTATATCTAGTTCACACTGATGTTTGGGGACCTGCTAGGTATGCTTCACATGGGGGGAATAGATGGAGGTTAACCATCACAGATGATTGGTCTACATACACGAAGGTATACTTTCTCAGACATAAGTCAGAGGTATTAAGATATTTCAAAGAGTATAAAGTATGGAGTGAAAAACTACATGAAACCTCAATAAAAGAGATAAGAAGTGATAATGGGAAAGAATACACCTCAAGGGAATTTGAAGAATATCTTAAAGAAGAAGGAATTCATCATGAGAAAACTGTTCCCTATAATCCGGAACAAAATGGAGTAGCAGAAAGAGTGAATAGAACTTTAGGAGATATGTCCAGAAGTATGTTAACTGATAAGAGGATAGGGTTGCAGTTTTGGGCAGAGTCTATAAACTATGCTAATTTCATCAAAAATAGAGTCCTAACTTCAGCAAATAAGGAGGAAACTCCGTATGAGAGGTGGACAGGAAGAAAGCCTGATTTGTCTAGTTTGAGAGTGTTCGGAAGTCAAGTCTACAATTTGGATTCCGATAAGACTAAATGGAAGTTAGATGGGAGAGGGAAGCCAGGATATCTTGTAGGATATGATGAGAGCACAAAAGGATACCGAGTGTATGACTTGAAAAAGAGAGATATAATTTTAGTAAAACACATAGTGGTGATGAATGAAGAGAAGTCCCTTGATCCATTCAAATATAATAAGGAAGTCAAAATCAGATTTGAAACGGATCAGTTTTCTGATTTTGTTTTTGAAAATGAAGAGAAGGAAGAGGGAGAAAAAGAAAAATCTGCAGAGATACCAAAGAAGAAGGAGGAAACGACAACATCCAAGGCAACGCCACAATACGAAGTGGAAACCGATGATGAACTTGATGAGACACCGGAATTGGAAAATAGGGGAGCTGAAAATCTCCCTAAACGAAACCCAAGGATGCCTTCCATACCGGCGTCCGATTTTGAGGGGGGAAGAAGAAGTAGTAAACGACTTCAAGAAAGACAAGTAAATAACCAACTCACAAAGATGTCTCACCCAGATGAACCTCAAACATACTTAGAGGCCATAAACACTCTAGAAAGTAGCCGGTGGATCACAGCTATAAATGAAGAAATGGCCTCTATCATGGAAGCCAATACATGGGAGTTGGTGGATTGTCCACCGGACCGAAAACCGATTGGATGTAAGTGGGTTTTTAAACTTAAATTAAACCCGGATAATACCATTGACAGGTACAAAGCTAGGTTAGTTGCAAAAGGTTATACTCAGAAAGAGGGGATAGACTACGAAAAAACCTTTGCACCTGTAGTCAGATTTCCTTCTGTTAGAATCCTTTTAAGTATAGCCGCATCGGAGGATATGGAAATCCACCAGATGGATATTAAAACGACCTTTTTGCACGGAGAGTTGGAAGAAGAAATTTACATGAGGCAACCGGAAGGATTCATGGAAAGTGGGGAAGAAAATAAAGTTTGCAAACTGATAAAATCACTCGATGGGCTTAAGCAAGCCCCGCGACAGTGGAATATAAAGCTTGACGAATTTCTGACCTGTTTGGGGTATATCAGAATTAGTTCAGATCACCCTATATATTTATTTGAGGATGAGAATGGAGTGATATTTATTGCTATTTATGTGGATGATTTGTTGGTCTTAAGCAAGTTCTTAGATAAAATTAACAAACTAAAACGGGATCTTAGAAACAGTTTTGATATGAAAGATCTTGGCGAAGCAAAGTACATTTTGGGAATTCACATGGAGAGAGATAGAGGGAATAGAATTATAAGACTCACTCAAAAGGAAGCAATCGGTAATATGCTAGCAAAATTTCAGATGGAAAAAGCAAACGGATGTACTACTCCTATGGATTTGAAGAAAGTGTTTGAGGGAAGTGAAGAGAGAGGAATATTTATCATTAATGATGAGATGGATGAGATAGAAAGAAAATTTATGGAAAATATTCCTTATCGGCAGATTGTAGGCAGTTTAATTTATTTTATGAATTGTACCCGTCCAGATATAGCTGCAGCTGTAGGTGTCCTTAGTAGAAATCTAAATGAACGAAGAAAGAGAGATTGGGAGGCTGCCAAAAGGGTGATGAGGTATCTGGTGGGGACAAGGGAATTATGGTTGCATTTAGGAGGGGAGCACACTGACATCACCACTTGGAGTGATGCTAGTTATGGAGATGTGCCTTTAAGGAGGTGTACGACTGCATATGTGTTGCAAATTGGATCCGGTGCATGTTGTTGGAGTAGCAAGCAACAAAAAGTAGTTGCTCAGTCCACTATGGAGGCTGAATACATGGCTTCCTGTGCTGCCACCAAAGAATTAATGTGGGTTAAATCTCTTCTTGAAGAACTTGGGTTCATGAAGTCTGGAACTCAAAATGTTTTTTGTGATAATCAAGCTGCTATCTATATTGCAGTTAATCCGAAACATCACTTCAAAGCTAAGCATATGGATATTAGACTAAGCTTTGTCGAGAAGGTAGAAAGTAAAATTATTAAACTGGTTCATAAAACTGATAGAGAAATGATTGCAGACATGATGACAAAACCAGTGCCTTCCCCAAAGTTGATTTATTGCAAAGAAAACTGTGGATTAAAATTAAAAAGTGACTAGGAATTAAGGGGAGTGTTGAAAAGAGGTAATTAATAGTTCACTTCCCTATTTTACTTTTGCTTTAAAGAAAGAGAGTGAGGATCAAAGGCGCGCCATGGCTGCCGCAATATTTAGAAAGTGACAGTTTTTTGAAGTAAATGGTATTTTGGCTAAAATGGTGCCTAAGTCTAGATTTGATCCTGTGACCTCTAGATTCTCTATAGCCTGACGCCTTAACCATTAAGAATTACGAAACGATATACGGGACGGGTAAACATTGACGCAACAGCTAATTAACAGCTGACTAACTAAAAGGAGCAATTTTTGCATGTACGCGAATCTGAACCGTGTAAAATATGTTTTGATCAGACAGCCGGCATTATAGCCGCCACGCGAAGTGAGCTTTTGGCGGCATACGCAGATATCATCACGCGGTGCCACGTGGCGCCACATTATTTGATAACGGAAAAGATGGGAGGAGGAACCATGGCTTCCGATTTGACAAGTGTCACCTTGTAGACTTTGTCATACAATGGTCGTATAATAAGTACATCGCCCATTGTACCTTCTTGTACTATATAGTGTTCCTATTGGACTAGGGTTTAGTAGTAGGTAGTCGTGAGTAGGCAGACCAAGACTTAGTAATATTTAGGTACCTCTCTCTAAGAGAGCTTGTAACTATAGAGGTCATCTTTGACCAGCCATAACTTACTACTCATGGGAGCAAATTCAGTGATTCTTTTTGCGTTTGACTCAGGGGAGTCTTGTCCTCACAGGGGTGAGAGTGGTCAAAATATTTGTGTGCCTGGGCGGCGCTTATTCAGCGGGAAAGTAGAAAGGGCAAAAATTATCTTAGAGGCTTTACATAGGCTGCTCATTTTGTGTGTCAATGGAGACCACAGAATTTCATAAATATATATGTACAATATAATATGAATATTGAAACAACAAAATATATATTGCTTACAAGGAGAAGAGTTGGATAAGAGACAAGCTATTCATTGTATTCATGTATATAACGGAAAAATAAAAATCTTGCTTGAAAATCAACTATACCAAGCATAACATTTTCAACATCAAAAAGGGCAAAAAAATGCGTTAAACCATCACTATTTAAATATCACATAAGCAACCTAAAGGTGATCAACAACTGGAACTGAAAATGGATTTTACAGATAATGTGGAATAGAGCAAAGTAATTTGAAGTATTTAGGGTGACATTGATATGTGGGAGGAGGTGGAAAAAGTAATATATAAGGAGAAAGTAAAAATGATTACAAAGACTTGTAGTTTGGACCTGTTGAAATTTATGTATTTTCTAAGTCTCTATTCGAAAAATAAACAGAGTGTTGAAAAAAGGTAATTAATAGTTCACTTCTATATTTTAGTTAGAATGTAAAGAGAGAGAAAGAGAGGACCAAATGCAGGCCATGGCTGCTGCGTCATTTAGAAGGAGGCAGAATGAAAAAACCCTAAAAAAAACCCTAAGAAGGTATTTTACTAAATTTAGCAAAATAGTGCCTCTGGCCGGATTTGAACCGGGGTGTGCAAAATACATTGCAGACCTACGCCTTATCCATTAAAGTACTACCGAAACAATACACATAAAATGTTTCACGCATATATATATCTATTGATCTAAAGGACTAATTCGCACCTGACTAACGAAAACGCGCATTAATTTATTTATGCATGGAAGCGAATCGAAGCCGTATAAATACAACTGATCGGACGACCACCATTACAGCCCCCACCCACAATAAGTTTTCGGCAGCCTTTGGGGATAGCCTCATGCGGTGCCACGTGGCACCACATTATTTGATATCGGAGAAGATGGGAGGAGGAACCATGGCTCCCGATTTGGTAGATGTCACCTTGTAGACCATGTCGTACAATGGTCGTACAATATTACATCGCCCATCATACCTTCTTGTACTATAAAGTGTTCCTATTGGACTAGGTTTTAGTAGTAGGTAGTCATAAGTAGGCAGGCCAAGACTTAGTGATATTTAGGTACCTCTCTCTAAGAGAGCTTGTAACTATAAAGGTCATCTTTGACCAGCCATAACTTAATGCTCGGGTGAGCAAATTCAGTGATTCTTTTTGCTGCGCACTCAGGGGAGTCTAAGCTACACGCGGGTGTAGTCGGTCAGAGTCTTTGCGCGCCAAGCTGGCAATTATTCAGTGGGAAAGTCAAAGTGGGGAATATTGTCTAAAACATATATTCAAGCTTTGCATTCTGTTGTGGAACTGAGCACACAAAAGGTCTTCTCTTCACAGGGTGAAGGTGTATTGGGGTTCTGATTGTCAAGGGATCATTCATTTGGGTTTATATCAACTTGGAGTCGGCACTATCTAGATTAGCTTCTTTTGGATCTACGAATTATGTGGGCAATGGAGCCCATAAAACTTCAGAACCACAATTGTAGTGGAGGAAAATAGGATCTGCATAAAAAACTGAACTGAAACAAAAAGCAAGCAAAAATTGAATTTGCAACTATAAATTGTACATATAACTGAAACTGAATCTTCACCTGAAATTGTAATTGTAACGGAATCAAAAACTGAATTTGAAGTTGAAAACAACGGAACCAGAAACTGAATTCGAAACATAAAACTTCTTTAGTTTTTCAAAAATGGTCTAAAAACAGTTAAACCTTCATTCAATTTAGTTTAAACTGACCTCCACTATAACTCCTCAGCTAGTTCTACCGCACACGACAATCTCACCATATTTGCCTCCTTCACTTGCTTAGACCCTTCCCTTCCCCACCCCCATTTGGCCTAATTAACGCCCGTTAGAAATATAAATGGGGTGTAAGATTGATTTTAAATTAAGAAAGTGGTTATTTTCTACGTTGTGGTGATTTTCAAATGACGGAACTAAGTCTTTTATACCTTTCGCGGTAGTTAAATAACGTCGCTCTGAAAAAAATTCTCCGGTTCCCTCCCGCTGCAGTTAAAGCCAACTTGTAGCAGAATGTGAAATGGTGTGGTTTGAGGGGCTGCACGAGGCGACTGGTGACAGCGGCAGTGGCAAGGAGTGCAAGGAGCAGTGGCTCCTTCGCAGATTTTCCACCTTTCTGTCAAAGGGCATTATAGCCTCGAGACCCCTACAAAAAATAAAATGTACAAGGTGCGTGCAGACAAAAATCAACAACCCCGTACTTTTTTCAGTCGTCAAAAACTTTTGAAAACTTTTCACACGTGGGAATATTTTTTTTTATTGGTGTAAACATATTTACTTATCTAAAAACACATTGCCAATGTGTTTGATGATAAATTTGAAGATGACGTGACAGTGGGTAGAAAATATGCAAAACAACAAATTTTCGTACATCCTAAGTTTGAGAATGACGCAAATTGTACTCTGCCAATTTGACATTTCTTCGTACGGTCGCAACTTAGGCAGTACGCCGCTAAGTTTGAAAGGAAAACGACAAAAAAAACCCGAACTAAGCCACATGGGGCCGTACCTTAATTTCCTCCCGTGTATTGTATGGTTCCTACAATTAATAGTACAGCATAAACTGCGGTTTCGTAAAGCAGCGATAACAAAGATGTAGACACGGCCTTTTCACACAGTTAGACCGAAGTTGTTATTTTGTATTAAAGGAGTGTTACATAGCCCGTAAAGCAGGTAACATTCTATACAATAAGGGTAACCTTCCATCAGGCATTCCCAGTAATCGTACGGTCACGTACGGTCACGTTTACTGGCAGTAATATTTGTAACACCTTTCTATCAGGTCGTGCTAGTGAAGTAAAAATTGATTACGTGTTAGAATGCGATTGGTACCACGTAGGATCCTGTTGAGCCGCCCGAGATTAATGAAATATCTGAAAAGAACAAAATCTCAACTGCGTATCTGTACTGGCGGAGGCAGATTAAAATATCTAGTAGCGTCACACTAATGTACAATTTGTACGTCTTTGTATTTGTCGTTGTACCAACGGTCACGATAATCGTTGCAAAATGAAAATTTGAACAAATGTCCATGAATGCACCATTTGTACGTCCATGTATTATTGCTGTACCAGCGGAGGCGTGACAAGATGTCCTACAACCAAGTTTTTGTCGTTGAACACGGTGGATTTCATGTCAAAAGGTACACGCCATTTGCCACATGTAAGTTTATAACTTCACGTCCGTCGTGTATCCACTCTAACCCTTACAAGTGGACCAATACACGCGTCCAGTAAGTGAAAGTGTCCTCGTGAGGACAATCGGATGAGACTCGCTAGGTACTGGATAGAAGAGGCGTTTGCGTCGAAAATTCAAAATCAGACAGTGGAAGTTTTCGCCAAAAAGTTTGGAGAATCTTAACGAATTTCTAGTAAAAATCTTTTGTAAAAAAAAAAAAAAAAACAATACGGCTTAGTACGGAAAGGTACCTACTCCAGTAAAGAAATCCACTTTTCGCCTGATGGAAGGCTACCCTAACCAACAATTCTTTGGTGAGAATCTAATTGAAATGACCTGTGAGGCTGCGTACAAATCCCGTAATGTTTCGAACAAAGCCGTCCAACGATCTAACCCTTCAACTCAATTGCACATGTATTTATATGCAGTTCAATAAATTTTTGAAGTCTAGTAAGTGTCTGTACTTCCTATTGGTTCAGTTCATCCAACTTCCACAAACATTATTCGTATGCGTGGTTTTTTTTTCCCTAAACCGCGGTTGTACAGTATGTCTCAACGTTACGATACGATAAACACTATCGCTATTAGTGTTTAGGTTTTCTCGCCACATGTGCACACTTGTGTGATTCTAGGTCAAAGGCCGCCAATCGAAAGGCGATAATCTTAAAGTCCAATCGCAACCGTCGAAACAAAAATTAACGTGTATGCACGGAAAAGTATTTTTTAAGTGGGGCATAAAGTAAAAAAACATTAACACAAGTTAGCGATACACGGTGAGCTATGCTTTACATTATCGTACGAGACTTCCGTCTTTTAGTGAATGACCACTGTATGGTACTCACGAGATGTACGGAATATTTCACCAATGGTGCAATATGGTATGTTTTCGTACAACTCTTCGTCCACTACCGTACAGTACAGTACACCGCCAATCGCTATTAGCGTACAAGTTTCTTTAGCGTACATAAATAATAACTATGGTATACGCTAATTAAGAATTTGAAATTTCTGAAAAAATAACATTCATTCTAATTGTTTAATAATTATAATTTGGGTCTTTGAAAAAAGTAAATATTAGTCGCAAACATGCTTACACCAATATAGGTATTTGTACAAAATATGACAAATCGTACACAAATCGTACGTTCACACAGTCGAAACGTGGTTGCGGGACGAATTTATGCGAATGTGATATTTGACAACCCAATTTGATCCCCTTTCTAGACAGCACATTCTCATGTGTCCGCGGCTACTAAATATAATCAATTGTACTTTTCACTTAAAAATGTACGTTTTTGTACGGTCTAACTCTAACCGTACACCACACTATTTAACAGATGACGTACTTCCGTTTTGTATGGTATTTGGAAAATAACCCTAAATGGCGTACAGAAAAAAAATAGAATAAGCTACGCTATTGGAGAATGATCAATATATAAATAAGAGAACGTTGTTCATTTTCAGGGAAATCCCTATATAGGCGGTGTGTCTATCAAGGTTTTTTTTTGTCCGTCCGCAATACAGAAAACCGTACCGCTACAGTTGTCGTGTGTCGCGGTACAGACAGTTGCCGTACAGCTATCACAATGTGAAACTCTAAGACCTCCATAAGTCCTCAGAGTGGACAGCTTCCAAGAAGCCTCTAGGATAACCTTAACCCCTTTGTGTTTCAGCAAAAATAACTGCCACCTTGGCAAAAAATAACTCTGACCAACTTCACCCCTGTGAAGGTAAGACTCCCCTGAGTCGATAGCAAAAAGAATCTCTGAATTTGCTCCCCTGAGCAGTAAGTTATGGAGGGTCAAAGTTGACCTTTTGTACAGAAGCTCTCTGGGAGAGAGGGTCCTATCTTCTAATTTTTCTAAGTCCTATCTCTCTCACAGACTCTATCTACTGATGTACGGAGCCAATCAGAATTGAGTTCCGTACGCAAAAGTACAGCTGCCGGTGTACTTTCTGTACGGACACTATACAACATGGCCTAAATGTCGACACGTGGTATGTCCGGATTCGATCCCCTAATCCTCGGAGATGCCGCGATCCAATGTCATTCCGCCACGTGTCATCTAATGTGGCGATGACCACAAACCGCCGAAATCCTCTTCCGCGATCTCGGCGTAAATTCCGGCCGTCCGATTATATTCACATTTAATCGTAGCCGTAATAAATACATGCGCGGTATTCGTTTCACTAAAGAAATAAATGCACGGTATTGGTTTCTTATCAGTACCGTAATCCGTACTTTTACATTACTGGATATATGTCTCCAGTAAACAGTTACAGTTAAATGAACTATCCTACGTATAAATGTTTAAATAAGTATCAAACCATATATTACGCAACACTACTTCTAGACTTAACGACTAAGGCTAATGGCGACCGGCTGTCTGTCGGCCGGTAGGTATCAGGATCAAATCCTGTGGCCGGCACATATCTTTTAGTAAATAAACCCCTAACTAATATATATTTTCCCGTAAACCTTTGGATAGCCTAGGTAGCCATGGCTCTAGCTCCCTCTCCAATTTCTCAATGACTGCGACAAGTTTTGAGAGTTGGAGAGAGAAGTTAGCGGTAGACTGCCTCGGCTTCTTTCTTATTTCTATTCAGACCTAGAAAATACTTTAAAAAAGACCATTAATTTCTACAGTCGCGTTGCCTTGCGTCGTGTTATAGACCGCCGTACGACCGGCACAATGTCGCGTTACCATGCGTCGCGGTACAAACCGTCGTACGGCTCACACAATGTCGCGTTGTCGTGCGTTGCGGTACGAACCGCTGTACGTCTGGCACAATGTAGCGTTGCCGTGCGTCGCGATACGAACCACCGTACGCCTGATGTAGATATTGATGGTTTTTTTAGTATTTTCTAGGTCTAAAATAAAGTGCAGAAAAAGAAGCCGAGGCAGTCTGTCTCTAACTTCTCTCTCCAACTCTCACACTTGTTGCAGTCACTAAGAAGTTGGAGAGGAAGCTAGTGCCATGGCTGCCTATGCTTTCCAGAGATTTACGGGGTAGTAAAGTAGTTGATTTACTAAAAGGAAAGCTGTCGCCCAGAGGATTTGATCCTCGTACCTACGGATAAGAAATGTCGCCGGTAGTTGGAAGCGTCATCCATTTAGTCTTAGATTAGTGGTAGACGATACAGAGTGTAATAAATATATAAACGTTAACATATAGACTAATTCATTTAACGGCAACTATATACGGGATACATAGAGTCAGTTATACAAAGTACGGATTACGAGTACGAAGAATAAATAAGTGTTGTTTTTAGAAAGATTTAGTCCTCTTTATGCCTCAGCTGTGAGAGAGAGCTGTTCAGGACTTAAGCTATTTTTGGTTGAGTTCGGTTCAGTACTTACCGAAATTAGTGTGACAGTGAAGTTGGAGTTCAAGGTTCATTCACACTTGGGACACGTGTCGTCACTTGGGAGAATGCGTGAGTATGTCCTCCGTGGACGTACGGAGATTCGGCAGGACCACTGGACTTCGTGAAGTCAATTCTACGGTGCCAATTCCTCTAATCGGACCGCTGACAGCCGCCGCCAACAAATAGTGACGAGGCGTGACTAGATCATTATCACTTTACGTTGTCTGAACTTCGGTGTAAATATTTGTGATAGAATGTTAGATGTACGGCTGGAATGCCTCCGTACAGCTTAGTGCAGTTTCGGTGTATAAAAGTAGGACTTAGTGAATTTGATTTTTAGGAACAAATGATATGAAAACTGTACACTCAGTTTTATGTAATTTCATTTCTACATATCTCACAGATTTGTGAGCGGAATTGATTGAAATTTTGTGTGTGTGTTCCTTTGTATGTTATCTACATTGTGGCAAACTTTCAGGACGTTTAGAGCATTTTTCTGAAAGTTATAGTCTGTCAAAGTTTCTGTTCAGCCATCGGTATTTGTGGAAGCTTCCTCTCTTGATTTGTTCTACGATGACTACTGCTGCATCTTCTTCATCTTCAGTACCAGCACTTGTCTCAGAACAACAGGTCACGGGCCCGCCTTCACGAATTCCGGTCTTTGATGGACGTGAATATCTGTATTGGGCAGATTTGGTTAAGTCTTACTTCAAGCAAGTGAAACTTATTGATGTGTTAAATGGATCATTGGCAGAATCTGATGCCAGTTTTGATCAGAAAAATGACCAGGCTTTGCATTTAGTAAAGCTTATGATATCAAAATAATTGCATATGACATATATTAATGTTGCAAAGGCATCAGATTTGTGGGATGCATTGAAATCTTCTTATGTTAAAGCTAGTGACCAGCATGAGATTATAACTGCTGGTCAAATCTATGAGTATAAGTACACAAGTGGTTGCATGGTGGAATACACTAATCGGTTTCGAATGTTACTGTCAGAAAATGCATGTTCTGGGGGGACTTTCTCCCCTTATCATCAGGCCATGATTCTCCTAAAGGGGCTTCCTAATGAATATAAAGAGGAGCCTCAGATGAAATGAAAAAATTGTCTAAACCTCTTTGGAATTTGCAAACAGCTATAGAGTTTATCTTGGCAAAAGAGGCTACTCAAACAGTTTTAGGATTTGGAAAACCAGCTGTAGCATTTACGGCTCAGTTTCAGAGGGAAAATAGATATCAAGGGAATCAGTTTAATCCTCAGTTTGAGAAATGTGTTTATTGCTATATTGATGGTCACTCCTTCAGAGCTTGTCCTTTGTATATAAAAGCTCTTGAAACAGGTACCTTGCGGAAAGGATGGAGAAACCGCGGACCTCCCATTTCCCAAAAACCTCCGAATAAAATTGTTGCATTTTCAGCGGAGGATACGGAATTGGAGAAGAAAAAGCTCACTTTGCATGGCGGCTATAATGCCGGCCGTCCGATCAAAACATATTTTACACGGTTCAGATTCGCGTACATGCATGAATTGCTCCTTTTGGTTAGTCTGCTGTTAATTAGCTAATGCGTTAATATTTATATATTTTTGAAACCTGTCACGTGTATCGTCTTAATAAGGCTTTATTGGTTAAGGCTTACCTCTACTAATATAACCACAGACCATGGTTCAAATATGGTCTAGAGCAGTTTTTGGTTATTTGTTAGTTTGTTAGAACTCTCTACTTCTATTACTATAAATACCTATTAAACCCCACATATAGCATCGTTGACTCTAAGCTACAGGCTAAAACTAATGGTTGTTTTAGGATGGTAGGTACCAAGATCAAATCCGTATACCGACATATCCATTTTGGTACAAACTACGATTAGCCTATCCTCTTTAGACAGCCATGGCTCTAGCTCTCTCTCTGGTCTTCAGTGACTGCAACAAGCATGGGGACCGGAGAGATTTGAGAGAGAAGCAGGCTGCCTTTGTTGACTTACTCTATTTATTTTTCCAATTAAAACCTAGAAAATACATAAATTTCAACAGATGTGCTTAAGGTAACGCACACAGATTGCCCTTTCCCAAAACAACCACCTATATGGGAGAAAAAAATCTAGATTTAGTACATACAGATATTTGGGGATCGGTCAAAGTGCCCTCTCTGAGGGGGAAGAGATTTATGATGACTATCACTGATGATTGGTCTCGGTATTTCAAGGTGTATTTTTTGAAAAACAAGTCAAAAGCTCAGGATTGTTTTAGACAATATAAAGCATGGAGCGAAAAACTCCATGAAACTCCAATCAAGAGAGTAAGAAGTGAGAATGGTGGAGAGTATACTTCTAACCAGTTTGAGGATTTTTTGAGGGAAGATGGGGTCCAACACCAAAAGACAGTTCCAGAAAACTCAGAACAGAATGGGGTAGCTGAAAGGTTAAATAGAACACTAAGTTATAGTGCTAGAAGTATATTGTCACATAAGAAGATAGGAAAAAGGTTTTGTGCAGAAGCAATGAACTGTGCTAATTACCTCAAAAATAGAGTTCTTACTTCAGCTATAAAAGATCAAACACCTTGTGAGAGATGGACAGGCCGGAAACCAGACATATCTCACTTAAAGGTTTTCGGCAGTCAAGTATTCACTCTAGATAAAGATTGGTCTAATTGGAAGCTATATCCTAAAGGAAAACCGGGAAACTTATTAGGATATGATGAGGATGTTAAAGGATATAGAGTTTATGATCTAAAAAGGGAAGATATAATCTTAGTAAAGCATCTAGTAGTTATGGATGAAGGAAAGTCTGTGGATCTTTTCAAATATACAAAGTCAGTAAAAATCAGATTTGAGTCAGAAAATTCTGATGACTTTGAGCTTCCTAACTATCCAGGTTTTAGAGAAGATGACATTCTTGCAGGTACAAATCAGACCGAAAAGGACTCGGCTGTGGAAACTCTAGTGACAACTCTACCTAAAGCGCAAGACGTGGTGGAAATTGATTTGGAATCAAGGGATAGGGGAGAAGCGGAGATTGTTCGAAAAGCCCACGAAAACCATCTATTCCGGCCACAGATTTTGAGGGGGGAAGGAGAAGTAGCAAAAGATTGCACGAAAAACAGGTTAATAACAAGGTAACAAAACTATCTCATCAAAATGAACCTCAAACTTATGGAGAGGCGATGACTTGTCCAGAAAGGAACTAGTGGAAGACAACCATCAATGAGGAGATGGCCTGAATTATGGCAGCCGATACTTGGGAGCTGATGGACTATCCACCTAACCGAAATACCAATCGGTTGTAAGTGGGTTTTCAAATTAAACCTGATTCCGGAGAACACCATTGAGCGTTACAAATCCCGATTAGTGGCAAAATGATTTTTACAGAAAGAAATAATCGACTACGAGGAAACCTTTGCCCCGGTCGTCAGATTTCCCTTTGTCCGCATACTTCTCAGTCTAGCAGCAACAGAAGACATGGAGGTGCACCAGATGGACATCAAGACAACCTTTTTGCATGGAGAATTGGAAGAGGGGATCTTCACGTGACAACCTGAAGGATTTGTGGAGGAAGGAGAAGAGAGTAAGGTATGCCAGCTGATTAAATCTCTTTATGGTTTGAAACATGCCCCTCGACAATGGAATAAAAAGCTTGATGAGTTTATTACCGGTCTAGGATATATTCGGATCAGCTTTGATCACTCAATCTATGTTTTTGAAGATGAGGAAGGTGTTATATTTATTGCAATTTATGTTGATGATTTGCTTGCTTTAAGTAAATCAATGGAAAAAATTAATAAACTGAAAACCGATCTTAAGGGGAGATTTGAAATGAAGGATATGGGGGAAGCAAAATATATTTTGGGAATTCAAGTAGAGAGAGACCGAAAAAGGAAAATTATAAGATTGACTCAAAAGGAAGCAATAGAGAACATGCTTGAAAAATTTCAAATGGATAAAGCTAATAGTTGTACAACTCCAATGGAGTTAAAGAAGGGAAGTGAGGGGAGTGAGGAAGAAGGAGTCATAATCTTAGACGAGGAATTAAGTCATGAAGAACAAAAGTTCATGCAGACTATTCCTTACAAGCAAGTAATGGGAAGCCTAATCTATTTTATGAATTGTACCCGGCTGGATTTAGCTACAGCTGTAGGAGTGTTGAGTACAAGTTTAAATGCTCCCACTAAGAAGGATTGGGAGGCAGCTAAGAGAGTCCTTAGATATTTGATAGGAACTAGGGATCTATGGTTGCATTTGGGTGGGGAGAATACTGGCATCACTACTTGGAGTGATGCCAATTATGGTGATGCTCCGATGAGGAGATGTACTTCTAGATATGTATTATATGTGTGTGATGGGGCTTGCTGTTGGAGTAGCAAACATCAAAAGGTTATTGCTTAGTCCACCATGGAGGCAGAGTATATGGCCTCTTGCTCTGTTGTAAAAGAATTGATGTGGGTCAAGTCTTTGCTTAGTGAGCTTGGTCACCTTAAGAGTGGTGTGCAGAATTTTTTTTTTTGATAATCAGGCAGCGATCGCTATTTTTGCCAATCCTAAATCTCATTTTAAAGCCAAACACATGGACATTAGACTCTGCTTTGTTAGAGAGAAAGTAGAAAATAAAATAATCAGTTTAGAGTACCGACCAGATAGCAAGATGGTAGCAGATATGATGACCAAACCTGTGCCTTCCCCTAAGCTAATTTTTTGCAGGGAGAAGTGTGGTCTGAAATTAAAGAGTGACTAGAAAATAAGGGGAGTGTAGAAATTGATGCTTCTTTTAGTATTTTCTAGGTCTAAAATAAAGTGTAAAAAAAGAAGACGAGGTAGTTTGTCTTTAACTTCTCTCTCCAACTCTCACACTTGTTCCAGTCACTAAGAAGCTGGAGAGGAAGCTAGTGCCATGGCTGCCTATGCTATCCAGAGATTTACGGTGTACTAAAGTAGTTGATTTACTAAAAGGAAAGCTATCGTTCAGAGGACTTGATCCTGGTACCTACGGATAGGAAATGCCGCCGGTAGCCGGTAGCCTTATCCGTTTAGTCTAGGATTAGTTGTAGACAATGTAAAGTGTAATAAATATATAAACGTTAACATATAGACTAATTCATTTAACGGCAACTATATACAAGATACATAGAGTCAGTTATACAAAGTACGGATTACGAGTACGAAGAATAAATAAGTACAGCGCATTTGTTTCAATAGCGAAACAAATACATCGCAACTATTTATGACGGCTATGATTGAAATCGACATTCAATCGGACGGCCGAAAAGAATGCCCAAATCGCGGAAGAAGA
Organism: Zygnema cylindricum; assembly: GCA_037447655.1. Lineage (NCBI taxonomy): Eukaryota > Viridiplantae > Streptophyta > Zygnematophyceae > Zygnematales > Zygnemataceae > Zygnema > Zygnema cylindricum. The sequence goes on along the minus strand of JBBHKE010002741.1, from coordinate 72,108 downwards.
TTTCGACGGTTTATGGTCGCCGCCACATCGGATGACACATGGCACCAGGACATTCGATTTCGGCATCTCTAGGGATTACGGAAATGAATCCATAAAAGACACGTGTCGACATTTTGGTCATGTCGTACAATGTTCGTACATAAAGTACACCGGCAGTTGTACCTTTCTGTACGGTACAGTAATATGATTGGTGTCGTATGTCAGTAAATAGAGTTTTAGAGAGAGATAGGACTTATAAAACTTTGGTAGATAGGACCCTCTCTCTTAGAGAGCTTCTGTACAAAAGGTCAACTTTGACCCTTCATAACTTACTGCTCGAGGAGCAAATTCAGAGATTCTTTTTGCTATCGACTCAGGTGAGTCTTCCCTTCACAGAGGTGAAGGTGGTCAGAGTTTTTGTTTGCCACGGTGGTAGTTATTTGTGTTGAAAGACAAAGGGGTTAGGGTTATCCTAGAGGCATCGTGTGAGCTGCCTACTCTGAGGTCCGATGGAGGTCTCAGAGTTGCACCTAACACAATGTAGCGTTGTCGTGCGTCACGGTACAAACCGCCGTACGACTGACACAATGTAGAGTTCGTGTGCGTTGCAGTAGCGACCGTTGTACGGCTGGCGCAATCTAAAGTTTTCACAGTCCCCAGTACAAACTACCGGCCATACTGGCCCCTAAAAAACGTCGTTAAAAGCATAGAGGTACCAAACGTACGGATTTTCACTTTTTTACGAAAATGCGTTAATTTTTCAAGATTTCTAAATTTTCGTTAAATTCGTAAACTTTTCGTGTACAAAAATATATACGGACAAAACGTACGGTCGAAAAAAGGTTGAAAGTACACCGTGAATCGCTATTAAAGTCAAAAAATCCATACACCTTCGCATGTTTTTAGGGTAACCGTGTGTTGATATTTGAGTATTTTTTAGGTCTGTATTAGGATAGAAAAAGAGCTAAGGTGATCTGCCTCTAACTCCCTTCTCAAAGCCCCCACACTTGTTGTAGTCACGGAAGGCAGGGTAGGGTGATAGAGCCATGGCCGCCTAAAGCTTTCTAGCAAACAGGAAGAAAAAAATAGATGGGTTTACCAAAGGTATCGACGGACCTAAGAATTGATCCTGGTACCTGCCAGCCGTCAACGTAGTCGTTAGCTTTGACCTTTACGTCTAGGACAAGTGTTTAGATACATAGTGTTTGATAAATTTATAAATAGTTACACCTAGACTAATTCATTTAACGGGAAATGGATATGTAGTGCATAGATACAGTTGTGTATAGTACGGAATACGATTGGTGACGAAAAGGATATCGCGCATTTGTTTCGATAGCGAAACAAATACCGCGCATATATTTTCGACGGCTACAATTGAAATCTAATTCTGATCAAACGGCCGCGATGTATGTCGAGATCGCCGAATGGGTTTTTGGCGGTTTGCGGTTTCCACGTCAATTGACACGTGGAACGACCACATTGGCTTGAGGCATCCAAGGGATAATAAGAACGAGTCAGCATATGGCATATGTCGACTTTTTGGCCATGTCGTACGATGGCCGTACAAAAGGTACACCGGCACCTGTACCTTAATGTACTTTACAGTATTACGATTGGGTCATTTCCAAGTATTAGGGAGTTTAGAGAGGTGGTTTTAAGACTTAGAATATTTTGGGTAGGTAGCAGCCTCTCCCAGGGAGCATCTTGTATAAAAGGCAAACTTTGGCCAGCCATAACTATCAATTGAGTTGACCATTTTCAGTGATTCTTGTTGCTGCGGACCCATGGGAGTCTAGGCTACACAACGGTGAAGTCGGTCAGAGTTTTTGCCCGCCATGGTGGCTGGATTTTTTAGGGAAAGTCAAAGTGGGTGAATGTGTCCAAATCTCATATTCTAACTTTGCATTCTGTGGTGGAACTGAGCACACAGAAAGTGTTATTACAAAAGGGTGAAGCTATATTCGGGTTCTGATTGTCAAGGGGTCAATCATTTGGGTTTATATAAACTTGGAGTCGGCACTATCTAGATTAGCTTCTTTTGATCTGCGAATTCTGTGTGGCAATGGAGCCCATAAAATTTCACCGTGAAAGTCTGTGTTCACACATTCGACGCCTAAATATGTGAGAACAGGTAAGCGCTACTTTTTTTCGTCTTTATCACTTGGAATCAAATATGCGTACAATCTTCCATGAAACGCACTCAATTTCCACTGTCGACGCCCTCATCTGTGTAGAAATTAATGGTCTTTTAAAGTATTTTCTAGGTCTGAATAGAAATATAGAAAGAAGTTGAGGCAGTCTACCTCTAACTTTTCTCTCCAACTCTCCAAACTTGTCGCAGTCACAGAGAAATTGGAGAGGAAGCTAGAGCCATGGCTACCTAGGCTATCTAGAGGTTTACGGGATATAAATATTAGTTTATTTATAATTAAGGATATATTTACTAAAATATATATGCCAATTCCAGGATTTGAATCTGCAACCTGCCGGCAGGAAATCAGCCGGTAGCCGGTAGCTTTAACCGTTAACTCTAGAGGTAGTGTTACGTATTGTAGGGTGTGATAATTACCTAAACATTTATACATAGGATAGTTCATTTAACTACAATTGTCTTACGGGGACATAGATCCGGTAATATAAAAGTACGGATTACGGTACGAAATAGAAACGAATACCGCGCATTTATTTCTTTACCAAAACGAATACGCGAATATTTTTATTACGGCTACGATTAAATGTGAATTTAATCGGATGGCCGCAATTAACGTCGAGATTGCAGAAGAGGATTTCGGCGGCTTGTGGTCATCGCCACATCGGATGACACATGGGGAAATTACATTGGATCATGGTATCTCCCCATATTACGGCACCAAATCCGGATATGACATGTGTCGATATTTAGGCCATGTCGTATAATGTCCGTACAGAAAGTACATCGGCAGCTGTGCTTTTTGTGTACGGAGGAGTAATCTGATTGGCTCCGTACATCAGTAGATAGAGTCTGTGAGAGAGATAGGACTTAGAAAAAATAGGAGATAGGACCCTCTCTCCCAAAGAGCTTTTGTACAAAAGGTCAACTTTGACCCTCCATAACTTACTGCCAGGGGAGCAAATTCAGAGATTGTTTTTGCTATCGACTCAGGGAAGTCTTGCCTTCATAGGGGTGAAGTTGGTCAGAGTTTTTGTCTGCCAAGGTGGCAGTTGTTCTTGCTGAACCACAAAGGGGTCAGGGTTATTCTAGAGGCTTCTTGGAAGCTGTACACTCTGAGGACTTATGGAGGTCTCAGAGTTTCAATCTAACACTTATTTTGTACATCTGTACAAAATAATTACAAGCTTTAGTACGGACTGACATTTTGTACACTACAATATTTAAAAGCATCAAAATTAGTAACTAACGCTATTTAAACAGTACCAATATCTGAGTACGATTTTAAGTGCGACGCACTCAATTTTCCCTGTCGACGCCATTACCTGACAGTCTGACACTTGTTCTGTACGTCTTTGTGAAATAATAATGGGCAATTTTAGTACCAGCTGACACATTTCGAACATTACACTATCTAAAAATATGCGATGCAAGGCCAGCGGAAGCCGCAAGAAAAACTTTCACGGAAGATATAATAAAAAACCCGATACATTTATACATGAGCACATACCCTAAGTTGTAGTAGTACATTGGATTGAATGTTTTTTATTTTATATTTTATTATGAAGTTAAAGTCGGTCAACACATTTTTTTTTTTTTGCATTTATTACGTGTGCATATATCATTATTTTTTTGACGTTTCATGTGTGCGTTTAAAACGCCTGGTACCTCTATGGTTAAAAGTAAGCGCGGTCCGCCAAAAGTGGCGCATAGCGTGCAGATTGTGACAAGCTCAAACCATAGATGCCCCGTGCGCATATTACGCACAAAACAAACGCGCGAATACTACGCACGATTCGCATTTGACGATGAAAAAAATGTTATAAAATGCATATCCGACTATGTAGCAGTACATTTACGTACATTTCCTGACAATGTCCGTACATTTTTGCACCTTTTAAGGTGATTTAAGGGATTTTTAGGGCTTTAAAGTACATTTCCCTACATTCCCTAATTTTGAGTATAACTGCCCCACACTTTTAATATATGTACGTACATCCTCCGTAGTTTTCGTACCTTTTAGGGTTATATATTAGAGGGTTTGTAGGGTACATTTCCGTACATTCCCGTATTTTTCAGTACAGTTGCGCTACACTTTTCTTACAGTTACGTATAGTGGTCGTACATTTTTGTACATATTAAGGTAATTAAAGGGGGGGTTTTAGGGTTTATAGGGTACATTGTTGTACATTCCTTTATATTTGAGTACGACTGCCAAATATTTACAGTACCGTTAAGTTTTGTACGGTACACTTTTTGTATATTGCCGTACATTTTTGTAAATTTTCAATACATTTTAAGATTTTTTTAGGATTTTTTATGACAAGTAAATCAACGCTCGTTACACGGGCATGTACCCTGTCCAGTTTAACATGCCTTTTTTTTATGTCATTTTTTTATGCCCGTTTTTCATGCGCGTTACAAAAAACGAACACACGTACCTTTTTCTTGGAAGGTCCCGTACCTTTTCCTGTAGTCGTTCGTAGAGTCAGTTGATGGGAACGTTACATTGTGCCTGCCGTACGACAGTTTATACTACTGACAGACGACAACCTTACATTGTGCCATCCGTAAGACAGTTTATACTGTTGACAGTTGGCAACGTTACATTACGCCAACCGTACGACGGTCTGCACATCGTCGATTGGCAATGTTACATTACGCCAGCCGTACGACGGTCTACATAGCGACGGTTGGCAATGTTACATTACGCCATCCGTACGGTGGTCTGCACAGCGACGGTTGACAATGATACATTACGCCAGGGGTACGGCGGTCAGTACAATGATGGTTGGCAAAGTTACATTATGCTAGTCGTACGGCGGTTTGCACAGCGACGGTTGGCAATGTTACATTACGTTATCCGTACGACGGTCTGCACAACGACTGTTGGCAATGCTACATTACGCCATCCGTAAGGCGGTCTGCACAACAACGGTTGGCAATGTTACATTACGCCATCGTATGGCGGTCTGTACTGCGACGGGCGGCACCGTTACATTGTGCCAGTGGTACAGCCGTCCGTATTGCGGACGGACAGAAAAAGACCATGACAGACACACCGCCTATATAACGCTTTCCAAAAAGGCGAACAATGTTCTCTTATTTATATACTGATGTTGATTATGCTTTCCCTACGTTTTCGTACATGTTCGTACAACGAAAACTAAACGAATTTTACGAATAGTATAAAACTCGCGAATACTACGTAAAAATAGGAAAAAAATCCTAATCCGTACGAATCGGACAATTAGGGCTCAAACCTTTACACTGGCTTAAAACTCTATACAAGCATAAACACTAGTGTTGTGTATCGGTAAGGATTTACCGATAACCGATATGGACCTTTTTTCGGGTTCCCGATAATCGATATATTGGTACGATATATCGACATCGGTCTTATCGCCGATAAGTAGCCGATAATATCGGGTACTTATCGGCGATAATGCCGATAACGATAACTATCGGCGATATCTATACGGACCGTACAGATAAATGTACGGCCTGTACACGCAACTGTACGTCGTATTCCCCGGACGCGCAGCGGACCCCCTTACTCCCGATTCCGGTAAAAAATCGCGAATTTTCCATCATTATTCCTAATTTAAGGGGGTTTTCAAAATTCCTGCTGCCAGAATTTTCAAAATATGGCGTCTGGAAATGGCGGCAGTCTGACAGGTGTGTTCGTCTGCTTCTTTCAGTCTGTTCGTCTTTTTTTGGAAAAAGTTTGATTCAGAAATTTTACAATGTATTTTATTTTTTTCGTTGCGATAGTATAGTTTTATAACAATTAAGTATTAACTTATATTTGTCGACGTTTATGTGCAGCGCTGTCCGTAAAGATTTTCAGTTAAATAGATACGCGGAACAAATTCTTATACGTGGCATTCCACGCTATATAATGAAAATTATATAATACAGTATGTTATATAGTACTATTGTATGCATACTATATTTTTAAAAGTTATCGCCGATATGGAATTTGTTGGTCCCAGACCGATATATCGGAACCTCTGACCGTTCGATAACCGATAACTATCGGTATCGGTGTTATCGCGATAAGTTTTTTACCGATACACAACACTAATAAACACACACAACACGAACCTTGCCTGTGTAACTGGCATTTTTTGTCTTGTTAGCATAAACGCCGAAATTAGAATACACCTTTTTTTGGAAAAATTTCAAATTCTTAATTAGCATCAATTACGGTAAATTTTCTCCAACACTATTTAAACTTGGACACAAATAACAATTCGCGGTGTACAGTTTCAGCGCCCTGGATTTTTAGATAGCTTGCCGACCGTACAACGTCAAGATCTAACAATTTCTATGCGCGACCGCGATTTTTGCGTCTCTTGCCAGCCGTACAATTCTGACAGTGTTGGGTCATAGTCATGCGGATTCAGTGCGCGACCCGTATAATAAGTTCTCTTGCCAGCCGTACAAGTTCGATAATCCTGGGAGGCGACCGTAAGATGTCAATCAGCAACCCGGATTCGTCGGTCTCTCGCCTGCCGTACAATCTCAACGGTCTTGGGAGGCAAACATATGGATTCACTGCACGGCCCGGATTCATTGGTCGCTTGCCCGCCGTACGATTTCGACATAGAGTTAGGAAGCGAACTTAAAATTTCAGGGGGAGGCTGGATTCTTCAGTCACTTGATCAGGAACTTGCGATGGAAAAAACCATCTGGGTACCACAAGGGTTTAAAAAAAAAGGAGTAAAAGAACATTTAAAGACTATAAGAGGCAAAGTAAGTCATAGAGAATAAACAAAAAAGTCACCGATGACTAAATAAATTAAGCTCTATGTCGAACTAAATCCACCAAAGATGAGTACCCACAAAGAGAAGACATCCTTTAAAATAAAAGACCCCTGAAGATAGTGGATGTCGACTGGATCCCTTGGTGGAAGATTTGGGAGGTCGCTCCTATTATCTGCAACCGTGCTTCGACGAAGGAGGGTTGTGGCTGTTTGTTGGATCTTAAAAAAACATTCACTTAAAAAATAATTCTCAAAACATAAAACATTACATAGCGGAAGCTCATAATAGACAAGAGGTATAATCAGCCAAAAAGAATTATAAGTGTTCTTGGCTGTTGGCCTGAGTCAGTCATTTCGAGCGACCCAAATGATTCCTAGAGCCACACACGCCGAACCCGATGAAAGGATTTCGCAGAAGGAACGCACTCGATAAGTCACGAAGTGGAATATCACATTTTAGAGGGGGAAGGGAAATAACATTCACAGAAAGTAGGTCATCAAACAAATTGCAATTCAGCTTATAGTTTCGATTTGAACAAATTAAATACAAATGTATGTTTGGACCTTGTCCATGTACCCAAACCTGATTCTGAATGCTCTTGTAGATGATAATTTACTTCGTCCTTCCTTCTCTACTTATGCCTTATGCCTAGAAAAGCAAACTAAATGGCGGTCCAATGACCAGCGGCGACGTGTCCTAATCCACCGCTGATAATTCAAACATGGGGAAAGTTCACATAATTTACTCTAGCCTAAGTGTGTGAGAGAGTGAGAGGAATTGGTTAACCTACAAGCTAATGTTAGCCGAGAGCACCTTTGCGGAATATCTTTGTGTGTGTGTGTGTGCGGGTTTTGTGAGTTTTTTGAAAGTGCATACGCTTGTGAGCGTTTGAGTTTATTGCGCACTCCAGTGTGTAAGGGATCATTTCGTGCCTGTGTTATCGCTCCCTGTGAAACCTATGTTGTTTGACATGACTCGGAGCGGACAAAGTTCTCAATTACCTTCAGTGCATCTTCGTGAATACAGACTTGCCGCTGTAAATTGGCCCGTGACATGACCGGGAAGATGATTTCCTATCGCCTGAAGTCGTACCTTTCTGCATAGAAGCTGTAAAGGAGGGTGACCATATCCAAAGGGATCGGATGACTCGACACCTAAAACTCAAACTATTTGAGCAAGGGAGGGAACTTCAACAGTTTTTCAAGTTTCATTATTTGTGACAACATATCACCCTGCCCGAAAATATCCCAACTTTTGTAGTTTATATGATACAACGTTATAGATTGATATGGACAAATCAACAATTTAACGTGTGAATGTGCCAAATATGGCAACAAATGTCCTTTGCTTCTTAACAGAAAGTTTCCGTTTGTTAACTACATTTTTCGAATTGATCCAAAGAAATGTGCATTTAAAAAAAGTGTGTTTGCATTCACGCTAAAACAAAACCATTTTATTTAGCATACATCGACGTGAGCCATATATGTGTTAGGTTCCTGGTTTGGACAAGTGGATTCTTTAAATATTACTTTAGTTGCAATTGAATATAAAAATCTTTTGGATGTCCTTTTTTTGTCATTCTTAAGTTAGTAAACTTAATAAACAACGTAGTACGCGAGCTCGTAAGAATAGATGAATAATAAAACCTTTCATTTCCACGGCAAACATTTTAGAATATATCTCGTTGAAAAAATATAGAAGAACAAGTTACTAAATTGGAGTGCTAATATATTTGTCACTAAAATGGACAAGTAAAATAAAAAAATGAGCAAAAACATCAAAAAACATATCAAATAAAGTAATTTAAATTGAAATCCACAAAATAACACTACATATTTGCCTCTTTGCACTCGTCTACACTTCCTCCTTTAAATAAAGTTTCCACAAGTTGTAACTTTGGAAACTTGCGCAAGTTTTCCTTTCTCACCCATGTGTTCTTATGGCAGTCGTACAATGTACTTTTTTTTCTGTTCTAAGGACATAGTTCCACTTCTTTGGAGCAGCTTATTCCTCAAGCTTAGTCGTAATCTGCTTGTCCGAAGCTGTTTTTTCACTTCCTGCAAGAAATCAATCATAAATCGTTCAGTTGATATATTAGTTAATGACTGACAATTAACTGAAAATATAAATATCTCTGTCATTTACAAATTAGGATTTCAAATTGGGTGCAAATTTGTTAAATTTATAACTTTGGAGTTATCCATTCAGATAGGAGTTGGATTCTCTTATTCTAAAATTATGACAACAAAATGAAGGCAGAAAAGTGCAAATAAAGGCCTTAGTGAAATAAGTTTGAATAATTTACCTGCAAAAGTGCAAGATAGTAATGATCTTGCATGTGCATCGAAGTACCTGAACTATCTTTGATTATTGAAGCAATTTCCCGTACTGTCTGCAAAAGATGCCGAAAAACATGACTTTCTGCGTAAAGCTGCACAGAATAAAAAAGACCAAAAAAAGAAGGACAAATGGTTAAAATTTCGTTTAAGAGATGATCGAGCATTTTTTGCTAAATTTAGGGTTATAATTAAGTGGTGATAAAGGTATATTTAAAACTGCTTAATTGGCAAAAACAACGACGGTCACAAAAAGGAATCTTATAAGACATACACAAAGCCTGAGTCCTTAGGACCTTAAAATGATCCTCTTGATCAAATAAATATAAAAAAACGGCTCTTCAGATTACTTATATTTGACAAAAGTGATTGTACAATAGCCTATAATTCCCAAATTGGGTGAAAATTGGAAAAAATCACATATTCTGCTAGCTGATTGTCTTCTTTTTGTTCTTCTTCCGGATTTGTCCCTTGCTTCTGCATTCATACAGATAACATAAATTATTAGAAATTCTTGGGAGGAAAGTCATGTGATTAGACAAATTATTTGCTTTAGTGACATGCATTTGACATGTATTTGATATCATCCACACCTATTTATGTGACAAGTGAATCCTAAGGTGCGGAAAAATCACCTTTTATCAAAAAGTAAACGCCACAGTTAAAGGTAGAATAATGATTTTGGTCAGAAAGTCCTGGCTTTAACTAATTTACGACTAGCATTTTTTATAAGCAAATTTTGATCTTGAGAAAATGGATTCTTGTATCGAAAACCAAATTTTGGTCTTAAACTAAATCGGTTCAAAAAAGTAATGTGCTTCGGATGTCACAAGAATTTGTAAAGATATGATTTTTGGTATGATGGGACCCAATACAAAAGCGTTTAAGTCACAATCTTTTGCACCGTAAGCTGGTTTCTTGTGATGACGTAACCCAAATTTGCCATTATTTTTTTCTTCTTATCTTTTACAAAAATCTATCAACTGCCGAATTTTAGCTCTTGTCTCCCTAGAGCGTTTACAAAAATAAATATTTTTCTTGTTTTATTTCAACTTTGCGAAAGGTGCCTCTTTTCATAAAATGTCTAATTCTTAAAAAGTGGAGGTATAGGAGATCCATGAAGACATTAACACGATAACTTTCCTAAAAGGAGATGAAAAGACCGTGTTTGTCACATGACAAAATGAGTTTTAGGTCAGGAAAGGATGAGATTAGTGATGATTCTTAGAACGAACAATTTGAGATATGACTTGTTAACACGTCCAAGAATATGATAAAAAAATTACTTAGCACAAAATGTACTGCATATTGAAATGCAATGTTTAGCAAAACATTTTTTTCGAAAACTTTTTGTGGGACGCTGTAATTTCATACACTTCTTCATTTAAGTTTTATGATCACACGAACTACATTTTTGATATTCGGAAAGCTTTTACTTTCTCCAACGACATGCAGTTGCTTGTTGACACAAAATCCACATGAATTAATGCACCAAAATTGTTTTTGTTTTTATTGCTCCAACCGTTTAAACCCTATAACTTTCTTAGCAATTGTTACTTTTTCGTTTTATTTTCGCACTGAATCAATTTTTTCTTCAAGTTATGAATGTCAATGTTCAAATTCTTTCGTATTTGAACTGTTTGCCCACATTCCAAAATGTCCACTCGTGCACTTTGAAAAGCCATTACTTCACAACTTTTTGAGAAAATAAACAGCTTTTTTTTCCTCAAGGACTTTAATGTTTTCCATCTTGTCACAAAAAAAATGGATTTTTCCTGTGAATACCGACATAGATAACAAAAACGAAATCCAGACCGATTCGCCAAATAAATCTAAAATTTTGGTTTTTTTACGTCTTGCTCTACTGTTGAAATTCAGGTTTGTTGAGTGCAACCCTGCTATTCAAATGACAGAACAACCTCTTTTATGTTTTTTACCTTTGAACCCAGATAATTTTTGCATTGCAAGTCTTGCAAAAAAGCTTTTTTACTTCTGGGAGGGTCATGTAAGATTGTGTTGGTAGCCTAAAAGCCACCAAAACCAGCTTATATGAGAATGGTTTAATGTTGAACGCGGTTTTTGGTTTAAAAAAAAAACTATCTTGGGTTAAAACGTTAAAAAGCTTACCGATTTGACTTTGACGTAAAAAGGTGACGGAATGTGTTTGTATCCGGTAAGTATAGGAACGACGGGAAAAATATCTCGGAGATTCACAACTCGCCAGCTGTCTGCCACAACCTGAGAAACCAGCAGTTGACAAGTGTCAAAAAAACGTGAAAAAAGGTCATATTCAATGACTTTTGATAATGTGCTATTTATTTTAGTACATACATCTACATCCATACATGAATGCATGCACACATCCAAAACATGCATACATATATACATACAAACATGCATACATCCATGCGCAGACATCAGATATATACACATGGACATGTAACCACGTATACTCTTACACACGTGTGTACATACGTACGTACATGTATACGCGCAGATGTACACTCATACACACATACGAACGTACGTATGTACACACGTACTCATGTACATACATACATGCACCTCTCTCTTTTCTTTATTCTCTCTCTTCTCTCTTTCCCCCCCGCTCCTTCCTCTTCCCCCTCTCTCCCTCTCTCCCTCGCTCTCTCACTCTCCCTAGCTCACTTCTTATCCCTCTTGATCCTATTAGTAAAAAAAAAAACTCACCCAGCTAGCGGAAGCATTAAACTGAAGTATCATTGTAAGCAAAGCACTTCAATCCAATGCACATATTAAATTGAGCACTTCTCATACAGCTGATACAACATTCCTTTCTCACTAGCCTTTAAATAACAATCTCCTAGCAAAGCAACATTGAATCTGGTCTTCCACTAACTCCTCCAATAACACAAAAACGACAGACTTTGACCACATGTTGACCATGACTGGACCATAGAAGGAGACGGCAGACACGAAAGCTTATACGCGCTTCACGCGAAACAAAATAGTACATTTCGTTCGCGGATAACAAAAGTACAGCCACTAAACGACGTCGTACATTTTGTAAGATGACGTGTAGTGTTGGGTATTTGGTAAATTCATATCGCGATAAATATCGATCGAGCAGAATCCTCGATTTATCGTACCGAGACCAACAAATATCATCGCGATATATATCGCGATATATAGTATATTTTTTAATTTAATATTTTATATTTCTATATAAAATGTAATTTTAGCGAAAAAGACAAATTGTCTGATACGCCACTTACGACGTGATTTTCGTTCCGTGACTTAAAGGTAGACGCCGCAAAATGTAACCGACAAAAAAATACTAAATCAGTAATTCATATAATTACTTATTTGGGGTATGGTTACATCCATAGTCCAAAAGTAGGTGAAAGTACACCCATACAATATGCCTATTGTACGCAAAAAATACAATATACCCTTAAGACCTATATTGTATTGGCTGCAAAGTGAAATAAAATAGTAACAGGGTTGAGTTGCACATGGATTGATAGTGAATTAAACGTCATATCTAAATTAAAAAAAAAAAAACGGACAAAAATATTTTTCTGTGAGATTTGAGCAACTTTTTATTTAAACCGTCAGATTCGGACGATCCGACGGTTGCTGATCAAAGTAGCGATCTAAGAAGATCACATGAAAAGTCTATAACACAACTTACGATAGGAATATCGTCAGATTTGGACGATATGACGGTCGCTGATCAAAGTAGCAACTTAAGACGATCACATGTAAAGCCCACAACACAACTTACAATGAAGGCGCCGACAAAAGACCTACAATAGAAACGCCTACTTTTGAACTATGGGTACATCAGGAGGTCTGTGTAATAGTACAGACAGCAAAATTTATGTATTACAGGGCCTTGGTTACATCGCGTATCGTGTGTAAACAAGTTTTTACATACATGTTCTGATTAGAGTGGTTCCTTATAAGTTGACGATCAAATCTCTAAAATCGTCAAAGATTTGAAAACCGACCATTTCCGTATGGAAATCCGTACTTGCATATTATGTACGTGTAGTTCGCAAGTGTATCGCTTCAATGTACCTCAAAGATCTCCTTCACTCTGTTGACTTTCAGGAAAAAACCGTATTTCTTTTCGGCAAAGATTTTACGGTCACCTTGTCTCGAAGGCACGTGACTTTGGAGACCTGTGAAATTTTTTATTTTTTATTTTTTTAATGCCGCGATATATCGGCGATACGATATATCAAGATATTTTGATTTTCAATATATCGAAGCAATATATCGATTATCGGGTACCTAAAATTCAATATATATCGAATATCGGCAAAAGGTCCTCGATACCCAACACTAATGACGTGACACTTCACGTCCAACAATTAAATGTTGGTATGACGCTTCGCGAAATGCCGCGAAATGACAATATCCCAACAACCCCCCTCTTATTGTCGGAATCGCCAAAACACCTCAACATAATCCAATTTTCGATCGCCCCCTCTCAAATACATCATGCGTGGCTGCTTTCATCAGCAAATCTGTCGCCTCCTCTATTGTCGGTACGTACAAAAATATAATCTTATTCGCCGTAACCAAATCTCTTACAAAATGCCATTTGATCCTAATGTGTTTCGTCCTCTTGTGAAACACTGGATTTTTAGCCAACGCCATCGAACTCATCTTGTCAGAATAAATCGGCATACAACGAATAGGAATGCTCAACTCGCGTAACATCTCAATCCCAAAAAAAAAATAGCGTACCTCTTTAAGATCTGTCACTTTGAAATGTAATTCAAGGTAATGTTTCAACTCATTAATGAGCTCCAACTTGTTGCATGCCATTAATAAATAATTCACATAAACATAAAAGATTATTTGGTCAATTCTTTTGTTGAAATTTAAGTATTTTATAGGTCTAGGGATTGTAAAATAAAAGCCAAAACAAAGACATCTTGCCTCTAACTCTTCACTCAAGTCCCCACACTTGTCGCAGTCACTGAAGACTTGAGGAGGAGTTAGATCTAGGGCTGCCTAGGCTGTCCAAAGAGGAGAGGAAGGCAAATCTCGATAGAGTTACCTAAAATATTTGGCAGACCCAGGATTTGATCCGGGTACCTACCGTCCGTCAAATTAGCCGGTAGCCTTAACCTGTAAATCTAAGACTAGTATTACGATATATAAGGTTTCATAAACATATAAATTGTTACACATAGATTAATTCATTTAACGGAGAATAGAAACTTAGTGCATAAATACAGTTTTATTTAGTATGGAGTACGGTATGGGGACGGAACGGATAGCATGCATTTGTTTCGATATCGAAACAAATACCGCGCGTCGAATTTCAGCGGCTAGGATTATAGCCGGTTTTGATCGGACGGCCGCGATAGGCGCCGCAATCACGAAAGATGTACTTCTGGCGTTTGACGGTCTTTGCCATGTCAGATGATACGAGGCGTGATAACATTGGATTACGGGAACTCCGGAGATTACAGAAACAAATCCTAATTTGACACGTGTCGACATTTTGGCCATGTTGTACAATGGTCGTACAGAAAGTACACCGACACCTGTACTTTTCTGTACGACACAGTAATTTGATTGATGCCTTACTTCAGTAGATAGAGTTTTAGAGGGGGAATAGGACTTTGAAAATTTTGGGTAGGTAGCTGCCTCTCCCAGAGAGCACCTTGTATAAATGGCAAACTTTGGCCAGCCATAACTATCAATTTACTTAACCATTTTCAGTGATTTTTTTTGCTGCAGACTCAGGGGAGTCCACGCTACACAGAAGTGTAGTCGGTTAGAGATTTTTCCTACCAGGGTGGCTGCATTTCTAAAGGAAAGTCAAAGTGGGTGAATGTGTCTAAAACTCATATTCTAACTTTGCATTCTGTGGTGGAACTGAGCGCACAAAAAGTCTTATTACACGAGGGTGAAGCTATAATGGGTTTGTGATTGTCAAGGGGTCAGTCATTTGGGTTTATATCAACTTGGAGACGGCACCATCTAGATAAGCTTCTTTTGGATCTGCGATTTTTGTGGGCAATGGAGCACACAAAGTTTCAGGTTATGGGCCCACCATCTAGGGTGCCTATGTTTGATGGAAGAGGCTTCACTTATTCGGGATTTATGATGGAGGGATTGCTTTTGAAGAAGCACTTATGGGGAATTGTTTCGGGACAAGTGAGATGTCCGCCACCTGGCTTTGGAGGAGCTTACTATGGAGAATCATCTGAGGCTGCCCAGAATATCAATCGAAGTTCAGATGCAACGGAAGGTGAAGGGAATAACCTTGCCCTGGATGGGGGAATAGGGGAGAAGGAAAAAGGGACACCTATGGTGAGGGGAGCTAGGCTCTCAGCTATGGTACCACTTGTATGGATTAAAAATGAAAAAAAAGACAAAAAAATATGGGAATACAAAAACACTATAGCAAAGCATCTCATACTTAGAAACGTGTCTAAGTCCTTAGCTATCACTATTATAAACTTAACGAAGTCTTCAAAGATATGGGAAGCACTAAGTCTGATTTAT
The DNA here is from genome assembly GCA_037447655.1 of Zygnema cylindricum. NCBI lineage: Eukaryota > Viridiplantae > Streptophyta > Zygnematophyceae > Zygnematales > Zygnemataceae > Zygnema > Zygnema cylindricum. The sequence continues at coordinate 56,358 of JBBHKE010002741.1, read as the reverse complement.
AGGAGTGAGACTATTCAGAGGCAGCAATTAGTAAAACAAGAAATAGATGCCTATGTTTTTAAACGCGTTAGCATTATAGAGTTTTGCAATGATATTGCTGTGCTATATGTTGAACTTGCTAGTGCAGGATATGAATAATCTGAGGAGAGGAAGATTAATACACTATTTATGAAACTCCCAGATGAGTACGAAAACATCATTTGTCGTATACAGGCGATGGATGTCTCCTCATGGACTTGGAGCTTTGCCATGGGGATAATTCTTGTGAGGGAAAGCACTTTGGAGCTTCTTAGGGGAAGTGACAGAGTGAATGCATTTATAGCTGGTGGTGATTGGCGGAAGCGTGATGAGAGGAACGACGGTGACGAGCGGAAGCGTGATGAGAGGAAGAAAGACAAAGGTAAACCTTATCGGAACTTTGGTAGAAAGAGAGGGAGAGGAAAAGAAACGAGAGCTTTGAAAAAAGGGGTTTGCTTCTTTTGTAGGGAACCGGGTCATTATATAGAGGAATGCCCTTGTTTGAAAAAACTTGGAAGTTGGAATGTGGATGAGGAGGAAGAAGGGGAAGAGGAGAAAGAGGATGAAGATATGTTGGAGCTTCTCCGCATCGGTAGTATGGGGAAGAGAGAAAAACACACAGAAATTCCACGTAAGCAACAATGTGCTTTTGGAGGTATAAGGGAAGTAAAGAGAGAGGAAATACTTGAGGGAGTTCAAAATATTGAGGATAGTTTCATAGATATTTTGGAAACATAAAAGTGGTCGGACAGGGAGACTTCAACGGATTCTGAGGAAAGGGGAGACGTGAAACTAGAAGGGGTTCTAAAGGATTGGGGAGAAGAGGAATGTTGAAAGGTATAGGGGAGAAGAAATATTTGTTGGGAATAAAGTTAGAAAGTGATAGTGGAAAGAATTCCATGGGAGAGAGTAAGGAAAGTTCAGAAAATGGGGTGAGAATCATGGATAAAAATATGAGTTCGGAAGATGTAGATTTTACGAGGAACTTAGTGGGGACTCTTGATTTAAGGATAAATTTGGGGGGTAATGGTTTTGACATCACTAATGGGAGTGATACCCTCTATAAAGGTGTGCCTGTAAAAGGGTTAGGATCTGAATATGTGTTGCAAATTGGGGATGGGGCTGACTTTTGGAAATGCAAAAGGGAAAGTGGATTTTGGTTGGATGAAAAGGGGAGGTGGATAAAAGCTTTGCTCGGATTTATGAAAAGTGGCATGCAAAATGAAATATAGGATAGACAAGATGAAATTATTTTTGGTCATCAAATACACTTTCTTAAATATAAAGGTATTCGCATGAAGCTTCATGAAGGAAATGGAAAAAGGAAAGGAAAATATATATAAATGTATTTTTTGTTTTTGAAGGGAGTTGAAAGTAAAGTAGAATAGAAAATAACGGGAGTGTTGAAATTTAAGTATTTTCTAAGTCTAGAGATTGTAAAATAAAAGCTGAAAGAGGAGACTCTGACTGCTTGCCTCTAACTCTTCACTCAAGTCCCCACACTTGTCGTAGTCACTGAAGACTTGAGGAGGAGTTAGATCCATGGCAGCCTAGGCTTTTCAAAGAGGACACGAAATCAAATCTTGATAAAGTTACCTAGATTGAATAACGGACCCAAGATTTGATCCAGGTACTTGCAGTTCGCCAAATTAGCCAGTAGCCTTAACCTATAAGTTTAGGATTAGTGGTAGGATATAATAGGTTTGATAAATATTTATTTTGTAACAAATAGACTAGTTAAATTAACGCGATATAGATACGTAATGCATAGATACAATTTTAGTACGTTTTTAATATATTATATAAAACGGATACCTCGCATTTGTTTCGAACACGAAACAAATACCGCTCGTATATTTTCAACGGCTATAGTTGTATCCAATTTTGATTGGACGCCCACGATAGATGCCGCGATCACGGAATATGTACTTTTGGCATTTTACTGTCATCGCCACGACATGTGACACGTGGCGCGACAACGTTGGATTGCGGCAACTCTGGAGATTACGGGAACAAATCCGGATATGACATGTGTCGACATTTTGGCCATGTCGTACGATGGTTGTACAGAAAGTACACCGGCACATGTACTTTTTTGAACGACACACTAACTTGATTGGTGCCGTACGTTAGTAGATAGAGTTTAAGAGAGAGAGAGGACTTAGAAAATTTAGGAGGTAGCAGCCTCTCTCCGAGAGAGCTTTTGTAGAAAGGGTTATCTTTGACCATTCATAACTATTAATTTACTTGACCATTTTTAGTGATTCTTTTTGCTGCAGACTCAAGGGAGTCCACGCTACACAAGGGTGTAGTTGGTCAGAGTTTTTGCCTGCCAGGGTGGCTGCATTTCTAAGGGAAATTCAAAGTGGGTGAATGTGTCGAAAACTCATATTCTAACTTTGCATTCTGTTATAGAACTGAGCACATAGAAAGTCATATTTCACAGGGGTGAAGTTATGATGGGTTTATGATTGTCAAGGGGTCAGTCAATTCGGTTTATATCAACTTGGAGTTGGCACTATCTAGATTACCTTCTTTCGAATCTACGATTTCTGTGGGCAATGGAGCACACAAAGTTTCAGGTTATGGGCCTACCCTCTACGGTGCCTATGTTTGATGAAATATACTTCAATTGTTGGGAGTTTACGATGGAGGGCTTGCTTATCGAAAAGCACTTGTGGGGAGTTGTTTCGTGAAAAGTGAGGTTGTTGAAATCACTGATTTAGGGAAGGTATTTTCTAGGTCTTAATTAGGTAAAATAACTAAAAGAAAAAGCACAAGCAGCTTGCCTCCACCTTCTCTCTCTAACCCGCATACTAGTTGTAGTCACTGAAGAAGAGAGAGGGCGGTGGAGCCATGGCTTCCTCAGCTCTATAGGCAAGACTAAAGAGTGACATAAGTCACTCTCAACAAATAGGTTGAGTCCTACAAGACTCGAACCTCCGATCGGCAGAGCATGGCATAGTCGTCAGCTCTTACTGGTCTGTCGTAGTAGTCCGTTAGGATACATAGTGTTTGAAATCTATTTTAACATTAGCAAGATCATTAATTCGTTCAACGGAATAATAATAAGGACATAGAAACTAGTTGAGTTTTAGTGCGTACGACACAAATGTACCGGACAATTATTATTTTGGACGGCGAACATTAAAAGCGGGTTTGGATCCGACGGTCCGCATCATCGCCGCGATCTTGGAATAGCCGCCTAAGCGGTTTTTGGACGTGACATGACCTGTCGACACGTGGCAAGATATTATTGGGAAGCGGGAATCTTGGGGAGTGCAAGGACAAGTCTGGAGGAGACAAACGTCCACTCCATGGCCTTGTCGTACACAGGCCATAGTGAAAGTACATCGGCTCTAGTACCTTTCTGTAATGTACAGTCTTCTGATTGGTTCATACATCAGTAGATAGGGGTTGTGAGAGGGGTTTAGTACTTAGAGGATTGAGGAGGTAGCCGCCTTTCTCCCAACAAGTTTGTATAAATATTGGCATGATTCCCACTTGATAACTATTTGCCTCGTTGGGCATTTTCAGTGATTTTTTTTGCTGTGGACTCAAGGGAGTCCAAAATGCACATGGGTGCAGTCAAATTGTCTATTTGCCTGCTTGGGTAGCAGTGATCCAAATTGAGAGAGGGCTAGCCAAAAGCTATCTAGAGGCTTGCTGAATTCAGTGATCGAATGGTGGACACAAAATTGCAAAGGTGTCAGCCACCGAGATTTGGTGGAACTCACTAAGGAGATTCATCAAGGGCTTCCCAAAAAACTAACCGTATTTCAGATGCAACGCAAGGTGAAGGGAAAATTATTGCCATGGAAAGGAGAAATGGGGAGAACGATAAAGGGACACCTATGGTGAGGGGAGCTCGGCTCTCCGCCACAGCTCCAGTTAGAGAGGTTATAAGTTAATGGTTTTGACATCACTAATGGGAGTGATACCCTCTATAAAGGTGTGCCTGTAAAAGGGTTAGCATCTGAGTATGTGTTGCAAATCGATAGAGTTTTAGAGGGGGAATAGGACTTAGAAAATTTTGGGTAGGTAGTTGCCTCTCCCAGAGAGCACCTTGTATAAATGGCAAACTTTGGCCAGCCATAACTATCAATTTACTTGACCATTTTTAGTGATTCTTTTTGCTGCGGACTCAGGGGAGTCCAGGCTACACAGGGGTGTAGTCGGTCAGAGTTTTTGCCTTCCAGGGTGGCTGCATTTCTAAGGGAAAGTCAAAGTGGGTCAATGTGTCCAAAACTCATATTCTAACTTTGCATTATGTGGTGGAACTGAGCACAAAGAAAGTCTTATTTCACAGGGGTGAAGCTATAATGGGTTTGTGATTGTCAAGGGGTCAGTCATTTGGGTTTATATCAACTTGGAGACGACACTATCTAGATAAGCTTCTTTTGGATCTGCCATTTTTGTGGGCAATGGAGCGGTTTATATCAACTTGGAGTCGGCACTATCTAGATAAGCTTCTTTTGGATCTGCGATTTTCGTGGGCAATGGAGCACATAGATTTTCATCTTTCACCTTTCACGTAAACTCCAAAAGGGGAGGTAGTCCGTACAAATCCGAATTTCAATAGTACTTGATGAAGTCTCAAATACCACGTGCGCGGCGCATGTTTCAAACCATATAATGACTTTCGCAAACGCCATACATTTGCTTCTCGCAAAGGAGACATGCCTTCCGTTACCTGCATTTATACCTCTTCCTCCAACTCACCATTTAAAAATACAGTTTCCACGTCCATTTGATGGACGTGCTTCTTCCCCATCGCTGCAAGTGCAATAATAATCCATAGTGAGTCGAACTTCACCACGGGAGCATAAGTCTCCTTAAAACTGATTCCATCACGTTGTTGGAATCCCTTACAAACAAGCCTCACCTTGTACTTAATAATTTCACCCGAAGCACCAGTCTTGGTTTTAAATACCCACTTTGCATTTATTGCCTTTTTCCCCTCCGGTAATTTTACTTCCTCAAAAGTTCGATTATTAACCACCGACTTAAATTCTTTCTCCCACGTCGGTTTCCACTTACTCTCCCAATCGGCCGACCTCCTAGCCTCGACATAATATTGAGGGTCGCCGGTTATATTTTTCGTAAGTGATTGCTATAAAAGAAACTCCGTCTCCTTAGCATCGGAAAGGAAATAATGCGAATTTGATGCATTTTCCCCTTTTAGTTTCTTGGGTTTCTTCCCCTTTGTACCCGGAGAGCTCCTAAGAACTTGCTCCTCCTCCTTCTCCTCTTTCTCTTCCTCGAATTCTATTTCAATTTCCTTCTCACTCGATTTAGAACTCGATTCAGAGCTTTGAGATTTCCGAATGTTCGAAGGCACTCGGGAATCCAAAGATCTGTTACTCTTTCTTTCAAATTCACTCTTTCTTTCAAATTCAAGTTCAACTGATTCTCCTAATTTCTTTTATGAGTTTTTACATTTGGTTCCTCATCGGATTCTAAATCCCCAATGTACGGAAATCTCTCAATTTTACTCTCCTCATGAAAATCCAAATTTTCCTTAAATTTCCCAATGGAATTTATGGCGGATTTGAGATCCTCATGAAAATCCACATTCCGAGATTCCTCCATGGTGTGACGAGCCGGATCATACACTCGGTACAAATTCCCCTTCGCACTATATCCAATAAAAATTCCCGGCCAACACCTTGGTGCAAATTTTCCCTTCCTCTTAATTGATTCCACATAAACCGTAGCATGACATCCCCAAATTCTCAAATGGTGAACCGTTTTCCACCACTCCACAACCCCTCCGGTGTTTTATTCCCGGAAACCGAAGTGAGTCTTCGATTACAAATGTAATTTGCCGTAAGAATCGCATCTCCCCACAAAAACATCTCTCGTCCGAAGTTATGAACCATTGCACGGACCATTTCTTGTAAGGTACGGTTCTTCCTCCCGGCCACTCCATTTGACTCCGAAGAATAAGGCGCCGTGAATTGATGCCTTATCCCCCACTCCTTACAATACCCCTCAAAAACAACAAACTCCCCTCCATTATCCGACCTAATAGATTTGAGCTTCTTATCAATTTGCCTTTTGGCCATTACATGCCATTCTTTAAATTTTTCAAATGCATCCGATTTATTTTCAATAAATACACCCATGACTTCCGGGAGAAGTCACCAACAATCACCAAAGTATACTTATTACCTCCAATTGTCTCGGGTTTAATATGTCCACACAGATCGATGTGAACACGTCTCTTGTCCTTTTCGTCATAAGCGCCTTTTTCCCATTCTCCTTTTCCTTCACCGCTCTGTGTTCTCTTGTCACTTATCTTTCCAATTCTCTTTTATCTTCTTTTTTATCTTATCTCTTTCTTTCGTTCTATCTTCTCCTCTATATTTTCTTCACTCTTATCTTTCCACTTTTTTCCGCCTACTTCTGCTTCGACTTCTTCGACTTCTTTGTCTTCTACTTCGGTATATATATTGATTAGTGTTATGTATTGGTAGAATTTCGCCGATAATCGATGTCTTTTTTTTTGGCTTACCGATAATGGATATATTGGCACGATTTATCGTTACCGGTGTTATCGCGATGAAAAACCGCTATTATCCGTTTTTTATCGCGATAACAATGGTGCTGATAACTATTGGTGATAAATGTACGGTTTTCCGTACAGTTATAACTGTCCGTACTAAAATCCATTGTAAAATCCGTTGTAAAATCTTCCGTACAGTTATAACTGTCCGTACTAAAATCCATTGTAAAATCCGTTATAAAATCCGTTATACAGAGTACAGAACAGATTGTCATACGTTGTATGCCACGCTATATACAGTCATAAATATAATACAATATATTATAAAGTAATATTATATAGCCTACTATATTTTTTTCTACTTATCGCCAATAAGGAATTTGTTGGTCTCACAGCGATATATCGGGACCCCTCACCGTTCGACAACCGATAACTATCGGTATTGGTTTTATCGCGATAATTTTCTTGTATATATATATATTTACATATTTATATATGCTGCCTCTTTTGTGAAAAGCCAGAGAGGTGGAGGCCCTTCTTTGTCGGAACAGGATTGGTTGGGAACAGAAAGCGCATAGTGAAGAAAGGGTAAAGATGAATGGCCAATTGTTGCAGGGCATCACTATATGGTATGCAATAAACAGCGATGCGAATTTTTGGGAAACAAATAAGCTCTTCTCTGAATTGGTTAATCGTGGAAAAATAGAATTTGAACCGGAATGCCCACCACCTTGCCGGCAAGAAGTTGGAGGGCTGAAGGTATATATCGTATAAATCTGTATACATTGTAGATTAATATGGTTGAATCAACAATGTAACATTTTCACGTGCCAATCCGGCATAAAATGCCTGATTTTGAGGAGAAGAGATTTATAAACTTTTTCCTTCAAACTGAAAAAAAAAAAGTGACTTAACTGCCGAAATGTGTTTGCACTCAATGTTAAAAAAAATAAAAAATCCTTCACAATTATTGGCGGTAGCCATACATGTGTTAGGTCCTTGGTTTGGGCATTTGTTTCTTTATATATTATTACAAATGTATAATTCACTAGAACAACCAATAAAAGGAGAGGAAATAATCTGTCCTCTCATTCAATGGTTGGTTGGTTTAAATTTGGCAAACAAAGAAATCCACTGGAAATAAGTGCTCGTGAATGTAAATGAGTAACAAAGCCTTTCATTTCCACATAAGAATTAAAAAAAAAAAATCGCTAAAAGTCACTGAATGTGGGTAGCTAACATGTTGCAAACTTTATCACACAAATGGAAAATAGAGGCGAATAGAAAGTCAATAAGTAAAAAAAGGATAGGTAAAAATAATTAACAAACCCGCTAAAGAAGTAAAATAGATTAAAAACGGCAAAAAAAACACTACATAAGTTCCTTTATGCATGTCTTTTGATCATAATTTCCGCAAGTTGCTGGTTTGGAGATTTGCACAAGAATACGATTTATACTCATAGAATACGATTTACACTCTTAGAATACGATTTATACTCATATATCCTTTTAGAAGTCGTACAATTTACTTCTATTTTTGTTTTCCAAGAAGTTATACTCTACTATTTTGCAGCAGCTTGTGCCTGCGACTGAGTAACAAGTTGATTTTTCACTTCCTGCAAAAATTCCACCATAGATTATTTAGTCAATAACATTAATAAACAACTAACAATCCACTGAAAACAGAAATCATTCTAGCATTCTCAAGGTAGGGGTCCAAAATAGTTACAAAATTCCCCACAACAATGGAACTTTGGGTTTATCCACTCAGATAGTAGGCTTTGACTTCCCTTATTGTAAAGGTTTGATTTTAAATTAGGACAGAACAATGCAAAATAAAAGCTATAAGTAGGATAAGTTTGACTCATTTACCTGCAAAAGTGCAAGATAGTAATAGTTTTCCATATGCATGGAAATAGCTGAACCGTCTTTGATTGTCGCAGCAATTGCAATCTGTGTGTCTAAAAGATTCTGTAAAATACGGGTGTCTCCGTAAAGCTATACGGAATAGAAATTTTCAACAAAAGAAACATAAAGGGTTCGTGTTAAGGGCAATTTATGTAAAGTCAAAGTTCTATTACTAATTTGAGGATAAATTTATGCTTAAAACTGCTATTTCGACAGAGACGGCGACGGTCACAAAAAAAATTCTAGTAAAACCTAAATAAAGCCTGAGTCTATAAAGCACCAATATGTTTGTCTAAATAACCAAAATTGACTCATGAAAATATACTTTTTTCAAAAAAGATAACCTATTTTTGTCAAAATTGATCGTCTTGATAGCCATTTTTTTTCCAAATTTGACCAAGTATTGAACAAACTCACATAATCCGCAAGCTGGTCATCGTCCTTTTGTTCCTCTTCCGGAGTTTTTCCTGCCTGCTAACATAAAATAAACTCTTAAAAAGATCTTGCCAGGAAATTCATATGATTAAAAAATTCTTGTGCTTGAGTGACATGTATTTGATAACATCCACATCAAATTATGTGACAAGTGAATTCAAATGTACAGAAAATCACTTTTTCTCAAGAAATAACAGCCACAAATCAGTCTAGAATAAATATTTTTGTCAGAGCATCCTGACTTTAAGTAAATTATCACTAGCAGTTTTTTATAAACAGATTTTACTCTAAAGAAAGTGGATTCCAGTCGTAAAAATAATCATAAAACTGTGTTAAAATTGTAATGTGGTTCCGAAATGACCTTGAAACTCGTATAGACCCAACATTAACTATAAATATAATTATTTTTATGATGAGAACCCAAGACAAAAAAGAATGCAACACAAATATTCGCTCGAAAACGCCCCAATTTCTCCTTTAATTGTAGCAAATTGACAAATTTTCCTAATAATATGGAAAACAAACATCTGACAAAAAAAATCTCAGTAAGAAAAGTTCGCAGAAAGGTCTTAAACCACCAAGAACAATATTAAGTAGACTCAAACACCAAAAAAAGAAATAAAAAAAACAGCGAATGGAAACCGATAATCATAAATCCGACATTATTTCGTCCTCCAAATTCTAGAAACGGCCAAAATTTTAGATCTCCCCAAAGCAATAATTAATGCCAATTTTGGCTTTTCCTTGACAGATTTAACTCCGTCTAAAATAATTTGTTTCGCTTGAAACAAATTTTGTCGTGTAGCTTGACTCGTCAACTACACAATAAGACAATGTTTGTATTTTAAGGATTTTTGCTGTCGTTTTTGATTACAAAACAGGGTATGGCCACGAGCGAAAAAGTGACGGTGGACCGAAAAAGTTAAAACTTTGTTTTTCAAAATTTGGGAGTCGTGCCGTCGACATGCTTCCGTCCAAATCCTAAAAGTACAACCTTTGACTTTTTTACAAATTATTGACTCTTTTGTACAAAGTCTTGACTTCGTACAAACCATTGACTTTGCACAAACTAGTAGCTATTTTTGAGCGTTCTGTCTTTTTCGAAAATGTCGAACTTGGTCTGATTCAAAGATTGAAACGGGGAGTAAAATATTATCAATATTGAACTGTTTTTCTTTTGTTAGCTTGGACTAGAATCTTGTGCATCCACATTAATATTCGGATTCTTTTACCTAGACACCCTATATTTCACCTTCGAATAAAATAAACAGAGGGAAAGCCAAAAAGCTGTGAATGTTTTGTGAAACATGATTTAGTGTTGAAACCAGTTTTTGGTCTTAACACATTGCTTTATGGGCTTGAATAGTTCGAAAATCTTACCGAATCTGATACGGCCTCGACGATACGGGCTGTCGGAACATGCTTGTATCCGATAATCTTCGGAACGGTCGGCACAATATCTCGGAGATTCACAACTCGCCAGCTGTCTTTCACAAGCTGAACAACAAACAATTAACCCGTGTCAAGAAACTGTGATGTTATGTTATTCAATGAAATTGTGAATTGCTGATGGGCGGTCTCTCATATATACATGTACATATATGTACACGTGTGGTTATATAATTATACATATATATATACATATATATATGTATATATGTATATATGTATATATGTATATATGTATATATGTATATATGTATATATGTATATATGCATATATATATACATATATTATTTGCTTGCATGTATTTCAGTCATAATCTACGAGTGGCATCAATTCTAGGAATCGTTTAGCAACGGAATCGAACAATGAACAGAAGGGGCCAGGATAAAATTCAAGAAACAAGATTAAAATTTCGATGTCTTTCCAGTTGCTGTATACTCACTGCCGAATATTGGTCCACAAAAGTTTGATTCCCGACTCGAGGAGAGCCAAAATTGTACATTTTGATATCGTATTTGCCAGACCTGGATGTCCCCAACAAAGAAAAAAGTATGCATTTTTTGTAATATAGTCATATTCCAAAAACGGAGAAGCAAAAGAAAGAAAAACAAGAAACAAACAAATAAAACAGCGGAAGTGCATCCACAACATATACAATCTTAGAGCCAGAATCGGGATTATAATTACCCAAACCAAGAATAATCCTCAAAACCAGAACTGAAAAAAAAGCCAAAATCAAAACCAAAACCAAGCGAAACAATCTCACAACTCTCAACCAAAGCATACTAACAAGTATCTTTAGACCTTTAAACCGGAATTCAAAAAAACTGGATTATTTTAGAAGAGATTCCCACTTTCCGAGAGGCGATTCGGCCCATTCTTTCACAAATAGTGTGGCGAGAGCAGCCCCTAGACTGTGTCCCGTAAACCAAACCTGCCACCTGCCCTCTCCCGGTTGGCTACTGTAGCCCCCATAGGAAGACAGGAGAACCAATAGGTCAAATAGAATTAGTAAGACAAATGATTTTTCGAACAAATCTACCACAAGTGCTCATAAAAAGACAAAAAAACAAAGAGAACAAGGAAACTATAAAGGGGAAATGACTTTTCTAAGAAAACTACCAATATCGTCCATAAGAAGACAAAAGAACCGACAAGACTACAAAACTAATGCGACAAATGAGCTTTTTAAATATCTACCAAAAACCTACAATGCATATGCCATTTTTCCATTCTAAAGGTTGTTTTTTCACCAAAGAAAGGGTTTTTGTCATTTATTCTAAATGGTATTTGTAATAACGTAATAGTTTCGATTTGAGCGAGAAACTGTTATCGTCATGCTTTTAGTGATTTCTTTGAAGGTAAAAATGACCAATAAAATAAAGTAGAAATGTTGTCAATCTTAGATTTGTCACTATATCGCATAGAAAACTACGAAATTGGTCAGGTAAAAACCATACCCGCGTATTTGGGAGTCTATGAATCCAACAATAAATAAAGAACAAGAAATGGTTTGTTGAAATATTTATTGTTTAGCATCTTGTCCCCAAATGGGCATATCTAGGTGTTATAGCTTTTTAAAAATATTTTAAGTTAGATTTCATCATAAATAGTATGGACCCCAATAACAATGGTGAACAATGTAAAACCTTAGAAATAAACCAAATTCAAAACATTAAAAAAATTAACCTAGTCGCTAGGAAGAAATGTTGAAACGAAATTCTACTCTACAGGCTATAAATGTTATGCATCAGTCGAATCTAGAAAGTACACAAAAAAGTTGAACATATTAAAAGTCAAATTATCTGTTTATCCAATTGAATTGGTTAAATTTGGAGAAAAAGTACAAACCTCTCTGATTCAAGAACATTTTGAATACCGTAAAGCAAACGGTCTTTAATGGAGCTGAGAGAAGCAGCAAAGCCTCTATGTACCTAAAAAAAAGAAAAAAAAAAAAGTTAAAAAGAAAAATCAACTCACGTTAAACCATCAATTTCAAAATTCTTTTGCGACAATCCTTTTTTTAACTTCTTTAATAATCACTTGAAAGCTAGGATATTATCTTTGAAAGAAGGAGAAGACGAAAAGAGAAAATTGTTGCCAGAACCAAAAAAAGAAAGGGATTGAGAGTTGAATGGGATAAAACAAAGGAAATAAAGTGAATTGACTAGGAAGTACAAACGTTTTTTTTTTTTTTTTTTTCAATAAAGAAAGAAAAGAATGTGGTATAATATCTCACCAAGGAACCTTCGTCCCTGTTTTTATCCCCGATCCAGAAGAAAAAAAAAAGGAAAAAAACGGAAAAAAAGGGGGGGAGAAGGGAAGGGCCGTTAAAAGGGTAATATTAACGCTAGAAAGCCGACCCCACATATCCAAATAAGGATGTTACGGGGTAAAAATAGGGGTATTATGGGTTAGTAAGGGTATTAAAGTGATAAGGAGGAAATTAAGGGTAATAAGACAGTTAAAGGGTATGGTTCGTTGAGTGGAGTTTTTACATGGTATAATATTAAGGATTTTATTACGTCATAATATAAAACATGTGAATTGTATGATTTTAAGTAATTTATTTTGTCATTATTCACGAAATCTGAATTGAATGAGTGAAATTCAAATTTGTTGCTCCCTCCCTCCCTCCCTCCCCCCCTCTCCCTCGGAAAATATTTTTCCAATACTTGATGTTAAATATCGGAATCCTACACACTAAAATATGTATCAAATATGAAATACAAGTTTGCCACCATAGGAGAAGGTTATATCTTTAAAACGAAAACTTGATTTTTTTTCTTTGTTAATGTAATTTAAACTTGTTAAACAAAGTGCCAATTGATGGATACAAAGAAAAACAAATCAAATTGAGACCACCATAAAAACACATCTAAATGCCAAGATATTTTTGGTTTATGAACAAAAGTAAAACGGTGGTCAGTCATGTAAAGAGTTTTTTAAATATGATTATTTTTAAATATGATTTTTTTGCCACAAATCTGTGATGTTTTTATGTCACATTTTGTTAGTGGTAATTCGATTTTCATTTTTCAACATGCTTGGGGCATTTTTTATTTTTTTTTGTTTTTTTCCATTTGTTTTTTGCTTTTTGAAAAGTTGCTCTTATTTACTTCCATGTCTACCAATATTAAATAAAAAAACATGTTCAAATCTTACACTAAAAAAAATTGTCTTTCAACATTTTTTATGTTTACTGACCTTCTTCTATTTTGCTTCACAACTTTGGTATACCAACAACAAACTTTTATTGGGATTTTACGGAGGATTTTAGGGATTTTAAAGGCTTTTGAAGCCAAAAAAAATAGGTAAATGTAATATATGTTTGTTGTAATATTTGAAATTTATAATTTAGTAACATAAAACTCACCAAGTAGGAATGGCTCGTAAATCCGTTATGACGTCTAGAGCGCGAGTCTGGAAGTAAAACATAAAAAAAAGGAAAACTAATTTAAAAAGGAATGATGAGGTGACTAGGAAAAAAAAAAAAAAATCAACAAAGGGGGAAAATATCTCTTGCCTCTCTCAACCAACCCCCAACCCTAACATCTCTTTCTCCCTCTCTATCTCCCCCTCCCTCTCCCTCGCCCTTGCCTTTGCCCTCGCTCTCTTCTCTCTCTCCGCTTCCCCTCTCCCTCTCTCTCAATTTCCCTCCCCCTCCCCTTCAAAACTACTATGAATTGTTATTACCATTAATAACACTAATTTTATCCTGATAATTTGACCACTAAACGTTAAAAAAATTACTTCAAGTGGTTTAAAATCGCCCACGTCAATTGCAACAGAAATAGTGTTGAAAAAATTGAAATAGACACTAATTAGTTTTTAACGTTATATTTCAAAAATAAAATCACAAGTTCACTTAAGAAAGAAAAAAAAAAAAGTATTAAGGATTACTTAAGAGCTACATGTTGTACTCTATGCTGTAGTCAAAAATTTAAGTGGACATCTCTACATTTGTCGATTTCTCTCTCTCTTTCCCTCGCTTTCTGATTAATAACAGTAACATTTAAACAGTATTATGAGTAAAGTACGCCTACATACATATATTTACATACAATAGAATCATCAAATTAAATGAATAGTCTTTCCCTCGCTCCCTCCCTCCCTCTCCTTTTCCCTCTCCTTGTTGCCCTCTTCACCTTCCTCTCTCTCTCCCCATCACCCCCCCCCCCTCTATAAATACCCTTTCGGTTCCGCGAAATGCCACCACGAGTCTCTTCTTTGTCAGATTTCTCCAAATGATCGCCTAAGGAGGGAGAGAAAGTGGGAAGGTGGGGAGGGAGAGAAAGAGGGAATGTGGGGGGAGGGAGGGAGAGAGGTACGTGTTGATAAGGTCAACCACTGCAATTAAATATTTTCTATCTTCACAGTGCATTAATCAATAAAGGTTGGACCTAAGATTGCAACCACTCAATAGTAAAACAAAGTTATCAAATAGAACTCAAGGAATAAGAAAACAAAGCAAAAAGTAATAAAGTAAAATTATTTAGGAGGCTTGAGCTTTTCCTGTGTCAATAATAGGGTGATTATAAAAACACTATTATACGTACGATATTCCTCTCGTTATTGAGTAGGAATCAAAGAAATCGTACAGAAAAAAGTACGTTTCTCAGATAATCGTACTTAAAAAGTGAATGTCGACACCAAATTGGCCAACATTATTTGTAGGAGTCTCTAATATACATTTGTTCTCTAATATACATTTGTTCTCTAATACATTTGTTCTCTAGTATATATTTGTTCTCTAATATACATTTGTTCTCTAGTATATATTTGTTCTCTAATATACATTTGTTCTCTAATATACATTTGTTAGTGAAATATTGTCGTTTCTTCTTCAACATTGTTCTGAAAAACAAAAAAATCCGGTACATTTGGTCTGTAATTTGGTGGGTGAAACGCTATCACACTTACGTTTATTTCATTTTTTTTTTTACTTTTATTTAACATTGGACTCTGTTAAATAATCCTAGCTATGGTATTACGATATTTGTGATTTTTTTTTCCTATGTAGTTTGTTTTACACCAATCACTGTTCGAGTCTGTCTCTCCAACTCTTTCCTTGCCAAACAGTAAGAGAATTTAGAGAAGTTAAACATTTTTCGTTGAGAGAGGAAGAGAGAGAGGGAAGAGGGACAAAGGGAGAGAGGGACAAAGGGAGAGAGAGAGAGATGGGAGAGAGAGGGAGCAATAGGGAGAGGGGGGGAGAGAACAGGGGAGAGAGAGAGGGCGGAGAGGGAGAGTGAGGAAAAGAGGAGAGGGAGGAGAGGGAGAGAGGGGGGGAATGAGAAGGAAAGAGGAGGAAATGGATCTGGAGAGGAGAAAGGAGGAGTGGGGGAATGGCCGGAGGAAGAGAGAAGGCGGAGAGGCGGAAGAGAAGAAAGAAAGGGAATCCTGAAGGTTTCTAACCTGAGTGTCTGTGTCCTGGTTTTGCACGAAACATATTTTTACGAACTCCGATTTCACAAATGAAGTCTGTCCTAAAGAAGACGCCAAAAGAGTCCAAGCTTCTGCTGTACTTTCCGCTGTTGCAAAAAGATCTTTTAACATTTGTTCTTCCTCCTCTGTTGTCGGTTTAACCGTTTTTTGCTCCTCTGTGGCTTTCGCTAGAGCATAAGAAGCAACCAAAGCATCCGTTTTTTGAAAAACGGAAACACTAGCGGCGGTTTGGGACTCTGGAACTGAATCCGTCGTCAGTTTTCCCATTTCCGTTTCCGTTTCCGTTTTCGGTACCGATTCGGCGGTCAAGTTTTCCAAAATGTTAAGTTTTTCCGCTTCACCGCCGGATTTGACGCCGTCAATTACGGATTGTACATCGGATTTCCATGTGGAGCTTTCCGTTGAGCTTTCCGTTGAACTGGAACTTTCTTCCGAAGGTTTCCATCCGGCTTGTTCCAGAGCAATTTTTGCTTCCGTGATTTTTTCTCCATTCTCAATTGTTGTTTCCTGTTTTGTCGTTTCTGGGATTTGAAGTCCGGAAATGGAGGCCTTCACAAAATCAGTTATTGAAATGTTTGGAGTTCCCATAAAAGTTTCAAAAAGTTTTTGGATTTTTTCTTTCTCCTCTTGCGATATTGATTGGACGGGAGTCGGTTGGGGTTTTGTTTTTTCTATCTCTTCGAAGCTTTGATATTGGACCTGAAAACATTAGAAGGAGAAAAATGGGAAAAAATGTCAAGGCAAATTTTAGTTTTTCATTTTTTCATTTTTCATTTTTTCTTTTTTCTTTTTTTTTTTTTCTTTTTTTTAATAAAAGCAAGTTTTATATGTTTTTTCGTAATATTCGACTCAAAAAGTACACAGGTGGTTTTTTTGAGGTCATGCTGTCACATGCACACATATATAAACATAGACATGAAGAGGAGAGGGGAGAGGGAGAGAGGATCAGGATAGGAGGGAGATAGGGAGAGGAAGGAGATGAGGAGGAGAAGAGGGAGGAGGAAGGACAAATGAGGGAGAAGATAGAAAGGAGAGGGAGAGAGGATAAAGAAGAGGAGATAAATAAGAGAGACGAGAGGAGAGATAGAGGAAAGAGGGAGAGAGAGGAGAGAGAGAGAGTAGGAGAGAAAGAGTGATAGAGAAATTCATACTTCTAAGGTCAGTATTCCTCCCGTTTCTCCTGTCAGCTTGAGATCAATTGTGTGATTCTTTCCTGTCCCCATCCCATTTCCACATAATGAGTCTAAGACAATATTTTTTATTTATTTATTTATTTATTTTTTATTTTTTTTATATGATTGGCCAACTCAAAAGTTTTCTAACTTTGAAAACCTTAAAAAAAAAAAACAAAAAAAACGAACAAAGAAAGAAAAACTAAATCATGACAAATGAGTGGTGTATGAAACTCTAAGTTGTCACAATTGTACATTTGAGATTAAATAAAAATTGAGGTCTAAAGATAAACTTGCCCACTATTGGATAAAATGACTATTAATAATCAATTTGGTGAAATGTTTTTAAAAGGTTTTTAATAAATAATGTTTTAAAAGGTTTTTAGTAGATGATGTTTTAAAAGGTTTTGAATGTCTTACCGTCACAATAGTCCTTCAGTGTTATCGTCCCTTCGCCCAATGGTTTATCGGAAGATAATTTATTGGTATCTTTTGCTGTCACCTGTGGGTCTAATAAAATGAGTTAAAAGGAGTGTAATTTTCATCCACGAATATTTTATTTTTGTGTTACTGTTTCTGTGTCTGTTTCTGTTTCTCTTTCCTTTTCTCTTTTTTATTTTTCTTTTCCTTTAGCTTTTTCTTTTCTTATGCTGAGTCAATACCCTGAAATACGAGAAAAGAAAACCCTATAAATAACTTTTTTATACCTTTAAAACTGACACTGAAGGTGATGTAATCAAAAGAGAAAAGGTTTCGTTCCAAACTGGTTCGGATTCTCTGTGGCGAAAAAAATAAACACAAAATATAAATACAAACATAGATCGACTTAAGAAATTGAATTAGCAAATAGATCTCCAGGTTTATTTCAATGTTTTTAAAGAAAAAAGAAAAAAAAAATCTCTCTACTTGTTATTTATGCAAGGATTGGGACACCGGAAATGAGGTGACCTGACTCAATTTGCACTCTTTTAGTTTTGAGATTTCAGCAACAATTCAAGAAAAGAAAACAGGAAAAGAAAAGGAACTGAACTAAGCTCTCCTATCGCCTCCAATTTCAAGAAAGAAAGATTAAAAACTACTTAATCCTTTTGAGAAAAAAAATAAGGAAAAAGGAAAGTCTTACCCTCCAATGACTTTGGTTTTACCAAAACCATCTGCTGATTCGATAACGACATAAGGATCGCTATTTCCCTGTAACTCAACTCCATTTCATTTGATAAATCAATTACCAAATAAAGAGTGGCTAAAATCCCTTTTTATACAATGAAAAAGTGTCTTATCATCCCATTCCATGTAACGATTCAGTTACCAAAAATGGTGTGGACGTCGTTGCAACTTCATATCATAGCTCATTAGCAATTAGAATATCAATTACCGAAATTAGTTTGGTTAATATTCCATTCCATGTCATGAAACAATTACCAAAAGTACAATGTGTATCGCTACTATTTGGCCTTCAGACTCAATTTTCTTATGCACACTTGTCGGATTATCAATCCGACGGTCGCAATGAGAAGGTCAGATTCCTACCCTCTGATTGGACGGTCTCCAATTAAAAATTGGAAATGTATGAGGAGAGAAAAGGTGATTTAAGTGATTAAGAGAAAGTTAAGGCTAATAGCAATGCACGATGTAATGTGGATATAATTGCAACTTCATATCATAGCTCACTAGCATAACTACATCCAATGTGTCAACAACCAAAATTTGTGTGGTTACAAATTTACTTCATGTAAACACCTGACTACCAAAATTAGTGTGGCTACAATTTTAATTGATGTAATAAATCAATTTCCAAAGTTTGTGTGGATACAAACCTCAGTCCATGTAATAGATTAAATCAAAATTAGAAGGGTTCAGTCTGAAGATCTAACACAAAAATAGTGTGGTTACAATCAAAGCTTTCCGGGATTTGTTTTATGGAAATTTTGTGCGCAGTTTACACGAAGTCCAGAACGTGCAAAATTTAGTGCAAAATTTAATCCGGAAATTAGTGCACAAAATCGTGTAGAAAATTACTGTGGAATTGATTAAAAAAAAAAAAATAATCATACCAAAAAATCGACGTCGGGAATCTTGGATCCCTTCACAACCTTGACTGTCAACTGTCCCGTGTACCACTCGTTAAGAAATTCTCTGCCCACAAAAAACATGAAAACATTTATACATTATATTATAAACGTAGCATATAGTATATATAATACATTATGTGAATACATTTATACATTACATTACAAAAGCAGCATATAGTATATATAATAATTATGTGAATTGAAAGCATTGAACGCATTGAAATTATTTCTACATCATATCTTGTATGTGTAAATAGACACTATATATAATACAGTATAGAAATTATATATGTACGATAAAAGAAAAGAAAAGAAGGAAAAAAGAAAGAAGAAAAGAAATAAAGAAAAACAAACACCATAGAAAAGGAAAAGGCTTAAAAATGGTCCTCAGGTTTTTTAATTTTTTTAGGGTAAGTAACCCTCAAATCATCCTTGTCTCACGGATGCTTGTCTAATCACACCACCATTTATCTTAAACAGTATTAATACTCAAAAAATAAAAAAACAAAAAGCCAGAAAAAGTATATATTGGAACTCTGGCAAAAAAAATGACAATAAATATAAAATGCAAAAATAAAAAGTATGGAAACTCCAAAGCATATTAAGGGATGTCAAAGAAAAAAATGATTACTTTGAAACATAAAGAGTGTCACACCCTGTGACGTCCCGCTGTGTGTATCCCAAAGAGCGCTGCAAAAAATAAAATGAAAGAAACAAGATAACATATCTAGGATTTCAAAATCAGAAAACATTCAATGAAATAAATTATCAAACATAGATAATATGCCTATCAAACACAGCAAACATCATTGTTACAACGTCTGACATGCCCAATATGTTCAATATCTGACAAGTATAATACCCGGCAAATAAAATGTCTGACATGTTCATTGTTTCATATGTTTAACGTCCAAAATTTATAATGTTCAGTGGGTAAACTGTACAACGTGTACAATGTCCAGCATGTCGAATGTCCGACATGTAAGTTTCTAACATGTTTAATGTCCGACATGTAAATTTCTAACATGTAAAATGTCCGACATGTAAATTTCTAACATTTCGAATGTCCAATTTGTAAATTTCTAACATGTTTAATGTCCAACATGTAAATTTCTAACATGCTTAATGTCCAGCATGTAAATTTCCAACATGTCAAATGTCCGACATGTAAATTTCTAACTTGTTTAATATCCGACATGTAAATTTCTTACATGTCAAATGTCTGACATGTCAAATGTCCGACATGTCAAATGTCTGACATGTCGAATATCCGACATGTCAAATGTCCGACATGTAAATTTCTAACATGTCAAATGTCCGACATGTAAATTTCTAACGTGTCAAATATCCGACATATCAAATGTCCGACATGTCAAATGTCCGACATGTTTCCGACAAGTACACTGCCAGACATGTAAAGTGCTCGAATTTTTCGTTGCTCGATAGGATCAATGTTCAATATATCAATGTCTGGCCGGTAAACTGACCAACATCTACAATGTCCGACATGTTAATTGTCCGGCATGTAAAATGTCCAACGGGTACAATGCCGGACATGTAAAGTGTTCGACTTGTTCGCTATTGGATAGGTTCAATGTCCAAACCGTACCATGCTTGGGAAAACAACATGCTAGGGTGTACAATGTCCAACATGTTAGCTACCCGGCATGTGAACTGTCAGACGTGTGGAATGTCCGACATGTACAATGACCGACTTGTTCATTGGTCGAAATGTTCCATGTCCGAAATGAACAATGTCCGATGGGTAAACTGACCAATGTGACAAAATGTCACACATGTTCAATGTCCGATTGATACGTTTAATGTCTGACAAGTGTAATGTCCGATACATTTAATGTCCGACATGCTGGATGTTTACAATTCCACGTGTCTGAAAAGTTTAATGTCCAGCTTCCAAATTGGAAACTATCCACTCCATACCATAGGTCGCAAAAATGCACATTACATCCGGTGCCATATACTTGGCTGATGCGAAGCAAAACGACAAAAACCCGGCATTGAGGTCAAGAAAGCGGCAGTTTAGTTCATTTCAGCTAATGCCCATTTTCCCATTTTATCCACATTAATTCGAGTATCCTCAGATTTCAAATAATTTCCATACATCCGGTGTCTTACGTCCGTGTCACAGTATTTGAGGTAGAGAGGAGATGGAGGATAGAGAGCGAGAAAGAGAGGGGGAGAGAGAGAAAGAGAGAGGGCGAGAGGGAGGGAGGGAGAGGGAGAGGGAGAGAGAGAGAGAGAGGGAGAGAGAGGGATAGAGAGAGGGAGAGAGCGAGAGAGAGAGAGAGAGAGGAGTAGCTGTCCGTACATCCGGTGTCTTATACGCGTCGAATGCGAATCCCGCCATGACCACCGCCACATTGAGATCAAAGGCGGGGAGAGACGACGGCGGAGAGCTTGTGGGAGCACTGGCTGACGTGGCAGGCGTCACAGCATTTGTCGGGTAGCGGCGAAGGGACGTGACCAGATTTCCTATGTTTCCCTGATTTTTTACGGAGTCAGTTGAACTGAGAGTTTTACGGAACTGAGAACTGTGACATCGTGACGGCAGCTGACGTGGCAACGCCCTTCGGGAATATTCTTGAGAGAGATAATTGGAGCGAGGTTTTAGAAGAGAGGGACGAAAAACTTTAATAAGACAAGAACTCATTCCCTCCCTTTTTTTTTTTTTTTATCTTTTTTATCTTTTTTAAGTCCTTATTAAAACAAAACAATGAGGAGGAAAGACAAACTCGTAAAAACCTAGAGAAACTAAAAAAATCCTTCAGGTTCCCTTCTTAGTCTTCTGCTGGATTTTTAATAATCGTTTTTGAATAATGTTTTATTTTAACAGTTGAAATATTGTGGTTTTTATATCATTTTTTCTGGCATCAGTTTTCCTCTCTCCTCTCAGTTTTTAAAAGGGCGACTTCCGTGAAGCTTCGGACGCGATCGTACGGAGTTATTTTGACTGCGCGTTTCAAAACTCGACGGCATCATAAAGTGTCAGGTCCGCATATAATACGTTCAGTGCGACATTCAGTGCGAATCAAAGAAACGCCAGGATGGTAGGATGTTAGAAAACTCTCAGTACAGTACACCGCCAATCGCTATTAGCGTAGAAGTTTGATTAGCGTATAATAATAATTACAGCGGTGTACGCTATTTAAGAATTTGAAAATTTTGGAAAAAATCATACATTCTAATTTATTGATTATGGTAATTTGGATCTTTGAAAAAAAAAATGTCGGTCGCAAACATGCTTACACTAATATAGGTATCCGTACAAAATCTGACAAATTGTACATAAATCGTACATTCACACGATCGAAACGCGGCTGTCGGACGAATATGTGCGAACGGGATTTTTTACGACCTGGTATTTTTTCCTTTTTAGAACGCACATTCTCATGCGTCCGCGGTGACTAAAACTAATTTATTGTACTTTTTAACAGTAAAAGGTACATTTATGTACGGTCTGACACTGACGGTACACCACTCTATTTAAGAGACAACGTACTGAAAATAACCCTAAATAGAATAAAGAAAAAAATAGAATGAACTACACTAATGGAGAATAAAACAAAAAAAAAGCGGGACGGAACTACACCGCGAATCGTTATTAGCGTTATGAACTCTATATCGGCACCCCAAAATTTTGACATTAAAACCTTAAATAGAATAAACTACACTATTTAAGGACGTGGACCATAATCTGCCACGTCTCCTGGCACTAAATTAGAATTAATGACGCTAATTTTTTCTTTACACTAATAATTTCTCAACGCTAATAACGATTCGCGGTGTTGCGTACACAACGCTAATAGCGATTGGCGGTGTACTGTACTTTCGTACGGGTTCAAGAAGCCGGCCCTCCCAGCGTTTTGGTGCATAGCGAATAGCAACAGTAGGTTCTGGGAACTTCTCGGAACAGCGGAAATAACTGAAAAAATCCTAAGCCCAAGGCCCACCCTGTACGCTTGCCACGTGGCCTCCTCTATAACTTCGCATGTAAATGGCCCACGAGACCGGGCTCGTTTAGCGTTGACCGTTTGCTATTCAAACCCTAATGCTTTGTTGCGTTTGCGTGGAAGAACCTCGTTTCATTTGGATGCTACGATCTGTGCAGTTCAAAAAAAAATCGGACGGCTGAGATTCAAAAAAAAATTTGCGCTGTGTATAGATTGGAACATGATTCGCTGTCGCCACGTCAGCGCTAAGCGTCAGCGCGTTTTTTGAGAGGCTTCCGCAAAAGCTACACCGTGAATCGCTTACAGTGCCAATGTTTTGTTAGCCGCGTAAAACTTTTTTCTCCGTGCACACTTGTCGGATTGAAAATCGGACGGTTCCGATTGAAAGACAAGCTTCTCACCTTTCGATTGATGGTCTCCAATCGTAAATCGGACACGTGTGTACAGAGAAAAGATGTTTTAAGCGGCTAAAATAGCATTAACACTATAAGCGATTCCGGGTGTACAGTGCCTATGGACGACATTGCGACGGATTCCCATCTTTTCGCATCGTCGGAGTGTCGCCTTTGGGGTGAAACGGTCGCTGCTGCGCTGCCGCGTGTGACGATGATCACATAGAGGCTGCTGACTAGACATGTACGGAATACTGGAGTGCCGCGTTTAGGCAGGACTTTCCATGAATCGGGCGACGGAAAATGTACACAGTCGCGAAAAGATGTGACCGACAATTTTTTGAGACTTGGGTGTGTGTGAACACAAGACGCCGAATTTCTACGGCCGGCTCTTTTGTTCGTCGGCCGTCCGTGCGTCAATTTCCAGTCGCCAAAAATATTATGTTTCGAAGCCGCCGGCTTTTGCGGGAGCACTTTCTTTCATCGTACGGACGCGATGGTTCCGGTCGACTTCGTGCGGGAGACTCCCGGCGACAAAACCGCGTATTGTTATTGGTTGGGGTTTAGATACTCGTTGAAAATTCGGGCTCGGTGCAAAGTGACGTGGCTTGTTTTGAACCGTTCAATAGTTTTATGCGAATCAATGACTAATCTCAAAAATGTCGCGTTATGTGATTGTGGAAACTTCGTAGTCGTACTTTTCATGTTTCGCGTACGGTATCCGAACGGTTTTAGCGAGGATTGTACGGATGACGGTCCGCATTGGTACGAAGCTTCCAAACACGGTTGACCAAACATTAACTAAGGTTGACAAAACGATGGCTACAATACTGCCATTGACTGAACCCAGTTGACCAAAAGTCAAGATTGGCCAAGCTATGGGAAACGCGGCTACCCCTGTATCGTGTTTCTCGTGTAAGTGAGAAACGCGGCTATAGACTCAAGTGGAAATACACGGTATAGGGTGAATTTAAATACCGCCAACACAAGTAGAAAAACAGATCAGAAAGTGCAAAAAACTATTAACTTAAGACACATTAGGATTGAGCAGTTGAAATACAAAAAATATTTATTCGACAACTGTTATTACAAAATTTGCAAAAGTATTAGAAAGGAGTCTGAAGGATACCTTCACGTGCCATACTTTTTACGTGTTCGTATTTACACATAAGTTTTCCTTTTTTTTGGAAAAAGGTTTTTGTTTAAAGAAAAAGGAAGATATAAAAAGCAATCTGTGAGATCTATAAGCTATCTTTTTAAAGTTTTCCATCCTTCTCTCCTAAAACTCCCCTCCAATTATCTCTCTCACAAATACTCTAGGAAGGTATTTCCAAGTCAGCTGCTTTCACAACTTTAGTGTTCTCCCTTCTTTACTACTCTTAGCTCAACTGACTGTACGGAAATGACTGAATTCATGGATCTCGGAAATGGAGGCGCGTCCCTCAAAAGGTCCCGCAGCGACCAAGAAAATACAGATGGGAGAGACGCAAAAAAGACAAACTTGGAGCAAGATACAAACTTGGCGGAACAGACAAATTTTGTGACACCTCCCGCTTTCGATCTCAATGTGGCGGTTGCGATGGCGAGATTCACATTCGATGCGTATAACACACCGGATGTAAGGACACTTTTTGAGATCTGTTGATACGTGAATTAGTGTGGATTGCCTGGAAAATGGAAATTTGAAAGGATTAAAATGTCATTGTCTTTGACTTCAATGGCGGATTTTTGATGTTGTGGGTCACATCCGACAAGAATATGACATCGGATTCATGAATGATTTTCCATACCCAGTAATTTAGAATAAATTGTGAGTTGGGTGTCCGTAAAAAATGGAATGGAACGTTATCAGCTCAAAAGTCCGAAATCAAAACTGTTTGAACAATGAACATATCGGACATTGAATATGTCGGACATTGCACATATCGGACATTAAAGTTGTCCGAATTCACACACGTCGGACACTAAACATATTGGAAATTATACATGTTTTTTATTAAACATGTCGGACATATACATTTTATATGCTAGACTGCCGTTTTATATCGGCTGATATTTACGTCCTTGTTTCTATTTTCTATTTCTGAATATTTTTAATGTGAATCCTAGATTTTCTTTCTTGGTTCTGTCCTCCCATTTTTTGTGTTAAACATTATTACAGAGGATGAGTTCTTGGCACAAATTTTATCATTAAAGAATTTTAAATTATACCTTAACAATGGTTTGATGTGTTCATTTATGACTGGTGCGGAGCAATCGGAGATAAACCTACCACTTGAATCGAATCTCAAACATGTAATTAAGGGAAAATAAAAATTTCAGCTCAATCATTGGACATTGAACATTATTTTCTTTAATCTGCAAAAAATCTATAATTGAATTTCCTTTCAACAGTTTAAATAAAGAAAATTGCATGATTTTTTTTCATTCAGACTTCCATTGGTTTTCTTCCGACATTTTGCAATCAAATTGTGCTAGAATTTCCTGAAAAAATTTGGTAAATTGAATATATACATCCGTTATTTATGTCTGTTTTTTTTTTCTTTTTTGCAGAGATCTTTGGGATACACGCAAATGAACAGCAGAGGATGTGAAACATTTTATATTTCAAAGTATATTTTTTTTCTTTTTTTTTTATGGTCCAATTTGTACATTTTGTGTTCCATAGTTTATATCATGCGTCTCATTTTTTTTTAAATTGTTGAAGGTCACTTTTTTTTCAGAGTTTCAATGAATACTAGTTTTGGTTTATTTCTTTGTTTTTTTTTTCCCGGAATTATTTTTGGTATATTTTCTGGTTTTACTTTTTGTTCTTTTCATCGTATAAATATATAGAATAAAAAATAAAGCAGAATTTTACATATTATGCTTATATGTATGTGTATACATGTGCAATCTCTAAATAAATATATTTTTTGTGGGCATAGAATTTCTTAACGAACGGTACACGGGACGATTGAAGGTCAAAGTTGTCAAGGGATCCAACCTTCCGAATGTCGATGGTTGGGTAAGAACTTTTTATTCAATTCCGCTCTAAATTTCTGATGACGTTCATCTTAAATATCACATTAAACTCTAAGGTAAGTTTTACAGTTTCTTCTACAATATTCTGCATTTAATTCCTTCCACGATTTTTTGTACTTAATTTTCGTTCTAAATTGTGCATTTATTTTTTGTGCATTGTGCATTGACATGTACACTAGAGTAAGTTATGGACGTTCAGTGAACTCTGAACATTATTTCTGTACTTTTTGAAAAACAGATTCCGGAAACCTTTGAATGTGACCACAGTAACTTTTGGATTATCGGTTTAATATACCATGTTAACTGGGATTGTATCCACACTAATTCTAGCAATCGATTCATTGCATGAAATAAAATTGTGATTACACTCTGTAATCTGGTTTTTACATGAAGTGGAATGGTAGCCATAATGGTTTTAGAAATTTATATACTTATATACCATTATAAGTACTGAGCTTTGTCATGCAGTTGCACTTGTATCTCTATTTCTGGCAATTAGTTCATTGCATGAAGTAGAACTGTTTACAAGCTGTTTTGGTAATAGGTTCATTACATGAAAGGTGGTTAAATTGTTATAGCTATTGAACTACGATATGTGGTTGCAATCAAGATTATTTTGAGTAATTGACTCAATACATGAAATGGGAAAATAATGACACAAATTTCAGTACTTGATAAACAAATATACGGTTCACTAAATGATCAATGATATGAATATGAAACGTTATCCACACTGATTTACTGCATAAAATAGATTTTTTAAACATTTCCGGCAAGTGAGGCATAACATGAAAAGGGATCATAACGACACCAGTTTTGGTAGTTGATATACATAAAGTACGATTGTTGATAATGAACTATGATATGAAGTTGCGGTAAAATGATGGCTATTGTTGGTAACTGATTTGCTGGATAAATGTGGAATTTAGCCACACTAAACCTGGTTATTAAAACACAGACTCTGTTATATATTTTGAGCTAAGATATGAAGTCACAATTTGGGAAAGAGAGTAAAATGACAACTTGGTGACTGATTCGCTGCATAAAATGGAACCATAATTACACTAATTTTTGGAAGTTGATATACTTATAAACAGTCATATCTGATTCTATGCGATGAAGCTGCAATTATATCCACAACTTTGCTACTTGATTCATTACAACATGGGATTGTAACCACACTAATCTCGATACTTAATGCACGTATACACAGTTAGAATTGAGCTATCATAGAATAGAAGCTGCAATTACATCCAGACTAACTTTAGTTAGTGAGTTTTTGTTTGGAATAGGATTATGAACACAAAATTTTGGTGGTTGATTCATTACGTGAAATGGGTTTATAAACAGAATAATTTTGGTAGCCGACATATTGTTATGCCTCGCAATTACATCCAGATTATTTATGATTGATTACTTACATGAAATAGGATTGTAATCTGATACGCATTCAGTTTTTATGGAGTCACCATATGGAATTTCAGTTAAATCCACACTAATTAGGTAATAGATTTATGACATGAAAAGTACAATTTTCGGTAGTTTGATTGCACAAAGTGTGGCTGGAACCAGAGTAGGTTAGGTAATTAATTCATTAGATGAAATGGAATTTTTATCACACTATTTCCGGTAATTGATTTCTTGTCATGTAATGGGATTCAGTTACAAGGAAAAAGCGATCCTTACGTCGTTATCGAATCAGCAGATGGTTTCGGTAAAACCAAAGTCATCAGAGAGTAAGACTTTTCCTTTTTTCTTCTTTCTAATTTCTCGAAAGATTACGTATTTTCTAATCTTTCTTTATATAATTAACGCCGATAGACGAACTGTTTTTACATCTCTTTCCTTTTCCTTTTCTTCTCCTTTGATCATTGCTGAAATTCCAAATATGAAAAAGTACAAATCAATTCAGGCCACTTCATTTCCTGTCTTATTAGTGGCATATATAACAATCAGAGATATCCAATTTTTTTCCTTCAAAATAAAACATAGTGCACCTGATAATGTATTTGGCATTTCAAGTTTTTAAGTTGATTTATCCTTATATTTTGTTTTTTTTTTTTTTTGTACAGAGAGACCAATCCAGTTTGGAACCAAACTTTTCTCTTTTTGATTCCATCACCTTCAGAGGCAACTTTAAAGGTATAAAAAAAAAAAAAAAATGTCCCTTTTACGCTCCATTTTTAGGTTTATTTCAGGTTACAGACTCAGCATAACAAACTGAAGGCAAAGAAAAAAAAAAAGAAACAGAAATAGACAGAAAAAAAACAAGAAAAAAACGTGTGAATGAAAACTAGACTCATTTAACTCATTTTTGTTTGACTCGCAGGTGGAAACAAGAGATAACAATAGAGACGACTCGGATAAAAAATTGGGTGAAGAGATGATAATGTTGAATAATTATTGTGACGGTAAGACTTTCAAAACCTTTTGAACAATTTTTCTGGTCAAACTGAAAATAGGTAGTCTTTCAATTATATAAAATATTTATCCGGCTCATATTGGAGCATTTTGTTTTTAAATCTCAGTACACACGATTTAGAGTTTTAAGCCGCACTCTTTTGTCACATAATCCCCTTTTCCATTAGCGTTCTTATAGCTGGGTTAGTCATGATTCATCGAAATCTAATGAATACATAGAATTTGTTTTATTATTTACTCATTATGTGGAAATGGGTATGGGAAGGACAGGACAAAATCACACAATCCCTCTCGAGCTGAAAGGAGAAAATGGGGGAGGAATACTGACGCTAGAAGTATGCATCTTTCTCTCTTCCCACTCTCTCTGTTCCTCTACATTACTGCAAAAAAAATATTTTTGTACTTTTTTAAGTGCACAAAACCTGAAAATTCTATCCTTGCTTTCTGAAAAAAAAACGAACAAAAACTCAAACTTGCGGTCACCTTTTGTTCACCTTTTTTTTCTCTGTTGTTTACAGGTCCAATATCAAAGATTCGAGGATACTGAAAAAACGGAACGCGAAGCAACTCCTATCAAACTATTATCACGAGAGAAGAAAAAAAAAATCCTTTTCCATGCTATTCCAGAAAATTCGGAAGTGTCAACTACTGAATTTGAAAACGGTAACGTTTCCGGATCGCAAATCTCCAAAACGACAACACAGAAAACAACAATTGGTAGTAAGAAAGAAATCGCGGAATTAAAAGCCACACTAAAAGAAGCTGGATGGAAATCTTCTGCCGGAAACTCAAGCTCAGCGGTAAGTCCAACAGGGGAAACAAATACACAATCCATAACTGACGGTGTAAACTCCGACGGTGAAGAGGAAAGTTTTCACATTGTAGTAAACCTGACTGCGGGATCGGTAACGGGAACGGAAAAAATCGCAGCGAATTCAAACTCAACTCTCAACCAGCCGTGAGTGTTTCCATTTTTAGAGAGTCGAAATCGCTGGTCGCTTCTTATGACGTTGGGGGATCCACAGAGAAAAAGAAAGAATTGGAACCGATTATGGAGGAGGAAGAAAAAAAATTAAAAAAGATTTTCGCAACAGCAGGAAGTGCAGCAGAGGCTTGGAGTCTTCTGGCTTCTTCTTTAAACCGAGGATCAATTTCAACGTGCGAAAAAATTTGTTTTGTGCAAAACGGAGATACAGACACTCAGGTCGGATATTTTTTTCCTTCAAACTTCTGTTTTCTAGATTCTCTCTCTCTTTCCCTCTCTCTCTCTCGCTCTTCTCTATCTTGCTCTCTCTCTCTCCCTGTCTCGTATGTCTGCGTGTGTGTATTTAATGCGTTATATATATCATAACATCCACCTTATGAGCTTAATTGTAAATGTTTCAAATTTTTTAGGATTCAGAAAACCTTTTTACGTGTTTCAATGAGCCCTTTTCACAATAGTATGAATTTTAGCGATAATTGACAGGATGGGCGATGTTTAACACACTAAAACTCGAGAGAGGGTGAATGCTATTGCAATCCCCTCTTTCGTCCTTCCTCCATTCTCTCCCTCATCAACTTCTTCTTCAATTTTTTCTCTCCCCTCTTCTCCATTCTCTCTCCCGGCCCTTTTACCTTCTCTCCTTATCTCTCCCTTCCTCCCTCTCCCCCACCTCCCCGCTCTTTATCCCTTCTCCTCAGGCGACCATTTGGAGAGATCGGACAAATAGGATTCTCGTGGTGGCGTTTCGCGGAACAGAAAAGGTAATTAAGGGGAAGGGCGAGGGAGGAGGTCGAAGGGGAGTGAGAGGGGGTGGTGGTGAGCGTGAGGGAGAAAGGAGGGAGAGAGAGGTACAGAGTGGTACAAAGGGAGAGAGAGGGAGAGAGAGGGAGTGAGAGTGTTTAAGCGTAATGTACTCACATTCATATTAGTAATACGAGAGGATGCGAGCGAGAGAAATCATTTTCCGACTGCAAGCATGTCCACTTATTTCTTTGACAATAGCATAGAGTATGACAGGTAGCTCGTCTTTAACCATTCTACTTTTTTTAAGTGAAATTGCCATGTTTTTTTAAAGTACCCGTGAATTGCTATTTTCTGTTAAGACTAAATGAAATAGTTAATAAATATTGTTAAGTATTAATGTATGACTGATTGTGTTAACAACATCATTGATGTCACAAATGACGCGGAAGATTCTGAACCACTAAAAGAAACACCGTCAAGAAAAAAAAAACAGTATAATGAACACTTTTTTCATGTTCGAGGACAAAGAAAATTGGGACCAAATTAGTGCAAATAACACTAATAACAATTCAGAATTCATTTGTGAAGTAGGGAGGTGAGAGTGAGGGGGAATTGGGAGAGGTGGGGGGAGAGGTAGGGTGGGTGGGAGGAGAGAGGGGGAGGGAGAGAGAGGGAGAGGAGGGGGGGGAGAGGGAGAGAGAGAGAAGATCCTCTTAATTTTGTTAAAATAGCATATAGTACATTTATCCATAGCGACTCACTTTTGTAAACTACTATTATTTTTTTGATCAACTTATTATTCTTTATGAAGGGGTGTTCATGTTTTTGTCTTTTTTAGGGTAGCCTTCAAGACGTGATAACGGATGTCGATGCGTTTCCTACTTGGTGAGTTTATAAAACGAAACTATAAAGTGCAAATATTACAACAATCGTAAATTACACTTACCAACCAACATAGTTCCAAAAGCCTTGCAAACCTTGAAATCACTAAAAGATAACCTATAAACACCTTAAAATACCCTTAAACCACCCTAAACAGCCCTAAAATTCATAAAACGCCAAAGCACCTTCACTTTTTTTTGAAGGAATTCTAAAGCTAACCTTTATAATCCCGAAAAGACGGGTTGTTTATTATAAGACTATTGCCTGGTATTCACCCGTAAATAGCAGGTTTCTAGGCGGTTTTATTCCCTTTTAGGAGTACTGTCGTACGTAGAGTCCCCCCTAGGTATGATAATCTGGGTGTTGAAAATATTTTAGATTTTAAATTTTAAAAATTTGTTTCTAAAGATCAACGAACGTATGCAAACATCACTGAAGCACTTAAACAAAAACAACGTGTTTATGTACCAAAGTTGTGAAGCAAAATAGAGAAGATAAGTGGTTCTTTTCTTTCGACAAGATTTGATATATCTTTTTCATCATTTTTTAATTGAAAGTAGACCAACATTCCAAAAGGCAAAAATGTGTCCATGTTTTCTTAAACATGTTGAAAAACAAAAACCCACATACCAATTGACATTGTTCTTAATGACATAAAAACATCTCAGGCCGTCGATAACTTTAAAAAAATTATGTACAGAAACTTGTTTAAACGACTGATCTATAATTTTCTTTTGCTAACAAACCCAAAAATCATGGCATTCAGATGCGTTTTCACGGTGGTCACAATTTTTATTCTTTTACCCTTAATTGGCACTTCGATTAACAAGCTTTAAATACATTCCAAAACTTAAAATATACGGTCTAAGATCTCGTTTTAAAAGTGTAACCTTTTCACAATTGTGGCAAAATAATCGATCATATTTCATACGCACTTTAGTGTGTAGGATTGTCCAATATTTGACATCACTGGCGCTACAAATGTAAATTTTACTTATGCAATTCACAATTCGTAAAGCATCAGAAAATTCTTAGTAATATATCATATAAAAATCTACTCTAATTCCCTCACAACCATATATAACATAGTTTTGTAGCATAAGGATAGTTACATCCGCATCCATTTGAAAAGAAAAATGTTAAATTACCCTTGTTCTTAACACCCTTAATATTCTTATCCCCGTGATACCTTTGTTACGCCTTTAATACCGCTAACACCCTCTTATTGCCCTCAATTGACTCTATGAGGTCGGCGTTCTACTGCTAATTTTACTCTTTTACCTGACTTTCTGTCTTTTCTCCCCTTTCTTTTGTTTTTTCTTTTTCTTTGGACGGGGATAAACCCAGGGACGAAGGAAGCTTGGTGAGATATATCATCACATTTTCTTTTTTTTACAGCAAAGATGTTTTCTTTTTTAGTTCCTAGTTAGTCAATTTAATCTCTTGGTTTCCTTTCTTTCTTTTCACTCCCCCCCCCCTTTTTATTTATAAGGAAACAATTTTTATTTTCAGCTTCTCCTCTTCAAGAGAAAATTCATAAGTATCAAGTGATTATAAAAGAAGTAGAAAAAGGATTGACGCAAAAGAATGCTGAAACCGATGTTCTTAACCCTGTATTATGGTTTTCTAACTTTGTTTTTCTTCTTTCCTTCTTCTTTAGGTACAGTAGTGGTTTTGCTAAAGCTATCAATTCCATCAAAGACCGTCTTTTTGACTGTATTCAAAATGTTCTTAAATCAAAAAGGTTTGTACCTTTTTTCCAAGTTTAATCATTTGATATGTTAAATAAAAAGTTTACAGTTTATACATTCAATTATTTGTATACTTTCTATATGTGGGTGTATATATATGTACACATATACATATGTATATATATGTATATGTATATATGTATATATATGTATATATATATGTAAATATATATATATATATATATTTGAGGGAGAGCGAAGGGAGGGCGTGGGTGAGGGTGAAGGGGAGTGAGATGGGGGGCAGGTGGAGGTGTTGAGGGATGGGGAGGGGGAGAGGAGGCAAGGAGAGAGTGAAAGGGAGGGCTATGGGGAGAGGGAGGTATATAAATTTTATCTTTCAATTTGATCATCATGAAAAATCCATTTATTTTTAAGTTTGTCGGTAGTTCCTATCGGTGTTTTCTGATGATTTATAGCGAATTAGTTGCATATTTTTTGTTGGATTGAGCTTCAAAGAGAACTCAACGATTATTCAGCAGTTCTTTCTAGTTACTATGTTTATTTTTTGATGTTGTGGATCTGATTTCATTTTCAATTTTTACGTTGCTCGCAGTTGTTACCAGGGTCCATATATTTATGATAAGATCCGAGTGAAAGTATTTTCCCGTTTGGGGAGAAGTTGCCCAAAAAAAGGACCAACTAATTATCCCCTCCTCAATAGGCCGATCAACTAGTGGAATAGTCAAAACAAGCTAAACCTACGAAAATTGCTCTGTTTAGCAAAGAATCTGAAATCTAGTGTAGTTTTGGTTTCTTTTTTTGGATTCACAGTTTCTAATATATGCGGTGGTTACACGGAGTTACTCTATAAAATATAGTGACAAATCTATAGCTGATGAAATTCCTGCGTATTTTTACGTGTTAATTTTATTTCTAAATAAATCACTAAAATCGTTATGAATTACACTTCATATTCGAGCTAAGACTACATAGTTTTTTGATGAGACCATAACCGTTTTGGAACGAAAATTGATAAAGCCACTGTAGGTTTTTGGTAGATTTGTTTGGAAATCATTTGGCTGCGAAGTTTTATCATCTTCTGGATGATATTGGTAGATTTATTTGAAAAATCATTTGTTTTGTTACTTCCCTTTGTCTTAATGGTTCATTTATCTTTTTTTGGTTGTTATTGGCAGCTTTGAATACTCATTTTGTCTTCTTACTTCTCTTTGTCTTGTTGGTCCTTGTATGTTCTTTCGGGCGTTACAGTAGCCAGCCGGGAGAGAACAGGTGGCAGTTGTGGTTGACAGGACACAGTCTCGGGGCGGCTCTCGCCACACTATTTGCGAAAGAATGTGCCGAATCGCCCCTGGGAAAGTGAGAATGATTTCGAAAATGACCTTTTTTTCTTGAATCCAGTCTAAATGTCTAAAAAAACTTACTATCTCGTTTTTGAATGAGTGGCTCTACTCGTTTTCGTTTCGATTTTTTGTTTGTTTTTGGTTTTAAGGGTTATCATTGGTAGGGTGATAGAAAGTTTGATATTGGCCTTAAGTTTTTAATCATAATGGATGCACTTAAGCTTTTTGAATTTTTGTTTTTTTATTGGGTTGTTCACTTATTCCTATATTCTTTTCGTCTCTATTTTTATTTCTTTTGATTATCCTTTGTTAATATTCAAAGAAAATGTTTTTGTTTGTTTTGGAGGAATCCAGGTCTGGCGAATACGATATCAAAATGTACAATTTTGGCTCTCCTCGAGTCGGGCATCAAAGCTTTGTGGATCAATATAAAGCAGTAAATACACCGCAACTAAAAAGCTGAGATTTAACTCTTGTTTCTTTTTCCTTTTTTAAGTTTGCCTTTCTTTTTCTGACCAATTACTAGAATTGGTGGCAATTTTGGACTATAACTACAATGCAACTTAGCAAATGGTGTATAAGTATATACATATGCATGCATGTATGTGTGTAAATTGCACATGCATATACAAACATATATCACATGCATATGTATAAAGAGGGAAAGTAAAAGCGAGTGGGAGGGAGGGAAAGTGGGCGAAAAAAGGAGGGAGGGAGAGAGCAAAGAAGCGAGGGGGAGAAGGGGAGAGAGAGAGAAGAAGAGAGGTGTTGGGATATTGTGCGAATTCTCGGATCGGCCGAATTTATGTGAATTGTCTATGGTTTGGTTCAGTACCTGTTTTTTTGGGATTCAAATGTTATTTCTTGTGTAGTGGTGCTTAGTCACATATAGTTCCGTTTTGCTTCGTTTTTGTTTCAAGGGAAGCGCGTCTAAGCTTTCGTGTCTGCCGTCTCCTTCTATGATCCAGTCATGGTCAAAGTGTGGTCAAAGTCTGTCGTCTTTGTGTTAGTGGAGGAGTTAGTGGAAGACCAGATTCAATGCTGCTTTGCTAGGAGATTGTTATTTAAAGGCTAGTGAGAAAGGAATGTTGTATCAGTTGTATGAGAAGTGCTCAATTTAATATGTGCATTGGATTGAAGTGCTTTGCTTACAATGATGCTTCAGTTTAATGCTTCCGCTTGCTGGGTGAGTTATTTCTTTATTCGATCAAGAGGGAGAGTAAGTGAGCTAGGGAGAGTGAGAGAGCGAGGGAGAGAGGGAGAGGGGGAAGAGGAAGGAGCGGGGGGGAAAGAGGGAAGAGAGAGAAAAAAGAAAAGAGAGAGGTGCATGTATGTACGTACATGAGTACGTGTGTACATACGTACGTTCGTATGTGTGTATGAGTGTACGTCTGAGCGTATAAATGAACATATGTGTGTAAGAGCATACGTGGTTACATGTCCATGTGTGTATATCGGATGTCTACGCATGGATGTATGTATGTTTGTATGTATATATGTATGCATGTTTTGGATGTGTGCATGCATCCATGTATGGATGTAGATGTATGTACTAAAATCAATACCCCTTTATCAAAAGTCATTGCATATAATCTTTTCTCACTTTTTCTTGACACTTGTCAACTGGTGGTTTCTCAGGTTGTGGCAGACAGCTGGCGAGTTGTGAATCTCCGAGATATTGTTCCTGTCGTTCCTAAAATTACCGGATACAAACACATTCCGTCACCCCATTACGTCAAAGTCAAATCGGTAAGCTTTTTAACATAAAGATTTTTTTTTAAACCAGAAACCGCGTTCAACATTAAACTATTCTCATATAAGCTGGTGTTGGTGGCTTTCAAGCTACCAACAGCATCTTACCTGACCCTCCCAGAAGTAAAAAGATTTTTTGCAAGACTTGCAATGCAAAATTTATCTAGGTACAAAAGGTAAAAAACATAAAAGAAGTTGTTCTGTCATTTGAATTGCAAGATTATACCCAACAAACCTGAATTTCAACAGTAGAGCTGGACGTGAAAAAACCGAAATTTTCAATTCATTTGGCGAATCGGTCTGATTTTCATTTTTGATATCTATGTCGGTATTCACAGGATAAATCCATTTCTTTTGTGACAGGACGGAAAACATTAAAGTCCTTGAGGCAGAAAACCTGATTATTTTTCCAAAAAGTGGTGAAATAATGGCTATTCAAAGTGCACAAGTGGACATTTTGGAATGTGGGCAAATAGTTCAAATACGAAAGAATTTGAACATTGACATTTATAACTAGAAGAAAAAATTGATCCAGTGCGAAAATTAGACGAAAAATTAACAATTGTTAAGAAAGTTATAGGGTTTTAACGGTTGGAGCAATAAAAACAAAAACAATTTTGGTGCATTAGTTCATGTGGATTTTGTGTCAACAAGCAACTGCATGTCGGTGGAGAAAATTTTTTTTTTCCGAATATAAAAAATTTAGTTCGTGTGATCATTAAACTTAAATGAAGAAGTATAGAAAATTACAGCGTCCCACAAACAGTTTGCCAAAAAAATATTTTGCTAAACATTGTGTTTCAATATGCAGTACATTTTATGCTAAATAAGTTTTTTATCATATTCTTGGACGTGTTAACAAGTCATATCTCAAATTGATTGTTCTAAGAATCATCACTAATCTCATCCTTTCCTGACCTAAGACTCATTTTGTCATGTGGACAAACACGGTCTTTTTATCTCTTTTTAGGAAAGCTATCGTGTTAATGTCTTCATGGATCCCCTATACCTTCACTTTTAAGAATTAGACATTTTACGAAAAGAGGCACCTTTAGCAAAGTTATAATAAAACAAGATAATTATTTATTTTTGTAAACGCTCTAGGGAGACAGGAGCTAAAATTCGGCAGTTGATAGATTTTTGTAAAAGATAAGAAGAAAAATATAATGGTAACATTGGGTTACGTCATCACAATAAACCAGCTTAGGGTACAAAATTTTGTGACTTATAAGGTTTTGTCAAATATATGTAATCTTAAGAGCCATTTTTTTAATGTATATTTTATCAAGAGAATCATTTTGAGGTCCTACCAACTCAGGCTTTGGGTATATCTTATAAGAATCCTTTTTTTGACCGTCGCCGTCACTGCCAAATAAGCAGTGTAAAGAATACCTTTATCACCACATAATTATAACCCTAATTTTAGCAGAAATTACTCAATCGTCTCTTAACACGAACTTTTAACCCTTTATCCTTCTTTTGTTGGTATGTTTTATTCCGTGCAGCTTTACGGAGACAGTCATGTTTTTCAACATCTTTTACAAACAGTGGGGGCAATTGCTTCAATAATCAAAGATGGTTCAGCTACTTCGATGCACATGGAAGATCATTACTATCTTGCACTTTCGCAGGTAAATTATTCAAATTTATTTCACTAAAACCTTTATTTGCACTTTTGTGCCTTCATTTTGATGTAGTAGTTTTAGAATAAGAGAATGCAACTCCTATCTGAATGGATAACTCCAAGTTATAAACTCAGCAAATTTGCACCCAATTTGAAATCCTAATTCGTAAATGATAGAGATGTTTATATTTTCAGTTATTTTTTAGTCATTAAATAACAAATCAACTGAACAATTTATGGTTGATTTCTTGCAGGAAGTGAAAAAACAGCTTACGAAAAAGGATCTTGCGAATGAGAAGAAGTAATAAGGTGCTCCATCGAAGTGGAACGTGTTAGGTTCTTGCATTGTGGGAATTTGTGTGATCGCTGGTTGTCAATTTAGTAATCATGGTACGATTGGTTTAAGTGACTATTTTGTGCGACGTAATACTTTCCGTCCTATTCTACATTTACGGGGAGATCTATGTCACTGTACGATTTGTGTCGTAGTGATCGTAGGGGCTTTTGTATTGAGGTAACTATGCGTTGTCGTACTTAGTCGGCGCGTGTTTTGCGCGCCGCGTGTGATTGGTTAATTTGTCGGTTCATTTGAGGTCTCGCGTCTTATTGGTTCATTTGTACATAGGTACTTGTTGGTTCATTTAAGGTCTCGCATCTTATTGGGTCATTTGTACATAGGTACTTGTTGGTTCATTTTAGATCTCGCATCTTATTGGGTCATTTGTACATAGGTACTTGTTGGTTCATTTTAGATCCGCATCTTATTGGGTCATTTGTACATAGGTACTTGTTGGTTCATTTTAGATCTCGCATCTTATTGGGTCATTTGTACATAGGTACTTGTTGGTTCATTTTAGATCTCGCGTCTTATTGGCTCATTTGTACATAGGTACTTGTTGGTTCACTTGAGGTCTTATGACGGTACATTGGAGAATCGGGCGTTCGTGAGAATTGACGATTTTCCCCATCTCGACGCACGATTCTACTTCGGTGTGGAGATTTGTTATTTGGGTTGCGACTTACATTTTGTACGGCCGATATTGTTTCACTTTGTCGTGGAGTTTTTAGGTTGTCGTTTGCTTACGTTCCATGGATTGTGTATGAAGGGCTACGATGTTTCGAGATGTCTACGTACTTTATTCCTTGATCATTCTTTGTAGTTTGTTGTTTTGACTTGTGCACATTATGTGCACGTGAATTTTATTAAGATTCTGTTCGTGATACTTCATTGAGATTATGTTTGGCTGCCACATTTTGTTTATGATTTCGTTTGAAATGTTCGCTTGAATTGTACCTTCGTGTACGTTGTTGTTTCAAGTATTGACTTAATTTGATTGGTAAGCGCTCAGTGCGCATTAAATGTACGGTTTGTTTGGTGTTGTTACGTTACGTTAAAAAGGAGTTTAGTTGAGGGGGAGAAAGAGAGGTTTTCATCAATTTAGCATTGATGCTCCTTTAGTTTATCAAGGAGTTAAGAGGAGTTTGACAGCTTAATGGAGTGAGGAAGTGTTTGAGGGGAGAGGGGAGAGGGGAGAGGGGAGAGGAGAGGGAGGAGGGAGGTCGGGGAAGGGAAGCGAGGAGAGGGCGAGGAGAGGGAGGGAGGAGGGAAGAAATTATGGAGTTCGAAGAGGGTTTGAGGTGAAATCAAGTAAAAATTATGGGATATATTAAGCTATGGGGTTATCTTTCTCTTGTATGTGTTTTATCTTTTATGTTTTGCGTTTACGCGGGTGTTTTGTAGCGGTCGCGAACAATGCGGCAGCAATGCGACTACTGCCAGAACATATAAAAAAGGCAAATATCCATAAATATGGAAAAATAAAGGAAGCGTAAAGTGAAGATTATTGGCCAGATTTCGTTCGGGTATTGATTTGTTTTTTTATGTTTTTGCTATTTTTTTTATTTTACTTATCCATTTTAGTGACAAATAAATTTGAGCTCCAATTTAGTAACTTGTTGTTGTATATTTTTTCAAAAAGATGTTTTCTAAAATGTTCGCCGTGAAAATGAAAGGTTTTATTATTCATCATTTCTTACGAGCTCGCATAATACGTTGTTTGTTGAATTTAATAACTTAAGAATGACAAAAAAAAGACATTCAAATGATTTTTTATAGTCAATTGCAACTGTAAAAATATTTGAAAAATCCAATTGTCCAAACCAAGAATCTAACACATATATGGCTCACGTCAATGTATGCTAAACAAAATGGTTTTGTTTTATTGTGAATGCAAAATCACTTTTTTTAAATGCACATTTCTTTAGATCAATTATAAAAAAATAGTTAGTGAAAACAAACTTTTCAACCAATGGACATTCGTAGCCAGATTTGGCACATTCACATATAAATTTTTGTTTTGTCCATATCAATCTATAACGTTGTATTAAATAAACGATAAGAGTTGTGAAATTTTCGGGTAAGGTGATGTGTTGTCACAAATAATAAAACATGAACAAATTTTGAAGTTCCCTCCCTTGCTCAAGTAGTTTTGAGTTTTAGGTATGGAGGCATTCGTCCCCTTTGGATACAGTCGCCCTCCTTTACAACTTCTATGCTGAAAGGTATGACTTCAAGCGATAGGAAATCATCATCTCGGTCATGTCACTGGCCAATTTACAATAGCAAGCTTGTATTCACGAAGGTGCATCAAAGATATTCGAGAGCGTTGTCCGCCCAGAGTCATTCAAATAGCATAGATGTCGCAAGTAGCGATAACATATGCACGAAATGATGGCTTAAACACTGGAGAGCCCAATAAATCAAATGCTTATGAGGGCAAGCACTTACAAAAACTCTCAAAACCCCCCCACAGACACACAAAGATATTCCACAAAAGTGCTCTCGGCTAAAATAAGCTTGTAGATTAACCATTCCAAATGGACACTTTTGTTGTTTCTCCTTGTCCTTTGCCGACTAGTCAAAAAAGATTATGGATAATACAACAATACGCGTGAGATTGATGAGTGAGGGAGTGTGAGAAAGAAATTGTGGGAGAGGGTATGGGGGGGGAATAGGGGCGCCTTTGCAAACGAATTTAAGTCCGTATAGATTAGGAACGGACAGTTGAAAAGTTCGTACAGATTGCAAATATACAATTTTTTATTTTTTGGTACTTTACGTTTTGTGAGAATGTTTTGAAAGTTTACAGCACTTGCAAACACATAATCTTATTAGTTGGTCAGGCTTTATTTTAAATAAAATAGACTTGCAAGTCTTTTTCAGATAAAGGTTGAATATGACTTTTTTTGACGTGGCGGTGGATCAAAAATAGCAAGACGACAAGTTGTAGTACATTTTAAGTTTCAAAACGACTCAAATTGTATTATGGTTTTAGTGGCTTTTTAAATACGGTAAAAAAATTTCCAGTGCATGTTCTGTTTTGGACGAACACAACCTAAAGCTAACATACTTTATGCCGCCCGGGCTAGATTTGCAATCTTTATGCAAATTATAGACCTTTGGTCGTCCGTTTGAAAAACGTTTAAACAGGCACACTTTTTGTTCGTTTGCAGCTCTGAACGATGTGCCCCACAGACGACGTCACAATGGGTAACTTGGTCCCTTGGCCAACCTCAGCAAACGGGCAACTTTGTCCCTTGACCAACGTCAACAAACAGGCAACTTTGTCCCTCGGCCAACGTCAGCAAACGGGCAGCTTTGTCACACGGGCGACCTCACCGATCGGATAACTTTTAAAGTATCTCTTCGACAATTGTTTTAGACCGTCA
Source organism: Zygnema cylindricum (assembly GCA_037447655.1). Lineage (NCBI taxonomy): Eukaryota > Viridiplantae > Streptophyta > Zygnematophyceae > Zygnematales > Zygnemataceae > Zygnema > Zygnema cylindricum. Next base: position 14,774 of record JBBHKE010002741.1, on the reverse strand, counting down.
GATCTTGGCTGTGCGATCCCGTAAATGAATATAGACCAACCCGTCAAAGTCGCCACCTGCACTAAAGGTGAATCTCCATGTGCCTAAGTAAGGGTTTTTTTCTGTCGTTTTCTTGTAAAACTTAGCGCTGTACCACGTAAGTGTCAACCGTACAAAAAAATAAAAAAAATAGAACTACATTTTGCTTCATCATTGAATTTACAATGTACTACATGTTGTTGTTGTTGAAATAAATAGCTTTATGGTATTTTCTAGGTCTTAATATATTAGCGAAAAAGGGGAACATGCAAGCAACTTTTCTTCATCTCTTCCCTCTTACCCCCATACTTGTTGTAGTCACTAAAAAAGAGAGAGGGTGATGGAGCCATGGCTGCCTCAGCTCTATAGACAAGGTTAGAGAGTGACCTTAAGTCGCTTTGTACAAAAAGATTGACTCGAGCAAGACTCGAACCCTCGACCGGTAGAGCGTGGCACAGCCGTCCGCTCTAACCACTCTGTCGTAGATGTTCGCTAGAGTACATTAGATGTGATTCATATTTAAAGTATGTTACCTCCCGTAATCAGATTTCCGAAAATGTAAATGTAACATCATAGAACGGGTTAAATTTAGTGCAGACAAGATCCCGCACGAAACAAATAAATCTGACATTTGTTTCGACAAACGACATTTAATGCCGGTTCGTATCCAACGGTATACGTCTTCGCCAAAATAGCGAAAAGGTCACTTTGGAGTTTTGTGACGTGGCATGACTTGGAGCCATGTGGAAAGATGACATTCGGTCATGGAAATTCCGAGGAACATACGAACGAGTGAAAAGCGGACACGCGTCAACTAATTAGCCTTGTCGTACATATGCCGTACAAAAGGAACACCAACAGTAGTCCATATTTGTACGGTACAGTAATCTGATTGGTCCGTACTTCAGTAGATAGAAAGTATTAGAGGGAATCAAGACTTAGGAAATTTTGGAAGGTAGTCACCTCTCCCTTTGAGAGTTTGTACAAATTGGTATTTTTACTGCCTCATAACATATCGCTTGGTTGGGTGTTTTCAGAGATTCTTTTTCCTACGGATTCACGAAAGTCCATGTTGCACAGGGGTGCAGTCAGATTGTCTACTTGTCTACTTGGGTAGCACTGGTTGTCATTGAAAGTGGGTTAGTTAGTAACTATCTAGAGGCTTTTTGTATTATGTAGTCCAATGGAGGACACAGAATTGCAGGTTATGGGCCCACCCTCTTGGGTGCCCACCTTCAATGGATATGGGTTCATCTATTAGGAAGCCATGATGATGGGAGCATTCTGCGAAAAACGATACTGGGGTATCGTCAGTGGACAAGTGAAACATCCACCTTCAGGAACTCCACCAGGGTTTGGAGGAGTAAGGTTTCTTGCAGCAACGGGTGCCTCAGCAGAGGAGGCAGATGATGGGGACAGCAGTGTGTCCGAAAAGGGGAAAGGGAAGGAGACACCCCTCACTCCTATTGCCACAGTACCGGGAGCGGCGACCGTGAAGACCGCGGAGAACGATACTCAAATGTGGGAGGATGTAAACATGGCTGCCAAGAACTTCATTCTGAGGCACCTCACTCAAGCTTTGGCCACTCCTCATCTTCACATTTACAAGGCTGAGGAGTTGTGGGTGAGTTTGGTGGAGATTAATAGAGCTGGAACTATTCAGGAGCTCTAGTTGGCTGAGCAAAAGCTAGTGAGTTACACTTACAAAGGAGGAAAGATATTAGATTATTGTAATGATCTTTCTTGTTTGTATATGGAGATGGAAAGTGCCAAGTGGACACGAACTATAAAAGTTAAAGTTAACACTCCTATCATGAAGTTACCAGATGAGTTCGAGAACATAGTGTATCGAGTACACAAAATGCCTGATAGTTCATGGAAATGGAACACAGTGGTTAGGATGATACTTGGGCAGGAAAACAGAATGGAGATAAGGAGAGGAGGAAAAGGTATTCAAGCTCTAGCACCAGGAGGGGACCGATGGGGGAAGGACTCAAAGAAACCGTACAAAGGGGAAAGAGATCATTTTGGAGGACTGAGGCCCCCAAAGGGTCTTTGTCATTTTTGCAAAAAGCCGAGACACTTCATCGCAAATTCTATCAAGCTATCGAAGCTGAGGCTCCAAGAGAACCGTAGAGGGGGCTCTTCCGAAGAGAAGAAAAATGAACTTGTGGTTACAAAAGTGACAGGAGAAACCAAGGATGAGTCCTCTGAGAAAGATGAGGAGCTTCTTCTTGACGAGAGTCTGGATCCCTTGGAGACAGAAATGTGCCTTAGGAGCAATTCGGGAAGCTCCACAGGAAGGATGGATCATCGACTCACGTGCATCCATGCATATGTGTTGTGATAAGAATCTCTTCACTAAGCTAAGAAAGATCCCTACTCTAAAGATTGAGTATGGGGATAGGAGACTGGTTACTACAGATCTAGTGGGATCTATGGATCTAAAAGTCTTAGTGGAGGGTAAGACTTCAATACTTACATTCTCATATGTACTCTACATTCCTCAGCTGAGTAAAAATCTTGTCTCTACGTCTGTGTTAGATGACAAAGAATTTGATACCTTCACTCGAGAGGGAGTCTTCAAAGCGAAGTATGGGGATGAGGTTTTCTTCACGGCAAATAACGGTAGCCAAGGAATGTTTAGGATTGACCTGAGTAATGAAAAGAAGAATGCTTACTATGTTGGTGTTCCTAAGTTGATGATTTGGTATAAGCGATTGAACATGTACATTTTGATAGGTTGAGGGAAATGAATGAACATGGGGTAATAGAAAGCATTCTGTTGGGGGATGATGAAATGATGGATGATTGTTGTGGCTGTGCTCAAGGTAAGGCTCACAGACTTCCCTTTCCCAAAGCCCCCACATATAGAGGTGAGAATGTTTTAGATTTGGTCCACACAGATATTTGGGGAGCTGCAAAAGTACCTTCGGTTGGAGGAAAGAGGTTAATGAGGACAATAACCGATGATTGGTCTAGATACTCTAGAGTCTACTTTCTAAAAATAAATTCTGAAGCATCAACTTACTTCAGAGAATATAAAGCTTGGAATGAGAAGTTGCATGAAACCCCCATTAAGAGGATAAGGAGTGATAATGGGGGGGAACATACCTCTAACCAATTTGAGGAATATCTGAGAGATGAGGGAGTGCTGGAACAAAATGGGGTAGCTGAGAGGTTGAATCGAACACTAGGAGATTGTGTATGTAGTATGTTGGCCAACAAGAAAATAGGAAAGAGATTTTGGGCACAAGGAATGAACTCTGCCAATTACATTAAGAATAGAGTCCTTACCTCAGCTGTAAAGGGAGTGACACCTTATGAGAGATGGGTTGGAAGGAAACCAGGTATCTCACACCTTAAAGTATTTGGTAGCGAAGTTTATAGTCTTGGCACCAAAAGGAAAAACTGGAAACTAGATGCTAATGGAAAACCTGGATACTTAGTAGGGTATGATGAGGACGTAAAGGGATATAGAGTCTTTGACTTAGCAAAGAAAGATATCATTCTGGTCAAACAGTTAGTGTTCATGGATGAAGGGAATTCATTTGTTCGCTTCAAATATACCAAGAAGATAAAAATCAGATTCGAGTCCGAAAGTGAGGAGAACTCGATAGTTCTCCAAAGGGACATGAGTGAAACCGTGATTGTAGATTTTGGGGAGATCCGAGACACAGAAAATTCACCGGAAATGTCACATACTTCTATAGACCTCCAAGAGATATAAGAAGTGCGACCAGAATCGGCTCCCGTGGACAGGGGAGCCGATAAAACAGTGAGGAGAAATTCAAGACTTCCATCCATTCCAGCTTCGGATTTTGAGGGAGGGAGAAGGAGCAGCAAAAGGATACAAGAAAAATAGGCCGCTCATAAGGTGACTAAGCTATCTCACCCAGATGAGCCTCAGTCTTACTCGGAGGCAGTGAATAGTTCAGAGAAAGAAAGATGGATAAGGGCAATAAATGATGAGATGGCCTCCATTATGGAAGCAAATACTTGGGAACTAGCGGATTGTCCCCAAACAGAAAACCTATAGGGTGTAAATGGGTATTTAAACTAAAACAGAATCCTGATAATACCATTGAGAGATTTAAGGCTCGATTGGTAGCGAAAGGGTTCACCCAAAAGGAGGGAATTGACTATGAGGAGACCTTTGCTCCAGTTGTTAGGTTCCCATCAGTAAGGATTCTCCTCATTCTGGCAGGAGCGGAAGACATGGAAATAAACCAGATGGACATTAAGACTGCTTTTCTCAATGGTGAGTTAGAGGAAGAAATTTTCATGAGGCAACCCGAGGGGTTCGTGGAGGAAGGAGAAGAGAGCAAAGTCTGCATGCTCATAAAGTCCTTATATGGACTTAAGCAGGCTCCTCGACAGTGGAATAAGAAACTAGATGAGTTTCTTACTAGTCTAGGATATATCAAGATCAGTTCTGACCATTCTATCCATATGTTTGAAGATAAGGATGGTGTGATCTTTATTGCAGTTTATGTGGATGTTCTGCTGGTGTTAAGTATTGAAAAGTAAGCTTTAGTAAGTCTTAGAAATTTGAGTCTAGGACTTAGAATATTTTTGGAATACCAACTGTTCAATATTGACCAAATTTAGTGTGGATTTTTTGTAGTATCTACACGAATTGATATCTTTAAGTTAATTAGTGTGTAGGGCCGCCAATGAATGTAGACATGATAAGAATTACCCGGATTTTTAGGGTATAGATATTGTAGTGGACAATTCTGGTCGAAACACTTAGATTTTTGTCAGTAGGGTGTCAAGTGAACCATGTACATACGTTTTAGATGTTTTCTAGATCTTTCAGATGTTTTCTAGATCTTTTAAGTATTTGGTTCAATTAGGATTGATCTATTCAATACAGAATGTACAATCTACACAAGAGTTAAGGAAATGAGAGCAATGAGTGCAATTTAAGGTGTTTTTGCTCTATTGTCTTTGATTTGCTTGTAGTACATGTTTGTATGGTTGAAAGACCTCTTTCATTTGGAGTTACATATCTTACACTATAGATCTAGTCTACTAGGCATTTATCTTTGGGTTTGCTTCTGCTAAGATGTGGGATAATGGCTCTGTTCTCGCTGGTGCAAGTGTGACTCCTAGTGGGAGTGGATCACAGCCAAGTCTAAATGCCCATGACCTGTAACAGGTTATGGGCCCACCGCCCAAATTGCCTATCTTTGATGGATTGGATTACTTGTATTGGGAAGATATGCTGAGCTCCTATTTTGAAGAGAGGGACTTGTCATCCATTGTGGATGAGACTGCTGATGAGACTGCACCGGATTGGAGAAAGAAAAATCTCCACTGCCTCAATGTCTTGAAGCAGTCTATGACAAAGGAGTTGGTAATGTCTTACCTTGATATGAAAAAGGCTTCTCAAATCTGGTTTAGTGTACATGCTATGTATGTTCAGCTTGATGTCACGGATCAGACTAATATAGCAACATAAATCTTTGAATTTAAGTATTCAGGAGGTAGTATGTCCGATCATTGTCATGCTATGAAAAGGTTGTTCCTTCAGAGTACTAGTGCAGGTGGGGATTTTTCGCCACCTCAGCAGGCTATGTTGTTGATGAGAACTCTGCCCCATGAATATAAGGGAGCCATGGATAGGCTTAGGGGTCTTCCACAACGTCAATGGAATATTGCGTTAGCAATTCAGTTTATTTTAAGCGAAGAAGCTAACCAGATTTCACAAAGAGGTAGTAGTAAGTCTGTGCACGCACTAGCTAACCAGTTTTCACACTCTAAAAATGGCACTGGTAGTGGTAGAGGTAGTGGTCCTAGAAGGTCACCATTAACCTGTTATTATTGTGATGAAAAAGGGCATGTGTTCAGAATGTGTCATGCCTACAAGAGAGCGAAAGCCACAAGAAATTTTCGCTCTGGTTGGGACGAAAGCCGAGTTCCTTCTCAATAAGGTGAACGACCAACTACTCTTTTTAACGAACTTAAGGAGGAGAATGTGAGCAGCTTTCCCGAAAACAGTGAAAGAAATACTTTGCGATGGCACAAGCAACGGAAGGCGTGGAGGAAGACGAATGGATAATAGACTCCGGTGCATCTACCCAAATGTGCCGCAATCGCCATCTATTTGAGAGTATTCAATCTATTTCACCCATCAAAATTTATTTTAGTGATGATACCTTTATTGAGTCAAAAGTAAAAGGGGAGGGGGTCACTTATGTTGAACGTAGAGGGAAAACCTGTGAAAACAGTGTAGGAAGATGTGTTGCATGTCCCATCTTTTAAAAGAAACTTTTTCTCTACGTTAGTGGTATAAAAGAAAGGTTTTAAAACTATATTTGAGAATGGAAAGAAAACAGTGAGTAAGAATAAGAAAATAGCTGCAGAGGGATTTGCTGGAAGAAACAATTTGTGTCGGTTGAGTCTTGCAAATGATAGTGACAATAATGTTATGTACTCAAGTGTAATCACTGATTGTGATTTATAAAATAAACGTTTAGGACATGTGAATTATGATAGATTAGAAAAGATGGTAAATCAAAAATGGTGGATTCCTAGCTCCCTTGACCATCGGTGTCCCATTATCTTTCTCCCCTTTCCCCCCTTTCATGCTAATGATTTTTCCTTCACCTTCCGTTGCATCCTCATCCGGTTGGTTTTCAGGAAAACCCAAGATGATTCTTCATAGTGAGTTCCTCCAAAGCCTTGTGGCAAACACCTCACTTGTCCCGAAACAATTCCCCATAAGTTCTTTTCGAAAAAAAATCCCTCCATCGTAAACTCCCAATAACTAAAGTCTGTTGCATCGCACATAGGCACCATAGATGGTGGGCCCATAACCTGTAATTCTATGGGCTCCATTGCAACACAGAATTCGCAAGTCCAAAAAAACTAATCTAGAAATTGCCAACTCCAAGTCTATATAAACCCAAATAATTGACCCTTTCACAATCAAAACCCTATTACAGCTTCACACGTGTGAAATAAGACTTTATGTGTGCTTAGTTCCATCACAAAATGTTAGAATATGAGTTTTGGATAACATGACCCACTTTGACTTTCCCTTAGAAATGCAGCCACCCTGGCAGGCAAACAATTTGACCGATACCCTCATGTGTAGCCTAGACTCCCCAGGGTCGGCAGCAAAAAGAATCACTGAAATTGGTCAACTGAGTTAATAGTTATGGCTCGCCAAAGTTTGCCTTTTATAAAGGATGCTCTTTGGGAGAGGCGGCTACCTACCCAAAATATTCTAAGTCCTAAACCCCTCTCTAAACCGCCTAGTACTTGTTGTTCTGAGACAACTGCTGGCAGTGAAGATGAAGAAGATGCAGAAGTAGTCATCGTAGAACAAATCAAGAGAGGAAGCTTCTACAAATATCGATGGCTGAACAGAAACTTTGAAAGACTATAACTGTCGGAAAAACGCTCCAATGGTCTTGAAAATTTACCACAGTGTAAATAACATACAAAGGAACACACACATAGAATTTCAATCAATTCCGCTTACAGTTCTGTGAGATATGCAGAAATGAAATTACATAAAACTGAGTGTACAGTTTTCATATCATTTGTTCCTAAAAATCAAATTCACTAAGTCCTACTTCTATACACCGAAACTACACTAAGCTGTATGGAGGAATTCCAGCCGTACATCTAACATTCTATCACAAATATTTACACCGAAGTTCAGAGAACGTAAAGTGATAATGATCTAGTCACGCCTCGTCACTATTTGTTGGCGGCGGCTGTCAGCGTTCCGATTAGAGGATTTGGCACCGTAGAACTGACTTCACGAAGTCCCTTGGTCCTGCCAAATTTCCGTACGTCCACGGAAGACATACTCACGCATTCTCCCAAGTGACGACCCGTGTCCCAAGTGCGAATGAACCGTGAACTCCCAACTTCACTGTCACACTAATTTTGGTAAGTACTGAACCAAACTCAACCAAAAATAGCTTAAGTCCTGAACAACTCTCTCTCTGTAACAGGATCTCCTACCTCTCAGAAAATCCCATTACTACAAACAATTCCAACCACACATTCCACACATTGGAAAACACACATCCACATTTGACAACACTCACATAAGGATAAACTTTAAATTAGAAAAAGCTTCTGTCCACATAACATTAGCTTGTTCTCTTGCCCTCGTGGCTCAACCCTTCTTTTTAAAATATTTTCCACTACTCTCCACTCTTAATAATTCTATCTCTTAACTACTAAAACACTATTTAGTTAGTAAGAGATTTCAATGCAAAATGCCTTTTCTCCAATTTGGTATTAATCGCTCAGGACCAAGATCAGCCAGAATTTCCACAAACTTTTCCCCAAAGGAAAAGATGTCTACTCTCCTCTTACACTTCTCCATTTATCCATCATCGCCCTGGACTCGCCAGGCCAGAGTCAAAGCTCCGTTTGAACAGGCTTTTACCTGGGCCAATCATTGATCAGCAAGGACTCGGACTGACCAATGCAAAAACGTCTTACTAACTACTTAGCACTTTATTAACCAATCAAACGCTACGTTTCACTACGTAACATTTACGTGCAAAAACGCGCGCCAAACGAAACGCGACTTCGCACGATCATGCGTCACAAATTTCGCACGTGAAACTTCCTACGAAATTCCCTTAAGTGAAAGTGACGTTTCGTACTAAAAATTGTACGAAACGAAGTACCATGCATACTGAACGTTTCATTAGAACTTTATAAAATGTTCACGCGAAATTTCGGTACTAATTTGACCCTTAACCCGTTTCAATGATACCCACCTGTTATTTAGACCCCGTACTGCCACCTAAGTGCACCCATAGCTATAACTTTTGAAATATAACTCCAAATCGCGTGATTCTTTCGCGAACGTCTACCAAATTTAGTAATCTATAATCATAATTCCTAAATACCTTTTTATAAACAAGTTCGATCCGCTATTACTGTTACACTCTCCCTCACAGCAAAGGCATAGAGAGGACTAAAGCTTTCTAAAACCAACAGTAGTGAGGTACTAACCAATCACTGGATTGTATCGTACAATAAAGTACAGATGTCAGAGTACTTTCTGTACGGACAGGGTACGACATCGCCATAATGCGACATTTGTCACATCTAAATTTGTTGTCTTCCGTTCCGGAGATTCCGTAAACTCGTATAATGTTGCCATGTGTCATCTGGAGTAGCGGAGTCCGCAAACAGCCAAATTTTCATTTCCCCGAAGTCGGCGCTAACCACGCCCGTCCGATTGATATTGGTATTTAATATGGACCGTCGAAACAAATGTCCGTACTATTTGTTTCGTCCGGTACTAATATTACAACTGTTTCTATGCCCTATAAACCGTAATCTAGTTAAATGGAAATACCTACGTGTACATGTTTAAATACATATCAAACCCAATATACCTTTGCACTAGTCCTAGACTAAAGGGACAAAGCTAGCGGCTATGGTTGCCTTGCTGGACGGCAGGTACCAGGATCAATTCCTAGGTCCGTTAAGTACCTTTTGGTAAATCCACCTAATTCAACCCCTGTCTTCTCTAGTGATCTTTAGGCAGCCATGGCTCTAGCACCTTTTCTAGCCTTCAGTGACTACGACAAGTGTGGGAGCTTGGAGAGGGGAGTTAGAGGCAGACTGCCTCTGCTCTTTTCTATACTAATACAGACCTAGAAAATACTCAAGTATCAATACTCCCCTTATTTTCTAGTTTATTTTCCTTTCAACTCCCACAAACAAATTAGCAAACACCCCCTCCCCTTTTTTTTTCTTTTTCTTTTTCATTTTCCTTTCATAAAATTTAGAAAAATACTCTCGTATTTACAACAGTGCATTAGATGAACCGAAATAATAATTGCATCACAATTTTTTTAGCATCCCACTTTTCATAAATCGAAGCCAAGATTTCCACATCTCTTTTCCATCCACACTAAATCCAATTTCCCTCTTGCAATTCAAACAGCCAGCCCCATCTCCAATCTGCAACACACACCCAGATGTTAACCCTTTTATAGGCACACTTTCATAAATGTCATCACTCCTTTTGGTGATGTCAAACCCATTACCCCCAAAAAGTGAAGTTTCCTCACTCTCTCCCATCGATTTCCTTCCACTATCACTTTCTATTTTTATTCCCAAAAAATATTTCTACTCCCCTAAACCTTTCATTAAATATTCCTCTTCTCCCCTATCCTTTAAACATCCCTCTAGATTTACTTCTCCCCTTTCCTCATAATCCGTTGTAGTCTCCCCTTCCGACCAGTTTTCTGTGTCGAAAATATCTATAAAAATATCCTCAATATTTTGATTTTCCCCTTTTTCACTCATGGACCCCAGATTTGACTTTCTCATCTCTAAGTCAAACGCTTTACACTTCATGACATCCTCATCATGCTTAACTCCCTCGAGTATCTCCTCTTTTTTTTCTTCCTTTAATCCTCCAAAAGCACACTATTTCCTTCGTGGAATTTCTGTGTGCTTTCCTCTCTTCACCATACTACCGATGTGAAGAAGCTCCAAAATTTCTTCCTCCTCCTTCTCCTCTTCCCCTTCTCCCTCTTCAATCACATTCCAATTTCTAAGTTCTTCCAAACAAGGGCATTCCTCCATATAATGACCCAGTTTCCTACAAAAGAAGCAAACCCTCTTTTTCAAAGCTCCCCTAACTTTTTTTCTCCCTCTCTTTCCACCGAAGTTTCGATAAGGTTTACCTTTGTCGTTCTTCCTCTCATCACACTTCCACTTTTCACCGCCATTCCTCACATCAGGTTTCCGCCAGTCACCACCAGCTGTAAATGCAGTCACCTTGTCACTTCCCCGACGAAGCTCCAAAGTGCTTTCCCTCACAAGAATTATCCCTATGGTAATGCTCCAAGTCCATGAGGAGCCATCCATTCCGTACATACGGTAAATGATGTCTTCGTACTCATCTAGAAGCTTCATGATTAGTGTGTTAATCTTTCTCTCCTCGGATACTACATATCGCGCACTGGCAAAGCTCGAAATATAACGCAACAATATAATTGCAAAACCCTATCATGCTACCGCCTTTATAATGCCAAAAAAAAATGCAGCAATATAATTACAAAACTCTATCGTGCTACCGCCTTTATAAACATAGGCCTCGATTTCCTGTTTTACTAACTGCTGCCTTTGTATAGTCTCTCTTATAAATTTGAATTAGTGTTTCTCAGATTTTCGAAGACTTGGTTAGATTTAAAAGAGTGATAGCTATGGACTTAGACACATATCTAAGTATGAGATTGTTTGCTATAATGTTTTTATATTCCTAAATTTTCTTGTCATTTTCTTCAGTTTTTGGTTTGGTTATAACCCCCACAAGTGGAATCGTAGCCGAGAGCCTAGTTCCCCTGACCATCGGTGTCCCATTATCTTTCTCCCCTTTTCCCCCTTTCATGCTAATGATTTTTCCTTCACCTTCCGTTGCATCCTCATCCGGTTGGTTTTCAGGAAAACCCAAGATGATTCTTCATAGTGAGTTCCTCCAAAGCCCTGTAGCAGACACCTCACTTGTCCCGAAACAATTCCCCATAAGTTCTTTTCGAAAAAAAATCCCTCCATCGTAAACTCCCAATAACTAAAGTCTGTTGTATCGAACATAGGCACCATAGATGGTGGGCCCATAACCTGTAATTCTATGGGCTCCATAGCAACACAAAATTCGCGGGTCCAAAAAAACTAATCTAGAAATTGCCAACTCCAAGTCTATATAAACCCAAATGATTGACCCCTTCACAATAAGAACCCCATTACAGCTTCACCCGTGTGAAATAAGACTTTCTGTGTGCTCAGTTCCATCACAAAATGTTAGAATATGAGTTTTGGATAACATGACCCACTTTGAATTTAACTTAGAAATGCAGCCACCCTGGCAGGCAAACACTCTGACCGATACACTCATGTGTAGCCTAGACTCCCTAGGGTCCGCAGCAAAAAGAATCACTGAAATTGGTCAACTGAGTTAATAGTTATGGCTCGCCAAAGTTTGCCTTTTATAAAGGATGCTCTTTGGGAGAGGCGGCTACCTACCCAAAATATTCTAAGTCCTAAACCCCTCTCTAAACCCCCTAGTACTGAGGTACTAACCAATCACTAGATTGTACTGTACAATATAGTACAGATGTTGGATTACTTTGTGTACAGACAGTGTACGACGTCGCCATAATGCGACATTTGTCACATCCTGATTTGTTGTCTTTTGTTCTGTAGATTCCGTAAACCCGCATGATGTTGCCACTTGTCATCCAGAGTGGCGGAGTCTGCAAACCGCTAAATTGTCCTTTCCGTGAAGCCAGCGCTAACCATGACCGTCCTATTGATATCGGTATTTAATACGGACTGTTGAAACAAATATCCGTACTATTTGTTTCGTCCGGTACTAATATTACAACTGTTTTCATGCCCTATAAACCGTAATCTAGTTAAATGGAAAAACCTGCGTGTACATGTTTGAATACATATCAAACCCAATATACCTTTGTAGTAGTCCTATACGAAACGGACAAAGCTACCGGCTACGGTTGACTTGACGGACAGCAGGTACCAGGATCAATTCCTAGGTCGGTCAAGTACCTTTTGGTAAATCTACCGAATTCACCCCCTGTCTTCTCTAGTGAGCTTTAGGCAGCCATGGCACAAACTCCTTATCCAGCTTTTGAGTGACTACGACAAGTGTGGGGGCTTGGAGAGGGGAGTTAGAGGTAGACTGCCTCTGCTCTTTTCTATACTAATACAGACCTAGAAAATACTCAAATATCAACAAACGCTACCCGTTTGCTGATGTGGGCCGAGGGGCGACGTCACCTGTTTGTTCATGTATGCCGAAACACGCCGTTTAGGGGTGCAAACGAATAGGAAGTCGGCCTATTTAAAGGTTTTCTACCGGACGACCAAAGGTTTGTATAATTTGTATAAAGGTATGAACTGTACGAATTGTACAAGAATGTACAAAAAGCGTGACCCTCGAAAATCCTTCAAAAATCTAAAAATGTACGAATGATATACGAGAATGTACGAAGTTATACGGAAAAAACAACGACAATTGTACTGAAATATTCAAAACTTACGGCAATGTACCACAAAAACTATAAAATCCCGGAAAATCTAAGAAAGTTGTACTGAATTACACGAAAATGTACAAGAATGTACCCTAAAAATCTTTAAATCCCCCATAAATGTCCCTAAAAGGCAGTACAAAAATGTTCGTAAATGTAATAAAAAGCGTGACAGGATATAATCATTAAAAATCTAAAAATGTACGAAGAATATAAGGAAATGTACAAAAATATACGAAAAATCTACGACGGTTGTTTTGAAACATACGCAAACATACAGAATGTACTGTACAAACCTAAAATCCTAGAAAATCTAATACTCGTATACGGAACTGTACGATAGTGTACCTTAAAAGCCCTAAAATCTTGCTTAATAACCCTAAAATGCACGAAAATGTTCGAAAATACACAAAAATGTACGAGTGCACAGTAAGGTATAGTACTAATTTTATCAACTTTTCAAAGTCATTCGATGCGCACTGTATGTAGTATTTGTTAGTTTAATCCTTGCGTTTTATGCGCATATGACATCTATAAAGACGACCCTCAGGTATCTTGTAAAAAAAAAAACGTTTCAGATTTGGCAAAATCATATGTACAACCGCGAATCGTTATTAGTTTCAAGGTTTTTTTTCACTATTTAAAACATCTTTTCTCTGTACACACTTGTTGGATCGTGGATCTAACTTTTGCGATCGAAAGTTAAAATTTTCAGCTTCCGATTGGTGGTCTCAAATTGAAAATCCGAGAAGTGTGTATGAAAAAAAGATGTTTTGAGTGGCTTTAAAAACCTTTACCCTAATAACGATTCGCGGTGGGTATTAAGAAGTTAAGATCTAGTCGGACCGTACAAATGGTCCCCACAGAAATCACTTGTCTACTTGCGACAGAAAGCGCACTTTACGGTCAGTAATTATTCATCTCGTGAAATAATTCCGCGTTTGTGCACACGTATTATACGCGCTGGAACTTATGATTTGTTTTTTCTCTCACTTTCGATCCGATTCACAATGTACCTAATTATTTTTGGTAGTGTTGTGTATCGGTAAGGATTTGTCGATAACCGATATGGACCTTTTTTCGGGTACCCGATAATCAATATATTGGTACGATACATCGTTATCGTTGATATCGCCGATAAATAACCGATATTTATCGGTTATTATCGGCGATATCACCGATATCGATAACTATCGGGAATAATTGTACGGACCGTACAGAAAAATGTACGGCCAGTACACTCAATTGTATGTGTTATTCCACGGACGTGCAGCGGACCCCTTTTCCCCCGATTTCGGTAAAATATCCTGATTTTTTTTCTTTGATTATTTTTAAGATAAGGGTGTTCCACGCTCCCATACCTTTTTTGAATGTTCTTTTGACTATACCTTTTTTACTTTAATGCCTTTTCAGTCCATATTACAAACGATCTGAAATAAGGTCGGGCAAAACAAATGCATAAGTTGAATTTTGGACGATTATGAGATATTGTCGCAGATTCTGTATACATTACATGGCGTTACATGGCGGTACATGGCGTTATTTATGACATATTTGATATTTCTTAGTCCTATTTCTAGTCTAGCTTAGAGGCATTAACATACAAGTCTTTGATGCCTCAATTCACCAACATACATAATCAATTAAATGTCATAATGTTAAAAATTGAATTCCCAAATTCTCAATTTTTCACATCTTGCCAAA
>JBBHKE010002740.1:55329-86727 GCA_037447655.1 Zygnema cylindricum | reverse complement strand
AAAAAAAAGTAAAAACAAAAAATGAGGAAAAGGGGAGGGGAAAGAAAAAGAGGAAAATCAAAAGAGTGAAAAAAAAGAGAAGGAAAGGAGGGTGGGGAAAGAAGAAATTCAAAAAGAGAGAAGTTACAAAAAAAAATAAAAAATGGGAGACGTTTGCCGTTCCTACAAACATTAACGTGGTTTTAGCAAATTTATAGTAGGGATATCTGGGGTTTTAGGGTTTTGGTTTATTTTTTTGTGTTTTTTTGTTTTGTTTTGTTTTATTCAATTTTTGGAAGTTGTAACCTTCCTGTATAGGTGTCCGTACAAAATATTATTCCCTTAATCCACACTAATTTCGTTTTCTTTTCAGAGTTAAAAAAAAAGGACATTCGTACATTATTTGATGTGCTTTACAAATTAAATTGCCTTGCAAATTTGTTAAATTCGATTCACGTGATACGATTGAGATTTTTTTATTAGTTAATTTAAAAAAATAAATAATAATAATAATAATAATGTGAGAATCATACATTGAAATCCAAACTCTCGAGGAGTAAAAATGGCGGCCAATGAAAACTCAGAAATGTGAAAGAAAAGAATGGCGATAAAAAAAATGACAAACATGAGGAAAAGAGGGGGAGAGGGAGAGAGAGAGGAGGAGAGGGAGAAGGGGCAAGAGGGAAGGAAGAGGAAGACGGCGGAAGGGAGAGAGAGGAGAGAGAAGGAGAGGAGAGAAAGCTCAATGATTGGGATAGCCGCGGGAAATCCGGTAAACCTCTTATATCGTTACACGTGTAAAAAGTGGGAAAGAAAAATATTTTTTTTCCACCGAAACTGCCCGTTGTAAACTTAATTTGGCGTCGCAAAAGGAAATCGATTCGTCCAATTTGGAGTCGATCCGAAAAAAAAAGTGAGACTCTTAAAGTAGCCGAAAAAAAACGGTTTTCACATACTTTTTTGCTCTCCCCGATTTTCCTTTTCCATGTATGTGTACATGCCACGTGGCGTATCAGGAATGGCGATTGTTGCGATCCTCCTGCACCCGGTCCCTTGGAAAAAGTCACGCGGTTAGGGGGAGAGCCGGGGAGGTAACACCGTGTATCGCTATTAGTGTTAATGTTTTTTTCGTCTCTTTAAACAGCTTTTCTCCGTACACACTTGTCGGATTGTGTATCTGACGGTTGCGATTGAAAAGTAAGATTCTCAGCTTGCGATTGGCGGTCTCAAATTGAAATTCGGACGGGAGTGTACGGAGAAAATATGTTTTTAGTGGCGACAAAATTATTAACCCTAATAGCGGTACACAGTGTAGTTTCTGTCTTCCTGACGATTTCCAACAGACGGTACGGATCCTGCCAGGGCCAGCCTGCCGCTGTAATTAAAGGGACTGGAGGGCATCACGTGGCGCAATATTCTGTATGACGTCACTGGCGGCACGCATGCGAAAACGAGAAGATATTTCTGACAGATACTGGCGAGCGCAGCCAACCGCAGCGACTCGTGATGATGCGTTTATCCACACGCCTGCAAAGCTGGTTTGGATTTTTTCAGTCATAATTTTTAGGAAAAGTACGACCGTACGAACATCTTAAACTTTTTTTTTTGGCGGCGGGCTGCACGCTGCGCTTCTGCAGGAAAATTCTGAAATTAAAGTGGATTATTTTCGAAGTGTCGTACAGTTTCATGGTACGGCAGCTAATTTAGTGACGCTACACCGCCCTCCGCTATTTATTGGCCGTCAGGCAATGTTTCGGCAATTTCGGGACGTTTATTTTACACGATGTCGCACTAAATAGCCTTTTATATTGTGCCACGTGGCTTAAGACAACAAAAGGAAATAAATTAATTAATTAATTAATTAATAAAGTAATAAACAAAAAGTCTGGGACGAAACTTGTACTTCACCGATTTTACGGCTGATTTACGCGTTTCGAATTTTTTTTCGGGTTCAAACTCTCAAAATAGGACGAATCTATTTTCCCTTTTTTGCGATAACGGAAAACTTGTCTGAGAATCTTCTTGTGGCAATTCTTGTGTAATCCTGATTCGTCCTTTATTTATTCACACGCGTGTAAGAAAATATGAGGACCAGCCGATTCTCCGCGGCTATCGCATTTAATGCGTTTTTGAAGTCCTATTTTTTTTGGTCATCGCGTCACGCAAAACGACATGACTTTGATTCGAAACTGCGAGTCAGCCGGATTGACGGCGTTTAGTGATAATTGACGCTTTATTAGCTGCCGGCTTATCTCGACCGGTTATCTTATTTTCCTGTTTTTTTTATCCTACGAGGTCACATGAGCAACAAAGATCTTGGACGATTCCGTATCTTTTGGCATATAGCGTACAGGCGATCTTCGAAAACCTTTCGTGACAAAAGCCGAATTTTAAGAAAGACGATATTTTCCATGTTTAGATTCTGCTATTCTGTTTACTTTAATTTTTTCGTACGATACGCCAGCTAGCAGCCCTAAGAGAGATACGGAATACAGGGAATCTTAGGGCGTGTCCATGTAACCGATATTTTGAAACTTTATTTTGGAATTTAGCGCTGATTTTACGGTGTACTTTTCAAAGTGTGCCTATGTCAATCGTTACTTGCGCGTTCATTATTTTGAATATGTGGCAGTTGTACACGTCGCCAATACTTGCGACACCTGTAGACGCCGACAAACTGCTGACATTTGTAGACGCCAACGATCTCGGAACAAACTGCGGACATTTGTACGCCGCAAAGAGCTCCTGACATACTGGGACAATTGTTGACGCCGCCTGTCATTTGTTGACGCCCACACGTGAACGACATAAGCAATCGCCTACGTCTACAAAATGACATTTGTAGACGCCCACAAGTGGACAACATAAGCAAACGGACAAACAATTTTTTTTTCGTGTATTCTCCCAACTGCAAAAAAACAAATTAAAACTTTTGACGCGTGCAACCCAGGCTTTCTATTCGTCAATAGGGTAGTATTTTGATTAAAAGCAGATCGCGATTTGATTTCAGTGCAAGTGTGAAGATGAGCTGGAAGTGGGTCGCGATGATAATACTGCCAAATCGCCGTACCTTTCAAGTTCCAAGATGACGCAAAATGTATTTGAGTTTTTGCCCATTTTTCGTACGGCGTAATATTTTCAAGTAGGAAGTCCCATTTTCTGTGTAAACGACGGAAAAAAACCCTTACTTGAACACATGGGGACACGCCCTTAAGGGCTTTTTCGGCATTTAGGACTGTAATAGAGCGCCAAATTCGGTGGTAATAAGATTCTAAGGGTTGAAAACCAATCAAAGTGTCGCATCATTGCCGCACGTGACTTCAATATAAACAAATCTTTCTTACCGTACGATATTCCACAACAAGTGAACGTGTACGCTAACGACTTCACGTCCAGCTACTGTAGTTGTCCTTTTACTTCGTCGAATTTTGTTCGATTGTTCGTCAAAATCTGCGCCAAAAGTCCTTTCACTGCGCCAATATTAAATAGACGCACCAGTTTTGCAATTGTGTAATGTTTTGTTTAAAAACGTCGACATGCATAGTTGCATACATTGTAAGCACTAAGTGTACGTTCAAAATATAGTGCGACAAAGAAGGAATTTTTAGTGATGCTTATCGCATCGGATGAACCGATTTTGGATGTGCCGACGCAACTTTGGAACCACGACGTCCGAGTTCAACAGGGTGGATGTTATGATATGAATACTTGAATAGTAATTAGCGTTAATGTTTTTTTCGCCTCTTAAAACATATTTTATCCGTACACACTTGTCGGATTGTGGATCTGACAATTGCGATTGAAAGATTATATTCTCAACTTACAAATGGCGGTCTTAAATTTAAAATTGGACGTGTGTACGGAAAAAGGACGTTTTGAGTGGCGAAAAAATTATTGACCCTAATAGCGATTCAACGTGTGGTATACAAAATTGCAAACAAAGGGGGGCAATTTCAGTATATCGAAATATTGACGAGCTAAACTCGACGTCAGTATTTATGTCGCACGGCCTCAAATTTCTTTTCGTACACCTGACGCGCATACGACAAGTCATGTTTAAGGGTATGGTTACATCAGGAGGTCTCTGTAATAGTACGAACAGCAAAATTTATGTTTTACAGAGGCCTCGGTTACATCGCGTACCGTCTGTAAACAAGTTTTTACATACGTGTTCTGATTTGAGTGGCTCTACGTAAGTTGACGATCAAATCTCTATAATCGTCAAAGATTTGGAAACCGACCATTTTCGTATGGAAATCCGTACTTGCGTATTACGTACGTGTACTTCACAAGTGTACCGCGTCAACGTACCTGACTGATCTCCTTCACTCAACTGACTTTCAAGAAAAAACCATATTTCTTTTCGGCAAAGATTTTACGGTCACCTTGTCCGAAGGCACGTGACTTTGGGGACGTGTGAAATTTTTCATTTTTCATCGACGCACGTGTCTATTGTCCAGGTGTAGTGAATTGACTAGTTCTGTATTGGTGAACCCACCTCCGCCAGGTGGGTTCACCAATACAGTATGGTATGGAGCGATTGCTTGGCAGATGAAGACCAAAATGTAATGGACGGTCTACGTCTTCTCCCGGATACTTGGAGAATCGTAATCTTATTTTCTGTAATGTTGTTTTCAAGAAACTCACGAAAATATAGTACGGCATGGTACGGGCAAGTACAAAATTCTGTATTGAACCTCACTTTTCGTCTGATGTAACCATACCCTAATTAGAATATTCAAGGGAGTAAACATAATTATTATTAATTCCACTCCCTTGATAGTTTTCAAAGACCCAAATTAGAATTATTAAACAATTAGGGTGGCGTTCCATCAGGAAATTCTGTAATCGTTTGAACAACATTACAGAATGCTACATTTTGAAGGCTGTTATCTCGCGCAGGGTCTGTAATCCACGTGCTCAGAAATGAGTGGTACCACGTAAGATAAGATCGCATATTGAAAATCGTCAAATATTTTTTACACCGACCAACTTCAACTCGAAATCGTCATTTGCATACCATGTACGTGCGGATCAGGGCATCGTACCACACACATTTTGTACTCTTTGCAAACGCTTGTCAGATGCCAGCTCATTATTTTAGGGTTTTTGCTTTTTCGCGCGACGAATGAGCGCTTCCACAAATAGTGTGACGTAGTGTTGGGTATCGAGGACCCATTGCCGATATTCGATATATATCGAATTTCATGTACCCGATATTCGATATATCGCTTAGATATATCGAATTTCAAATTATCGCGATATATCGCCGATATATCGTATCGACGATATATCGAAAATGAAAATTTTACAATTTTTACCCCGCTCAGTGGGAAATATCCGTACGATTTTTCGTACTCTTTTTTCGTACGGTTTTCCGTACTCAGACTGTACGGATATGCAATTTTTGCGATATATATCGCGATAATTTATGTTGGTCCCGGTACGATATATCGAGGAATCTGCTCGATTGATATTCGATATATCGAATATCGAAATTATCGCGATATGAAACTACCCGATACCCAACACTACACCGCGAATCGTAATTAGAGTAAATTACTCTAATTTGGTCGCTCGAAATTTCGACTCTGTGACATCAAATAGAGTAAATGATTCTATTTTTTTTTATTATTCTAATTTAGGTAAGTTTAATTAGCGTAACAAAATTGTAATATAGGTTCATTTTAAATAGTGTGGAGTACGGACGACATTAGACCGTGCAAAAATGTACTTTTTTTAAGTAAAAAGGTACAAATAATGATTTAATACAATCGCGCTCGCACGTGAAATCGGACTAAACGAAAAATCAATCATATCGAAAAAAAGCCGTTCGCATAACTCTCGTCCGTCGACAGCATCGTCGTCAGTGTGAACATTAACTGACATTCAGCGCGACAAATAATTATAGCGTCATTATGACGTTAAAACTATACGGACTGACAGATTTTGTACGTCCACGTAATTTAGTGTCTATAATTTTAGCGCAGATATTTATCGCCGACAAAACCCAATATAGAGTACTTAAATAAATTAGAGTAAACTTCGACTGTGAAAAAGTTATATCACATAAATTAGAGTTCATTACTCTAATTGTTTTTTTTGGTTTTTTTACTCTAATTTTTTCATTACTCTAATTACGATTCGCGGTGTAGTGTGACGAATGGCCGGTAACAAAAATAGCTCGACGAAAGCTCGTTACGAGATCACTTTCGTGATTTCCGTTGAATTTTTGAATGCATATATCATGTGCGAAATTTCTTAATATCCGTTGGTTGCCGTCGTGACACGTACATTCATTATCCAACGTGTCGCGGCTCAATTTTTTCTGTAAATGGTGATGTACCTCCTCGAGGTACATCACTATTTACAGAGACTTTCTAAGGGAACGCTTCGCGAAAAAACATCCAACGGTCATTGTTACCTCCCAGACCTTTGGAGAATATTGACAAGATTCTCTGTAATGTTGTCGCATATAAAAACAAAATAAGAGGTACGGCATAGTACGAATAGGTCCGGATTTCTGTAAACAACCTCACTTTTCGTCTGATGGAACGCCACCCTAAGTCTTTGATTGATCGTTTGTTGAATATTTTACCCCGAATTGATTATTAGTGTTGGGTATCGGGTAATTTCATATCGCGATAATTTCGATATTCAATATATTGAATATCGATCAAGCAAACTTCTTGATATATCGTACCGAGACCAACAAAATTCATCGCGATATATAATATTTTTTAAATTTTTATATTTTATATCATATGTTATTTTAGCGATGAAGACAAATTGTTTGATACGCCGCGTACGACGTGATTTTCGTTTCGTGACTTAAAGGTAGACGCCGCAAATTGTAACTGACAAAAAAGTAATAATTCCGTAATTCATATTATTAATTATTTAGTACGTAGAGATTTCACATACGAAAAGGTCACACTAATTAAGTCAAAGTATAATCTGAAAAAATAAATTTGCAAGACTGTTCTTTTCATGCTTTCAGGCAGGAATACCTACCAATCTGCAGGCATTTTTGCAGGCATCTACCAATCTGCAGATTGGTAGCCATTACATCTTATCCATTTCCAGCGACTAATATTATAGAAAGGTTACAGTTTTAGTTTTCTCCATGGATTCCCAAGGGATGGGAGGTAGCATGGGAGGAGAAGAGGACAATGACACTGAAATGCTTCCGGATATTACTACCAGCTGCAGCAGCATTAGTACTAGCAGCAGTAGCCAAAATAGTTATAATTTTTTGTTTTAAAAAGCTTCAATATATCGGGGATACGATATATCTGCGATATATCGCGATATCTAGCTTTTCGATATATCGAGGCGATATATCGATTATCTGGTACCTGAAATTCGATATATATTGAATATCGGCAAATGGTCCTCGATACCCAACACTATTGATTACACAGCAAAAATTTGCTACTGTACTGAATCGAATCTCCAAATCCGATGCTGTTGATATACACCTTGACCACTATTTATATTTTGCAAAAGTGAAATACTCTTTTATGGGGAGGAATTCAGATTTGACATATTTCACAACCTATTTTACTACACCGCCGTGTAGTTTAATCCTCATGACACTTTTTATTTTGTATTATAATAATGTCTCAGTTACGTATGGGCTATTGACAAATCCTACGAAATACAGAACTACATTACATTTAATTACTTAAGAACTTTTTTGCATTTTATGCCCATGTGATATAAATGCAACCACACAAGTAAAATTTCAGTTTCTCAAGCAGAAAAAGATTAGAGAGAGGTGGCAGTTCATGCGATGAATGTAATATAAATGTAAAGCACAAAATTAGTCGCTTCAATTTGGTTGCAAATTATTTTGACACAAAATCATAAATTGTGTAAACCAAACCAAAAAACGATATGTCCGACATGCGCAACATAATCCAACTGATAACTCAAAGACTCTAGAAGCCACAAAGAGTCTGCTGCATTCACTATTTTTGCTTCGTTTTCTTTGTAAATGTAATGCAACCCACTGACTATTAGTTCTATAGTTGAGCTGTGACGTACATTTCGTTTTTGTCATTTGAAATTTTTGCTAATAAACCAGCGGTCAAAAGCCTACCAAAATAAACAAAAAAAACCACGCATACCAGTATATTTTAAGAGCAAAGGGGAAACAAAGAATCACCTTGTCTGTAGTATGCAAAGGTTGATCAATAAACACTTACAATAATAGTAGTAATACATTGTAACATCACGACTTCAAGGTGGGCAACAAAAACTTTAATGATAAAGATAAACTACATACATAATACGTTCACAAGTAGTTCCTCAGTTGGTGAAGCTCAGTGCCAGTAACAACGACAGTGGCTACAGGACAAAAATTATTGACAACCCTAACCAAAGTTTCAAATACCGATGTACTACGAAAAAATAAAAAACCTGTTCCCTTACCTGCCAAAACATTTTCTCGTGTCAAAATTTGGAAAAGAAAAAAAGGAAAAAAGGAAAAAAATAAAAAAAGGAAAAAAGGAAAACGAGGACCGAGAAGGAGAAACAGAATAGAAAGAGCTACAACTAACCTACAGGCATGCCTTTGAAAGTAGCAAATAAGGAGGAAATCGGAACGAATTAAGACTCCAACTATTGCAAAGATTGACGAATCTGGTACAAAGAGCTGCTCCGCTTTTTTGCCGTCGTGAGATACAGAATTTAATCATCAAAATCTACACTAATTCAACAGAAAGCCGGAGATCTCGGAAAGGTGCTGAAGTTATTTAAGGCCAAGAGGGTATACAACCAAACGATGTAGGCATAAAATCTTAAAAGCTGCTCGGTTGAAGGAATTATTTTTCAATCAAAACTCTTGATTTCTGATTGGACCACCGTAGAGAACCAGTTTTGCCGATTGAGGCAACATTATTTTCTGGTCATCTTCAAAAACTATACGGCCCTGCAAAAAAAACGTTTGTTTTTTTTTTGCGCTTATGAAAGTTGTTTAACAAATGTGGGAAAGGAGGTCCCACTGTTGAGCTCCCTGGAAGATTAGGACGATCTCGTCTTCCAAAAAAATCTTTTGTTTAATCCCGTAACCAAATAAATAAATAAATTCTTGTGAAAAGCGCCTGACCGAAAAAAATACAGATGGATCTGCAAGAAAAGAACTGACTTTCATTCATTCATACCTTTGAATTCCATTTTTATTCCTCCAAATTTGATGCACATTGTTATGACAGATTTGCACAGGATCATAAAAAAGTTATGACTAAGATTGTTTAGAAGTCCACTAACGTCAAAACCACAACCATGAACCACTAATGGATTAACCTTTGCCTTACCCAGGCTTGAGTTATGTTTCCTTTCACTGCTTTTCTAAGCTGAATGACTCACATGATAGGGAAAAGGAATGGCACAAAAAAACATTACATTACACGCAACCCAAAGCAATATCACTAGACGTTTACAAACAAGTAGGGATGTACTGCAAATATTCTTTCTTAAACTACCTACAAAAATCTTGTCGATCGCTTAGATCTGTGCTCAGTTCATGACAATGAGACAATAACAATTCAACATGGTATGACAACACTTCAAACTTGACATGAGAAAGCGTCATATGGTAAAGAATGTGAGACTTCCTTTCCTTTCTTCGTAATTCACACTTCTTCAAATCAATCAACACAGTGGGTTTTGCCGATTTCCTACCCAATGCGAGTCATTATCGTCGAAACTCGTCATGGGGTCCATCATCATCATCTTCACCGTTTTCGTCGTACGCCACGTTATAAAACACATACGGATGCTTTATCATTTCCTCGATAGTCAATTTTTTGTCATTGTTTCCATCAGCCTAAGTTCCCCAAGGTCACACATACATCCCCAACATTAAAGCTCTAAAAGCATATTTAGTGTCAATACTTTCTTCTGCCTAAGACAAAAAATGTGAGCAAAAACCCGAAAAGAAACCACGAGATAGACATCATTGGGCTCAGCAAAATGAAGCGAATATAAATTTATTCTACAAAAACCCTTAACCGTAAAAACAACCAGACCAAGATGGAGGTTCTTCCAAATGTTTCTAAAGGCGCTCCTGATTCATAATCACTGACCATTTTCTCTATAAAAAGGCAAAGGTAGAAACAAAGGCAATTCCGGTCCCGATGCGTGAAACTTTGCCATAGGCAGAAAAAAAGACGAGGATCGAAAGCGCACCTGGTTCACCATATGTTCAGCTTGTTGGTGGGCAAAATACTTCTCCCCCGGGTTAAGCTTAACCATTACAGGCACAAGTTCATCCTCTGTCAAAAAACTGCCAACAAATGAAACACAACCACAAATCTATCAGCTACAATCTCCAGTCTCGACGACATCGTTTCTGAGTATATGTATGGATTCTTCAGTGAAACGAAAAATACCGATTAAAAGAAATATGAGGTACAATGTGGACCCCACCTGATCTGAAAACATCGCACATGGAATTGGGTGGATTTGGATCGTACCAACTATGGTGAGGAGCAACTTTGGTATCCATAAACACAGGAATACCATATTTCTAATGTGAGGAGAAATCAGGTTATGCCATACATTTTCAAATCAAAGTCACATTAAATCCTACTGTCTCGCATCAAATATTCGAACTAAAAATAAAGATATGGTCTTCACTGTAGAATTAGGTCAGGGTAGTCCTAATCATGGGACCATAATCCTTGTCATGCAAACCAGAGTATGTGGATAATTTCTCATAACTCACTTATCCTTATTAACATCGAGCTCTTCAAACTTTGCCTTTGCTCGATTCAACTTGTGCTCCATGGCATCAGTCAAATTTGTCCTTGACTCATGCGGATCTTTTCCAACATGAGACCTTACAGCTGTGTCAATTGGATCTTCTTCCCCAAAATCGCGAAGTTCGTTGTACAGGTCACTGTAAAACTCATCAAATGAAAGCTTTCCATCTTTGTTTGCAGCGCGATTCCTGTCACCAACGGCAGAGAAGGCGTCAGTCAGTGGAAAATATTAACTGGGTGAGCTATATATCATGGGATGAATCTGCTATATCAACAGAGAGGTTTTCAGCATTAAATTCCTGACATATGATAAACAACTTGAAACCGTATAATTATACTTTACAAAGAACACAAAACGAGGATAAATTTTAGGCAACCTGATTTCAACTCTTCATGTGTTGAGAAAACAAGATACAACTTTGATTCAAACTTTCTAAAGTAAAATGTCCTTGATTGAATGAAAAAAGGACTCACTTTATTTCTTGTTTCCGCAGCCATTGGGCGAGTTTGGGGTTGTCTGAATCTTCAGGGTTCTGGAAACTGCATGCTAAAAAAAAAAAACTTTAGAAAACCGTAGTCCAATGTGAAAACCAATAGAGTCCAGATAATACTGTCTTTACATGTGGGAATTTTTTAGACGATTGAATGGGCGCAGTTTCAACCGTCTGGCCTTAAACCCTGATCTTTCTAAAGAAAAAACATAATGTCATTTCATCAAAATCTCTCAGATTGTCAAACAGCAAAAGCTCCCATTTAACATTCCTTGAACCTACTCCATATATACAAGTTCTCCCATAGCAAGCAGCTCAGAAGTTCCTCACTCTTTGTATTCTTCTCTATTAAGAAGTCCATCCCCATCCAAATCAGTCAAAGGCCATTGCTCCACTCCATTTCTCATCCACTCATTAGCAGCATCGGTCAAATTCACGTTGACTGCACAAAAACCACCACAGAGGAGAAGAATAGACCATGGACGTTTGTTAAAAACTCAAATCTAGACAATCATTGCTGATTTAATGACTTCTTAAAACAGAACAATGTCAAGATTGTCGCTCCCCAATTTATCTCAATTATCCCTCTTCCATATCACAAGAGCATGGGCTCGACCTTGAATCGAAAACAAGCCCAAAGTTACTCAGCATCATCCCCTCATCTCTCTCTCCTCTCCCCATTCTCTAATCCCATCCTCCCAGCAGAAGCAGAAACAGAAACATTTTTTTTCTCTTGCAAAACCTGCCCATGCTTTACCCTGACTTTCCTCCCAAAAATAGGCCAGAAAATTAGTCCATGCTCTCTCCTATGTATGCACAGGAAATGTGATAAAAAAGCAAGTCCCTTTTGGAGTCATTCCTACTGGGCTTACGTTCATCGCCAGGCGAAGAGTCGTGAAGGTATTCCTTGAGAGACAAGAGGCCATCATGATTGGCATCAACCGCCTCCATTTCTCTCTCGGTTCGATGAAGATTTGCTTCCCTCCCTTGCTTCACATGCCACGCTCCAAGCTCCTCCACGGTGACAAAGCCGTCGCTCGGATTGTCGTCGATGAGAGGAAACAGTGTTTGTAGGCGTGAAGTAATGTTGAAATGGTCATATGCGAAATAATCTGAGAGGGGGAGATCTCCAAAGAGCATTCAGAGGCCAACCAAGAAACAAGAGTACTTTCAGAGAGAGCAGGAGAAGGTAAAATGAGGCAGTAACGAAGGCTAGTTCTGTTAGCCCATCACTACATTGAGTTCTCTCAATCCACCTTTTAAATTGAGTGCTGCAAACAACAAAGACATTAGGCAGTGGACCTTGGCATCCTGAAGCTTCCTCCATAAACAAGTACCAAACATGCATCAAACACAAATGTCCTAAAAAGTTTCAACAACATAACATGACTCAAGACAAACTTTAACAACATTGTACCGTGCTTCATGTAAACAGACAAGAGCATAAAGGTGAAACAAATTTGGAAGCCATTAAGTCGAACGGTGGTGATCAACTCAAGCTATAGCTAGAATTATAATAAAAACTTTTGTAATTGATATCACACCACCTGTATCTGAATTCTCTGAAAATATTCGAACCTTCGTCAATTGGATATCATCATTAAGAGCTTTCCAAAGGTCAAGGTGGGGCTCCACAAAATTCCTATTGTAGGAACATGAAGTCGCGCATGAAAGTATTGATAAAAAGCCTCTCTGACCAGAAAACTCAAGATTGGACCCTGCTGCTTGTTAATTCTTACAAATCTTAAAAAACGCTTCACAATATCTTTCAGACAGGTGAGGTTTCATTTGCCATCACAATCTCTACCATGGATTGTGCTTGACTCAAATACACTTAGTTGGTGTCATCCCGAAGCTGCTCAAAATGATTTAAGCGCAACTCGGCCATATAGAGTTATCAACCAATTGGATAAAGCACATCAAAAGTCACCTAGAACAGTTAGTGCAGGAAAAAATTACTGTGGATTCTATTTCGCTTTGCCCACACTCGTCAAAGCTCTTATGTCAAAACTCGACATTGACAAGTACGAATGGCTTCCACCTTGTTGCATTTCATCAAATTTCGAGCATATCAATGACAATTTAGTGACATTAAGGTCCACACAAATGATGCTGGAAAGTACATTCCCTTGACCTTTCGACTGTCCATTTCAAGGAGTAACCCCAGAGTAATCCAAGAGGAATATGCATGTTGTGACTTTTGGCTATACTAAAACAAGCTCCATAAAAACGGTCAACATCAGCTTTGCCCAACTCTTGGCAGTCCAACCTAATTATCCCTTCTAGGCTACGCCGTCTATTGGTGTTAGTGTTAATGAACCATTCAAGTTTCAAATTTGGTAACGTTAACAATTTATAAAATAATCACATTAACCGCTTAGCTAAACAATGTTATTGACGATTTTGGGTCAAAAAATCACCCACTCAAATAAGAGTGATTAATTCCAAGACCAATGGGCAGTGTAGATTTCAAGGGAAAAGTGAAGCAGCAGAAGAACATGTTCCAACAACAAAATTGGAGGTGTTTCTTGTAAACAGATCTGAGATTAAATACCATAGAATATGAAAGATGTAGCCCTCCATATTTGAGGCAATTGGTATTCAGCATAATGGCAAGGGCTGTCGGTGCAATATTATTGTTAAAAATTGCACATTTGCCAGTATGTAAGTGAAAAATTTATCCCTCTTTCCTTTTTAAACGACAAGAAGTCTCTCTCCCTCTCTCCCTCTCTTCCTTTCGCCTTCTCTCCCTCTCTCCCCCCTCCCTCCCCCCCTCCCCACCCCTCGCACCACTAAGACAAAAACTTCATATTCAGATTTGATTATCTCGGCTAAAAGTTCCATTTTGGCGAATTTAAAAACAAAACTTGAACTTACAAACTCAATTGTTTCAAAAAAAAAAAAAAAACTGTTCTCAAAAAAGAAAAAATATTAACAATAATAATAAAAATAAACATGTTCAAACATGTTCAAATACGTTCGCATGCAAATTAATGCATCCAAATGGTGTAACACAGTTTTTTTTTAACTTAAATAAACAAAAAGCAGCTTTTTTGGTAAACATGATTGGCTGTCGCTTAAACCTGTATCCTTCGATAAAAATGATCTCGATTAACAAAAATAAATAAATTAAACTGTCAAAAACCCTATCCTTTTGAACACCGAACCTTTCCTTACCTTCCGGATTGTTCAAATCATCATCGTCATGTTCTTCGTCTTCGTCATCTTCTCTTCCTCTCCTCCAGAGTCTCCCTCTCCTCCTCCTTGTCCTTTGTATCCAGAGAGCTCAGCCATCTCCGCCATCTCCTCATGCTGCGCCATCTCATCTTCATCAATTACGTCTCTATGATGTATTTTGCGAATCCTCTCTAATTCTTGTTCGTGTTGCCGAAGATACTCTCTCTCCCAAGCCTTGTCATCCTGGCGTTTTTCAAACTCAGCTACTACTGGATCGAAGGTTATATGATCCAGTTTAGGGTTCACTTCTGCACTAGCGTTATGGAGCTTGACTCGAGGACCGACTTTTCGACCGGACTGATGATGACGACGGTGGTGGTTTCGACTACCTGCAGGCCCGTCGTCGTACTCTGAAACAGGAGTTTTGGTAAGGAACACAAAAAGGACACAGGAGAATAAGAGAAGAGTATATATGGCGAGAGGTCTGAGAAGAGCCATGAAGGGGAGCGGGAGGCGGAAGGCCTGATGGTTAGTCAGATACAGGAAGGAAGAGGGGAACTACAGGAGGTGAGCGGAAATTAAGAGATTCGGAGGATAGGAAAAGGAGAGATGGACATTTTCATTAGTTCGGGCTGAAGTGGTTCATTAAGAAAGTCTGCCTTTTCTTGCTAGGATCAGCAGGCAGCCATGTCGTATATGCTTGCCGAAACCAACCAAAGTTCAAATCTTCAAAACCATGCTATATGTACTTTGCCCGTACTATAGGCGTATTATACTCAAGAAACCATTTAGTATGCGTATAGTACGAGGTCACTTCATGTAGCCTTTCCAATTGTTCTCGCGCATTGTACGTTCTCTCGCGCTTGAGATTTTTGGAATTAAAAATTTGAGCTATTAAAGGCCCACGCTAAATAATTCTTAACGGTTACGGTATTGCGGTATACTGGTATAGGAATTCACGTTCCAAGGCCCATAGTTCCATCGGGAGGTTTTTGTAAAAGTACGGACAACATTAGCAATTTAGCGTTTAGGACTAGTGGCTGTAACATTTAGGACTAAGGGGCCATCAAGGTACAGTTCTGTACAGTACACCTTGAATCGTTATTAGCGTATAGAAATTATTAGTGTAAAGAAAAAATTAGTGTCATTCATTCTAATTTAGTGTCAGGAGACGTGGCAGATTATGGTCCACGTCCTTAAATAGTGTAGTTTATTATATTTAAGGTATCAATGTCAAAATTTTGGGGTGCCGATATAGCGTACATAAGGCTAATAACGATTCACGGTGTACAATACACCGCGAATCGTAATTAGAGTAATGAAAAAATTAGAGTACAAAAACTAAAAAAAAAAATAGAGTAATGAACTCTAATTTATGTTATAGAGTTGTTTCAACTATGAGTTTACTCTAATTCATTTAAGTACTCTAATTTGGCACGCTAAAATCCTCTAATGAAAATAAGGTATTCGTACAAAATTTGGCAGAACGTACAATTTGTCGTCACTATGACGTTTGCACTACGCGGTTTGTTAAAACGCAGTTATATGATAACGGCCAGTAGTAAATCATTATTTGTACTTTTTTACTTAATAAAGTACAATTTTGCACGGACGGAGGTCGTCCATACTCCACACTATTTAAAAACGAACCTATATTTTAATTAAAAACGCTAATTAAACTTTACCTTTAATAGAATAATGAAAAAATTAGAATCATTTACTCTATTTCATGTGATAGAGTCAAAATTTCGAGCGACCGAATTAGAGTATTTTACTCTAATTACGATTGGCGGTGTGCTGTACTGTACACCGTGAATCGTTATTAGCCTTCTGTACGCTATATCGGCACCCCAAAATTTTGACATTGATACCTTAAATATAATAAATCATTCTATTTAAGGACGTGGATCATAATAAACCACGTCTCCTGGCACTAAATTAGAATGAATGACGCTAATTTTTTTATTTACACTAATAATTTATATACTCTAATAACGATTCAACGTGTACTTGTTTGAAGCGTGTTGTTCATGGTTTGAGATATCCTTACGGAAAACCGTATATCGCAATGAGTGTCAGCAGCAATTTTATGGTTTGCTGTACACCGTGAACCGATCCACAGTGAATCGCTACGGTAGTAGCACTGATGACATCGATTAGGTGGCAGCTTCTAGCCTTCTACTTTTTACCCTCTGACCACAAAATCGCCACTACAGTTTGTGTCGTTCCTTCAATCCTTTTCAAGTACGTATCGCCGTCGTCGAGTGTCATCTAACCGCTACGATATTTTTTTCGTCCTTCGAAGTACGGAGGTAGTACGGAGGTACCGTAAAAGTACTCGAAGACGTGACCGCAGGATAAGCGGGAAACTTTTGGCGGGATTTTGAATGTTGTAGACGAAGTTTCCACGAAAATGTTTTTTTATGGCTTTAAATATCGGCGCCCATCGCCAAGATGCCGCGTGCCATCTTCCAACCATCTGGAGCGTTCGATTGGAGACACGCGTAATCGACGGCTCGCAGAAGCGCAGCCGCGTTACGGTCAACCAGATGAAAAAAAAAAAGTGAGGCCTTGTGCCTCTTCCTAAAAAAAAACAAACCGGAGGGCAGCATAAAGGGCTGCTGCCCTCCACTGGTTTCACAAAAACAACCCTCTTCTCTCTCAATCTCCCTCTCGGTCTATCTTTCCCTAGCAATCTCTTTGGCTCTCTCTCTCTCTCTCTCTCTCTCTCTCTCTCTCTCTCTCTCTCTCTCTCGAAACTTCTTCACCAACCGGTAGTCCATGTGTCCACCTTAGGTTATGGTGAACTTGAGACGTACCCATGTTCGAATGTCACTAAGGTAAAATTTTGTGAAATTTCGTCTGTCCGAGCCTATCTGACAGACAGACATGGCCGCCTTCTGTCTGCCTTCTTTCTCTATCTCGCAGACAGCGCATTCTCTATCTCGCAGACAGCGCATTACTCCAAAAAAAAAAAAAAAACCAAGAACTAATGACATTTACCCACTCCTCTCCTCGATTTCTAGGCATGATTGCTTTTGTCAAAGTCCGGAGGCGAGGATAGTCAAAAGCTTGGGAGGGAGGAGGGTAGGATATGGGGAAGCGGCTTCCTCGCGGTTTCGTTTTCAATGTTCCATGGCGTCTTCTTTCAAAAAAAATTGAAGACGACGCCTGTACAAATTTCAAATTGAACGCGCGAAATTATGGTGACGTTCAACGTCTCTTTTCGAAAATGTCCGTACATTTTCGATTCTAAAACGTACAACTTCCGTGGTATTTCTGTTCAGTTCACTGAACAGAAAGTACCAATAACTACGACGCGTATTTCCCGTTTTATTCCGTACATATCCGTAAAATAATTTTCAGTTACAGTAATTTGTTTACATGTTTCCGTAAATACTTCAGTTTCAGTTTACAGTAGACGTTTTTTAACGATTTTTTCAAAAGTCACGAATTATACGTTTCAATCGTAAAAAAGGAAAAAATCGTGCGATTTGAACAACTATGGTATGACCTTAAGACCCATATTGTATTGGTCGCAAAATGAAAAAAAAAAGTAACAGGGTTGAGTTGCACATCGATCGATAGAAAATTAAACGTCATGTCTAAATTTTGAAAAACATTCGGACAAAAAAGTATTTTTTTTGTGAGTTTTGAGGTATTTTATATTTAAACCGTCAGATTTGGACGATCGGACGGTCGTTGATCAAATTAGCGATCTAAGAAGATCACATGAAAAGCCCACAACACAACTTACGATAGGACTATCGTCAAATTTGGACAATCGGACGGTCGCTGATCAAAGTAGCGATTTAAGAAGATCACATGAAAAGCCCATAACACAACTTACGATAAAGGCGCCGACAAAAGGCCTACAATAGAAACGCATATTTTTTAACTATGGACCATAGTGCAAAAGTAGGTGAAAGTAGGCCCATACAATATGCCTATAGTATACAAAACATACAATATGACCTTAAGACCCATATTGTATTCGGACCTATTCGGACCAATTAAAACATTAGGACCAAAATTTTGTATTTACATCGTCTGATTCGGACGATCGGACGGTCGCTGATCAAAGTACACCGCGCATCGTTATTAGTGTCAACGACACTAATTTGGGTTCTTAAATTTTTGATTTTTTTCCTCAAATAGGATACATGATTTTAATTTTTCCTTGACGTTAATTAAGGTACCGTACAAAATAGCGTAAAGGACGAATTACAATAATATCTAAATAGTGTGATGTACAGTCTAAGTCAGACCGTACATAAATGTACCTTTTCAAGGGAAAAAATGAGTTAAATCAGACGCGCACGCATAGGATCGTGCGCTAAAAAAACAGGATTGTTCTTACACGTAAATTAGTCTTACATGTACGGATATTTAAATTTCACGACGGCGTACGATTTTTAATATTTTGTACGGATACATATATTAATGTATATAATCGTACAGCGAATATTCCATTTTTGTTGTTCCCAAATTAGCATAAACGCCGAAATTACAATACACCTTTTTTTTTCTTTTAAATTTCTTAATTAACGTCAATGACAGTATATTTACTTCCACACTATTTAAAATTTGACACTAATAACGATGCGCGGTGTAGCGATCTAAGAAGATCACATGAAAAGCCCGTAACACAACTTACGATAAAGCCGCCGACCAAAGGCCTACCATAAAAACGACTACTTTTGAACTATGTTGTGGACAGTTGTCAACGTTTACAATCTGTGTCGTCGCACCGTATTTTTTGAAGCTGGTTGTGACGTCGGTTATCTTTGCGTGACATTGTAGACGTACAGACTTCCAGCCTGTGCCGTTCATGGTTGAAGAAATCAAGAAATGCCTTTGCCTTTCGCCTGTCCGGTCGCCGTGAAATGACATTGAATTCTTGAGACCCTTGCAAAAAAAAGTCCGTACTGGATGCAAACGGACAGAAAAAAATTGTGGACTTTTCCTCGATGTCTGAAATCGTCTGAAACTTTTGAAATCCTTTCAAACGTGCGAAGCTGTTTTCTATTTGTGGAGGGCTGATACTTTAATTTAAAACACACATCTCCGATCTGTTTTAAGGTAAAGTTTAAAGATGACGTGGCATTACATGGCCGCTGGTAAAAAAACACAAGACGACAATAGGTAACACATTCTAAGTTTGGAGATGACGCAAATTGTACTTTCAATATTTTCATTTTATTCGTACGGCTGTAATTTTATTGGTACAGCGCTAAAAAATGAAAGAAAAAGCCATTTACTTTGGCACATGACACCCTTATGCGTACCAAGCATAGATGTCTCATGCGCATAAAACGCACGCATGAAACGCTAAAAAAATAACGAATATGCGCATGAAACAAAATCAATTTTTTTTAAAATGCATTGACTTTCGTTGACTTCATACAAAAAAATAAAAATAAAAAAATATTAAATTTTTTAATAAATGACTAAAAATATGATGACAAAATCAAAATTTTAGAATTCTAAACGAAAACCAGCGACAACATTGTCTCTTCGCTGGACTCTGAACCGGCAACCAGCTATCAGACTGTCTGGTCGCTAGCGATCAGACTATCTCGTCGCTAGCAATCAACCTGCCTCGTCGCTAGCGATCAAGTGTCGCTGGACTCTAAACCGGCAACCAACGATGAGACTGTTTGTTGCCTCAGCGCTGAACTCGTCGCCAGCGCCGAGGCAGCGAAAGCCCTGTCAGCATCGGCGTCTTCCCGGCGCCATGCCGGCACTTGCCCCTATTGCAACATGTTAACATTCAAAAATTTACAATTGAAGAAAAAATAACCACTTTTGAATGTCAAAATTGAATAATGTCAAAATCACAATTGAAAAGAAAAAATCCATTTCTGTATGTCAACATTTAATAATCGTAAATTCAGAATTGAAGCAAAAAAATAACCATTTTTGTATGTCAACATTGAATAATGACAAAATCATAATTGAAAAAAAAAATCCATTTTTGTATATGAACATCAAATAATGATACATCCACAATTGAAGCAAAAAAAAACCATTTTTGTAATCATAGGAGGGAAATAACTTAGTTTACACATAGAAAGTAACTAATTGACAACCTCGAATAGGGTTATTTCCTCTATCACTCTAGATCTAGTTCATCCATGTCTTCGTCAGCATCCTCTTCCACTATCTCCCCTTCCTCTTCCTCCCATGCTATCATAGACTCCTCATAGCTGACATCCCTAGTTTGATGTGCTAATCTGAGATTACTAAAGACCCACACTAAGTCATTGGCCCTTTTAGCTGTCAGCCTGTTCCGTTTTTTAGAGTGAATATGGTCATAAGTTGACCAATTCCTCTCGCATGAGCTAGCAACCGAGCATTGAGCAAGGACCCTAATTGCCACCTTCTGTAAAATAGGGGTGACAGCCCCAAACTGTTGCCACCACTTCCACCCTGGCATCTTCTTCGCACAAGTTTTTGTTACCTCCCTCCCAAAAATTCCCTCAGAGCCCCTATACTTAGTCAGCTCAATGTATGCTTCAGCTTGATCATCCACATTTGGTAACATCCTCTCAAGCATTTTCTGGAAGCCTTCCATGACTTTCAAATTTGAATGTTGCCCGTAGGCAACACTTTGGTACTCGGGATGGAGTACGAAGCCGGCTGCATACATGGGGCTATATGCCATCTCCCATCTGGCCAACCAGGATTTCTTCAACTCCTCCAAGATCTGCATTCCTTCGTAATTTCCCACTCTTCCATTGTTGGATATATTATGCAAGAATTGACCGATCATGTAGAACCCATGATAAACCTTCCCCACATTTGGTGCCCCTTTGTCACACTCCCGCATCAGTCGTACCACAGGCTCTGAAACTGTCACAGCCTCCCCCACTCTCATCCAAAACTCTGAGCTCAAAATGTGGCCTTTGATTTTGGCCCCCTCGGACTTGTAAGCAGCCTTGCCAATCCACTGCTTATAGCCATCATCAAACATTAAGCGCTCGAGGCTGTCCTTGACCTCTAAAAACCTCTGGAGCATGATAAAATTTGTAGCAAACCGGGTCTCTCCAGGTTTCAAAAGCCTAAGTGTAGAGATGTTGTTGAAGATGGCTGCACTCATGTTATGGTTTGTGACAAATTTCAACACCTCCTTTGCCTCTCGGACAGGTGTTGAAATAAAAGCAAGCTTGCCCCAATCCTCCAACATCAAGTCTAAGATGTGGGCAGAGCATGGCGTCCACGTGAGGGTTGGGTACTTCCTCATGAGCAACAAGGCAGCTGCCTTGTTCACAGGAGCAGAATCTGTAACAATTTGCACTATATGCTCCACTCCCACCGCAAGAACTCCCTTCTCCAACACTCCACAAACGTATTCGGCATCCTTGTAGTGCCTACTAGTATCTTCGGCCATGAGAAACATGTCACCTTTTGGGGTGACAGCTAAAATGTTAAGAAGAGGTGTTTGGTCAATAGCTATCCAACCGTCTGATGTGACAGAGGCTCCGGTGACTTTTAATGTCTCCATGTAACTCTCCAAATCATTAGTGATCATCGTTTTGGTCTCAGCCAAAAGTCTCGTTCTCATGGCATTTCGGTGCGGTAACTTATAAGACTCCCCTATCTCCCCAGTCTGCTTCACTGCTGCCTTGAAATAGGGGTCATCCAATAGAGTGAATGGCAAGCCATTGTCAAAAAAAGCTTTAGCCCATGCTGATCTTCCTCTTTGTGATTATACTTATTTAAACAACTTCTTATTTTAATCTGTACTCCTTGTACCTTATCTAAAGACCCTATAAGACTTCCACTTCTAGTAAGTTGATCTAAAACGGATATAATACGTTTTTTAGAACCTTGAGAAGCCTTGTCTGTTTCCACAGCACGTAGCTCTACCTTTACCTCATTCGGACATAAATTGTAGGTCCTAATGCCTCCACTTTTCACATTTCCAAGAAGGTGGTTTCTAATCCGAGTGGCTTGTCCATTATACTCGAAGTTACAGTAAATGCAAATGCACAATTTGCTGTCCCCAAGCTGCCCACCCTTCGGAGCCTTAACATGGTCCCACTCTGATCCTCGAGGCCTAGGCATGGCTGCTTCTGAAGAAGTTCGTGGAAGCTTGCTTGAAATACGACTTCAATCAAGCTTTCAATGGCGGATTCACTGTCGGCTTGGATGAACTGGACAAATTTATTTTAAAACACTGCGAAATTTCCGTACATTATAACTGTAACGTACAAATTTCTTTCAAACTTCGCGCGCGCAAATGAATAGTACCTTTTTTTTAATTTCCGTACATTATAAATGTACGGTTCATCCGTACGTTCAAACCGTACGAAAAGTATACGCAATTAACGAAAGATTCAAAATCAAAAAAAAAAAAAAACGAAATTTGGTAAAAATGTCAAAATCCGTACGAATGAGACATCTATGGTACCAAGTAGGTATCCATCTACGGAGCTGGATGGATCAGCCCAGCCATCCAATAACAAGTCAATGGCCCGCTACCGTAGCCGACAAAGCCGGAATGCATTGGGGTTTTCTTCCTCAAATTAGGCCAGTTTCACATGCTGACAAAACATTAGCTGTAAACTCATCTCACGCATAGGAAACGGCACCGTAAAATACCAGGATTCCGTATTTCTCCAAACGGTATCATATAGGATCCGAGACGCATGCAAAGTGTCATTAGAGGTAACGTTCAATTTCCGGCTTCCAAGTGTCAAAACTTAAACTCAAAACAGTCGACACTCGACAGCCAAAACAACCGTCGTGACGTGACACATCTTCCCGCATAATTTCAAATGTATACCACGTTGAGAATTTTAAATTTCCCCGCCCTTCAATCTCATTTTCAAGTCCTTGGCAAATCATGAAATTTTTCCTTTTTCTATTCACTACTGTAGTCCACACCACGAGATCATACTTTGACCTTTTTTTCCTCCTCATGATCCATCCTCACTAAAACTACCCCTCTGGATGGATGGACGACCCTCCTCTTGCGTTAGTTTAATTGATGTAAACCATCACAAGAATGTCCCTTTCTAAGCTTGATGTTGACGGATCCTTGGAAAAGAACAATTTTCTCTCTAAAACAGAGACTATTTGCCCTCCTTTTTCCAAAGACAGCTCTTCTACCCTTGAAAATGGCTTATCGCCATTTGAACCAAATAAAAAAAGGAATAGACACGAAGATGGTCCAGAGTTGGAGTCTAAAAATAGGAGTTGTTCTTTCATTTCGCCGCAGAATTTGTCAGCCAACCCTAGTAGTAGTAAATCTCGCCAAAATCCAAAACCTCAAAAGAAGCTGTCACTCTATTTTGTAAAAATACCATCTTCATCACAATCTACTCAAGCTCTTAGTTTTAGACCTCCACTGAGCCCGCCTTCTTCTGAGCAAGAATCAAATAAAAAAAAATGTGATTTTCAAAAGGCCGTAAGATTGTGTCATCAAGAAGATACTTCTCAGTCAGATATTTCGAAGAGGAATGCTCTGCACATACTTATGGCATCACAAAGAGAGAGGTCAAAGCCCAACTTTAAAGTGTAAGCTCAAAGGCAGCGGTTCCAGTAAGACTGCCCCCTAGAAATAAATTGGAAATGGAATTGGAATTAGATTACTTGGATGTAACTAAAATGGTGCCTACCTAAATTTGAATGGAGAGCGAAACCGAATAAACTAAACAACTAAATAACTAAATTGTAATTCGAATTGGAAGTAAGACAAATGTGAAAAACAGATGTTGAAATTGGAGCAAATTTCAAATGCACAGGTGTGT
Source organism: Zygnema cylindricum (assembly GCA_037447655.1). Classification (NCBI taxonomy): domain Eukaryota; kingdom Viridiplantae; phylum Streptophyta; class Zygnematophyceae; order Zygnematales; family Zygnemataceae; genus Zygnema; species Zygnema cylindricum. Next base: position 62,553 of record JBBHKE010002740.1, on the reverse strand, counting down.
TTTTCGGATATGAGATTGCGTTGAATCGGTTTCATGCATATTTTCTTTTTGTGGACCACCTCTATCCACACAGTTTCATTTTAACCATGTTTTTGTCGAGTACTTGTTTATACTAATAAACCACTGACAATTTTGTTGAAAATCCTTGTTCCATGCCCATTTTGGTTTATGGCTTTAAACCCGCTGGAAACATAATGATCTTGTTTGTGGTCCAGCCTGAAACAGGAGGCTGGGAAATTTCACTGTACTTGGACGCAGGAACCCTGTGAGTTGCTTCGGCCATCAGCAAATGATGATGATGATGATAATGATGTGAATCTTGACCATTACTTTGGACTGCTTTGGACTGTTGCTTTGTACTATTGCTTAGTCCTATTAAGGGAATTATACGTGCGCAGAAAATTGCGTTAGTGATGCAGTAATCATAGTAATCATGCAGATAATTGTACCTTTTAGTGAAAAACCTTTTTTTTTTTGCGTTTTAGATGATTCGTGGGGCAGTATCGACAGTAAGTGTATGTATAATTGCTTCATAAGTGAGCAGATATTCAAAATCAGAGTAGTTGGCGACGTCGTTGCACACATATTTCACGAGGGTATGCTTTGCGAACTGCATTTGCAGCGATTGGCTGTAAAACTAAGTGCGCAACTGTTTATTTATACTTTACTTGTCAAGCTGAGTTACTGGAACTCCTGTTACTTTGTCTCCTGGAGGACAATGTGAATAAGCAGTATTGATGGTGAACAAAACAAAAAACGGCATGGTGAAATCGACCAGCAAAAGTAGGCAGAGATAAATCTGCTACTATAATCTAGTTTCCATTGAACAATCTGCATTCAATGGCTTGTAAATTGTTCTGGATAGTGGTATGTAAATAAGGAGCCTGCTCCTGAAATGTAGTGAAACTTTTGGATTATGAAGAATCCGTTTCCTTTTGTATGCTGGGATTGTTCGGCAAGAGAAAAAAAACGGGAAAAGGCTTTGCTTGTCACTTGACTTGTGCAGGCAATGAAGAAATTCAATGGGAGTCTCCCAGAGACTTCAATTATGCTGAAAAAGAGAGCTCTGTCACTCAGCATTTATCCACCAACGTGCCGTTAGAGAACAATGATGTCCTGAATTGGGAAGATTCTACTCTGATGAGCAATGCCAATCTTGCTATCAAGGGACGCTTCTCGCCTTCGGTGTGTGATAAACCTTTTAGAAAACCTTCGGTGCGTGTTACTGGTGTTAGCTCTGATTTCTTGTTGCCGACCTTGTTCTGTTGCATTTGCTGGCTTTTGCTTTATGATGCTATCACAAATAAGCTACCTAAACTTTGGAAGGCCTTATGCTAAGAGTTATGATAAGCGATTTTACCCTTTTGAAGCCTTATGCTGATAATTATAATAAGCCATTCAAACTTTTGGAGGCCTTATGCTGGTACTTATAATAAGCTATTCAAACTATTGAAGACCTTATGGTGGTAATTATAAGCTTATAATAAGCTATTCAAACTTTTAAAGGCTTTTGCTGGTGGTTTTAATAATCTATTCAAAGTTTTGGAGGCCTTATGCTGGTATTCATTGCTTCTGCAGCTACTGAAGAGCAGTCTTCAGAAAAACGTCCGATTGGGCCGTTATGAGTCTGCAATCCGTGTGGCTGTACATTTAATCAAGGTGAGAGGCCCATCGGTCACAACAATTTCATAAGCATTGGTACCTTTCCTTACCAATTTAGCTAAATCTTCAATATCAATTACTTTGTCAAGTGCTGGAAATTCAAATTGCTTCTATGCTTCCTGGTTGTACAGGATAACAGTGGGCTGAAAAACGGGCTTGTGGAATACTTGCGCCGGTTGACCATTATTGCCATCGAAGATGCAATACTTCATCCGCACACTCCTCTGCTCATGTGGCTCACTGTGGCTGCATCACAGGTGTTCATGTCTTCACTCTGTTTTCTCTATGTTTTTTCTCTGTTTTCTCTGTTTCCACTCTATTTCCACTCTGTTTCTACTCTGTTTGCACTCTCTTTGTATGTTGTTTCACTCGGTTTCCGCTCTGTTTGCACTCTATTTTCACTCTGGTTTCACTCTTTAATTAACCTGCAATTGTGAAGCAAAGTTCCAGCCTCGGCCGACACACTTTTTGTGTCTAAAACTTTAACATTATTTTCTGCTTTATTTATGGTGTTTATGTTGCCGATAGAATAAAAAACCTTTGCTTCTATTGTTTTGATTCTTATGTGAAAACGAATTAACTTGTATGACATTTTGATGTTCCCAATGTTTGCCAAGGACCACTTGGCTAGGATATGTGTTTAATTTGAATTGCTGTATACTGAAGGTGCTTGCTTAAAGGACTATGAACGACTGAAAAGAAGTGAAAGTTTATGACCTGAAGGTATTTTAATGATGTTTGGTTTCATTGAATCTTTAGAAGGTAGAACGGTTTGAGAAATATCCTTGAAGAATATAAAACAGGACAATGTGGCCTGATTATTCAGTGGAGGCATAGTAAACTCGCTTCGAATGCTTTCATGATTTTATAAAAGATATAACATCTTTTTAAGTCATCTGCAATATTGACTGTTTACAGCATGTGATACTTAGTGTTGCAAAAGTGTTTTAAGAAGTATATGGAAGACTGCTTCAAACATCAACAGACAAAACTAGGTACACTGTCAAATTGGCTGAGAATATTCAATTTGAAGAGGGTTTTTGAAGGGCCAATGGAACCTGATGGATGCCCCTATTACTTGCTCCTCAAACAAATAAATTTTCTATAGTACTAACATGCGTTTTACTCAATTGAGGGCATTTCCGGTGCAGGGTTACCGCCCTTCGCCACTTCAGATTGCACGTGAGTTAAAGAGCCGCACTAACAAAAAAAATAATTTAAAAGATGCTAAATTTGTTTGTAAGACTTCAGAAACCATACTCACGACAGTTGTATATGTGATTATAATTTAACATAAAGCCAAACTGGCTATTAGGCTACGTGTCTTTATCTTTTTTTTTCTTTATCTTTCTTTTTTATCTTCACTTTTATGCTATTTTTTTGTTAAATTGACGCTTTGTATGCAAGACTGGCACGCAGACTGTCTGACACCACGAGATTGCTGCTGTCAATGGGAGGGATCCTAGCTTTTTAGCAGGTTGGTTATACCTTACTTATTATCATAAACACCTTCAATGGACTGGAAGGAAACATGAAGCTAATAGTTTTAGTTCTGTAAACAATTTCCTAGGTTAACACAGTATTGGCCGGTCATGGTTTTCCATAAAGACTGCAAGAGCACACCTACTACAATTGTAATTAAACTCCTCCATTTTTTCTCTCATAGACTTGCTAAGCCATGAATTCAAGCTTCGAAATTTGGGTTGTTTCACAATTCCTTCATAAAAATTGAGATGCAAAATTCCTTTACAATTAGTTACAAGTTCATAGAAGAAGATCCTTACAAACATGTGTTTGCTTCACCATTTGAAAATTATGAAGACTTTTGAGCGAAACAGCCAAGTTGATATTAATGTATCTGCAGGAGGGAAATCACTTCAACTATAGGAAGTGGATGAGAAACTTCCAGAGGAGAAATCAATTTTTATCAAGTTCGTTTCTGACTTTCAAAAGTACTTTGCTTGCTTGAGGTTCTTTTGTCAGATCGATACCTTCTGGCTTGCTTGAGCCAAAATTAAGTTGGGCGTTGCTCATAAATTTGTACTTTTTGTTGATTTGAGGCAGCTGGTGCCACTGAAGAAGATGAAGAAGCACCAGCAGTTGCCATGATAATCAATTGTGTAAAGAGGAAACTCTCACGAAATCCCACAAACAACCAACTTCACAATGAAGCCCAAAGCAAACCAGACACACCCTTCATGGCTACAAGCCCTTCCTCTACACATGAATCATTGCTAGGAGAATGCAAGTTTGTTTGGCCTCTAGGTAATTGGAGTGAGCTTCAGCGGTGGCTACACTACCCACCCCGCCTTAGTCCTGAGGAACTAAGCACGCCCCACATCTAACCAGCGGCCGCTGGCAGTGTGATCACTCAGTTTCCCTCCAATCCCCTACCACTTCACATTGTGGTTCTACTGACACAGGTTAGAGCACCCTCACCGGTCACGGCAGTCGATATTCGAGTGAGCAAACTTCTCCCTGGTTTCTAACCAAGCTTTGATACCATATGTAACAGGATCTCCTACCTCTCAAAAAATCCCATTACTACAAACATTCCCAACCACACATTCCACACATTGGAAAATACACATCCACATTGGACAACACTCACATAAGGATCAACTTTAAATTAGAAGTAGCTTTTGTCCACATAACATTAGCTTGGTCTCTTGCCCTCGTGGCTCAACCCTTCTTATTAAAGTGTTTTCCACTACCCTCCACTCTTAATAATTCTATCTCTTAACTACTAAAACACTATTTAGTTAGTAAGAGATTTCAATGCAAAATGCCTTTCCTCCAATTTGGTATTAATCGCTCAGGACCAAGATCACCCGGAATTTCCACAAACTTTTCCAAAAGAAAAGATGTCTACTCTCCTCTTACACTTCACTATTTATCCATCGTCGCCCTGGACTAGCCAAGCCAGAGTCAAAGCTCCGTTTGAACAGGCTTTTACTTGGGCCAATCATTGATCAGCAAGGACTCGGACTGTCCAATGCAAAAGCGTGCGAAATCTCCCCCTAACTACATATCATTTACTAACCAATCAAACACTACATTTTACTACGTAGCATTTACGTGCAAAAGTGCACGCAAATCGAAACGCGACTTCGCACGATCGTGCGTCGCGAATTTAACTTGCGAAACTACCTACGAAACTTACAAATTTGAATTATGACGTTTCGTACTAAAAATCGTACGAAACGAACCATAATATGTACCAAACCAATATTAGTACTTTATATAGACAAACGCCTTAAATTCCGCGACTACTTTGACCCTTAACCCGTTTCAATGTTTCCCACCTATTATTTTGACCCCTAGCTGTCACCTAAATACACCCATCGCTATATCTTTTGAAATAGGACTCTAAATCGCGCGATTCTTTCGCGGACGTCCGCCAAATTTAGTACTCTATATTCATAACACCTAAATACCCCTTTACAAACAAGTTCGATCTGCTTTTATTGTTACATGTAGTAAAAAAAACATTATTTCTGGACTATTTTGTCGTACACTTGCATTTTGTTGGGAAGGCATCGCAACCGAAATTTTTAGTTACTCACCGACAAGGCGACAACCAATCTAGTTTTCGTGCGAAGATAGGCAAGTATAGGATAAAAAAATAAAGTATGAATCCTTATATTTCGCTTAAGTTGGTCTAAACCATTCTGCGTAAGCACGGGGCACAAAAAACAAAATCTACACTATATTGCACAGAGTCTTTAGCTAAATATTTAACCTAATTTCTTTATAATTTCAGGCTCTTTCTTAATATAGCATATCCAATTCCCTTCATTTGTACAAGATAAGTGAGCTATATATATGATATAATTAAAATTGAATGCAATGTGTGTGTATATATATATGTGTATATTAACATATTTATTAGTGTTGTGTATCGGTAAGGATTTGTCGATAACCGATATGGGCCTTTTTTCAGGTATCCGATAATCGATATATCGGTACGATATATCGACATCGATGTTATCGCCGATAAGTAGCCGATAATATCGGGTATTTATCAGCGATAATGCCGATAACGATAATTATCGGCGATAACTGTACTGACCGTACAGATAAATGTACGGTCTGTACACTCAACTGTACGTCATATTCTCCGGACGTGTACAAGCATAGAAAATACCGTAGCCGCCATGAAATCCGTACGATTTTGATACGGATCCAGTAAAAACGATGTACCTTTCACATCCGACGCCATGGCTTTGTCCCTTAATTCCTTTAGATCCACTGGGGACCTGCCACGTGTCAATCTGTCGGCTTTTTTGGCAAAAGCTGTCAAAAGAGCCATTCCGGGATGTCGGCGCTCACGCTGGCCCGTCCGTTCGTGTTTTCTCATTCCAAGTCGTCCGTTCGATTCCGGCGGCGCGTAGAATGTTATTTTGCGTCCGTTGTACTTTTGTGTCCGCCGTCCTCTTCCAGTTCCATGTTCACCAGTTTTTTAGTAAATTTCCGTACGTCGCCGTAAATTTTTTTTTCAGTTAACCGGCCAACGTTTATGTGTTGCGTTTACCGTAATAAATTTCAGTTAAACTTTGACGGAACAGATTTTCATACGAGGCATGCCACGCTATATAAAATCAATAAAATAATACAGTATGTTATAAAGTACTATTGTATGCATACTATATATTTTGAAAGTTATCGCCGATATGGAATTTGTTGGTTCCAGACCGATATATCGGAACCTCTGACCGTTCGTTAACCGATAACTATCGGTATCGGTGTTATCGCGATAAGTTTTTTACTGATACACAACACTAATATTTATATGCATATACATATATATAGACATATATATATATATACACAATTACACACATATATATACATATATATGTGTACTTATATATATACACACACACACATTACATTCAATTTTAATTATATATACCAACGTTCTTTGTTGGCGCTTTCTATCCGTCGCGTCGCGCTGGTATGTACAGATTTTTTCTTGGATCCAAGTAAGCATGGAAAATCCCGAAAACAAAAACCCTAAAACTCGCACTTCAACCAAAGAAAACGTCGTCAATATAAAATAAACTCCTCACACTATTTGTCACTGTTTTAGTACTAAACTTTGTCGTTTAGGGAATCGTTACCTGTCGCTGTGATTGCGAATCGACGGCCCGGTCGCAATAAGTGAATAAACCAATTACTGTCTTTTGTCGTAAGTGATTTGTCGTCACTCTGGAGGTTTTTTTGAAGCTTGCGCTGTCACATCCCGTGGTTTTTCAAATTTTGACACGTGGCTTTCTGTGCTCTCATTGGCCAATCACGGTCGCCCATCTCCGTTTTGATACTTTCTGGTAGTGTTGGGTATCGAGGACCAATAGCCGATATTCGATATGTACCGAATTTCAGGTACCCGATAATCGATATATCGCCTCGATATATCGATTATCTAAATATCGCGATGTTTAGCCGATATATCGCCGATATATCGTATCGTCAATATATCGAGGCATTTAAAAAAAAAAAAAACTATTAGCTATATAGCTCCGCTATATAGCTAATAGCCCATGGACTTTAAGCCATGTA
>JBBHKE010002740.1:0-55319 GCA_037447655.1 Zygnema cylindricum | reverse complement strand
TTTTTCTAGTTTTTGTTTTCTTGGATTGGAGTTTGACGCATCTGACTTGATGAAATGATGTATGATATAATGTATATTTGATGTATGATCAATTGATGAAAGTTCCACACTCTTGTGTCTGTTAGCTTGAGATTTAATAAAGTAGCTATATCAACAAGATTACCTACTTCTTTTCATTGTCTGCCTCTTTTAGGCGATCTCCTCTCCTTTTCAACTGAAACTCCTATCAAAAAACTTGACTGAAACCGCATGAAGTTAAAAAGGGTTTATATCAAAATTACATGTGAATTTTATGTGTATAGGAGGGGATAATTATTGTTTGTCTCACACGTGTGAATGTGAAGCTTCCAGGCAACTTCCAAGGCAGCAATGAAGAAAGACTGGAGATTGCAAAAATTGGGCCAATGGTCCCTACAGATATTCCTCTGAGTGCGATTGACTGTACGTTTCTTTTCAATTTATTCTTTTTTTTTTCCCTTTTTCCTTTTTAATCCTGTTTTGGTTATATAGATAAGGTGTTTTTCCCGTTTTCCATTTAGCTTGTGAACCATGTTTGTGATGGCAGTGGATTGGTAGGATAGAAATTACAAGTGTGCTTACAAGTATTATTTGGGCGGGTTTTTGGGGGGGGGGGGGGGGGGGGGGGGGGGGAGGGAGGGAGAGGGTGGATAATTCAGCCCATTGTTCTAATGTGGTAAAAGACTTACTGAAGGTAAGCTCCAATCGTAACAACCCCTCTGGGTCGGATAAAATTTCTACTGTTTTCTTATCTTGATATTCTCGTAGGAAATGGTTTTATGATATACATGTGTGTGTGTGTGTGTGTGTGTGTATATATATATGTATATATATGTATGTATATATGTATATATGTATATATATATATGCATATATATGTATGTATATATATATGTATATATACACGTGTGTGTGTGTGTGTATATATATACGTGTATATATACGTATATATATGTGTATATATGTATATATACGTATACATATGTATAGATACAGACATATATGCATATATACGTACATGTATGTATATATATATGTATATATGGACATAAGAAGGTGTGTCTGTCCTGTTTTTTCTATGCATATTGTATATTAAGTGAGGTACAGTATGGTATTAATTCTTCAATTCTTCCATCAATTTTTTTGGTGTCTCCAGAATCAACTGATGAAAGGGGCCATCGATAGAGTTTTACACGAACATCCGGACTTACGAATCAATTTTGTTGAAAATGTGAATGATTCAATATGGCAATGTCGAAGCAGGTATAGAAAGGCGCTTTCTCCCTCCCTCTCTCCCCCTCTCTGCCTCCCTCTCTTTCTTCCCTTTTGAGAGTTTTTAGGGTTTCTGCTTTTGGCCTTTTAGGATTTCTATTTTGAAAGGATTTCTATTTTGAATTTTTGAATTTTTTTTTACTTGTAATATTTAGTATTCTTACTTTCGCCTTTTTGGGGTACATAAAAATAAAAATACAAATGTGTGGTTCTTTATAAATCGGATTACCATTATATTACCAAATAATGGTACTTCGATTACCATTATTCAGATGTCGGTTCAGCCATTTCTTGTCTTATACAAACTCCTGTATTTATGGAGTGGTTTTGGAAAAGAATTGGGAGAGAGAAAGGTCCAGGCAACAAACGTATCTTTGGACTTTTCCTCGTTATAATGATGTTGAGACTTAAATCCTTACTTTTAAATTAATTAAAATGTTGTTGTGTGACTTTTTGTATGTTGGCAGTATTAATTTGAAAATTCCGGCTTTTGAATTTGGCCACGATACTGATCAGGTTTGTGTTTTCACTCCAATGGCACATGTTTTTAAGTTTTGGAAGTTGGGAAATTTAAAGAAAAACTGAGAATTTCGTCATAATCTGGAAGAAAACTTTCCATTTTTTTTGATCGTTTAAGTAATATTGTTTGGTTTGGTTTCTTCTTGTAAGACCTAAATATCCAAAAGTAGTGGTGAAAGATAACATTCCCTCTCTACTCGTTTTTTCTTTCCCTTGATTGGATTCATTGAATCGGTAACAAATTATGACCATTCCTCAATTTCTTATCATGGATTTAAAAGTATTGTACGTGTAAGCCTATTAACATATGATACACTTGCAAAGGGTAAACAGTTCAACTACTTTTTATGACCTTAAATCTGTTGGAGAAACCTTTAATTTCAATCCTGGTTTTTCATTTTCACCACAATTCACCCTTTATCGGTAAAGAAGAATGCTCAAACCTGATTGAATAAGCTTGTGAAATGGGGACACGATGATGTAATAAAGACAAAAAACATACATTATTTTGGGCCATGACCAATGCAACTATATGATCTATTTTTTTTTCTACGATTCTACAAGCAGGACAAGTAAACAGATGAACCAACCATATTTTTAATTGAGAAAAATGAGAGCATTTCATATGTTTTTGGTATGTATTTTACTTAAGCAGACATGGTTCCCTTTGTACTCTGTAAAAAACTGCATTTTCTTTTGCTAAATTTGAGTTAAAATGTATACTAAACCTTCATTGCCCGTACTTTACAAGTGGGGAAAAAAAAAAAAAAACAACCGGTCAGTTTGTCCTTCGATTTTCTAATGGCAAAACTTCTAACTTTGGATAGGAGGTTTTGACGGTTGCTTAAGAACAAATGATAATCTTATTTGTCGCCATCTCGTTCCTTTTTCTTTTCTTTTCTTCTTTTTTTTGCGAGTTGTTAGCAATTGTTTAGCCAAACTTTATAATAAAATCATGGAGGAACTTGAAGGAGTATGGGATTCTAACGTATATTTATATTGTCGTTTTCTTGCAGGTCTTGCCGGAATCTCCTCTTTTACATTTATGGGAAGTAATTAAAAGTTGGGTCGAGAATTACTCCTTGTCATACCGTCGAAGTCGTTTTTTTCGCTTAGCCTTTATGAATACATCTTTAGGGTAATTACAATGGTCCATTCTTTCCTTTTTTGTATATAAAGAACGAATGTTAATGTGCACTATAATTTAGAGGTATTTTCGGGTTTGTAGACAATGGTAAATCTACGTTTGTGTTTGGAAGTAAAGAATGTTAAATAGTTTAGTTTAATAACTTTTAGCCCCTTCAAAGTTGCTGGAAAGAATAAAGGTAGAAATGTTGTGATGCGGGTGTGACGCTCAAAATATAGCGATATATTTTATCTGTTTGAGTTGAAAATTGTACCCACCATGCTTAAGAAGCTTAACACTGGCTTCAGAAATGTGTTTTTTCTTGAATGTGTTTTTCCTTAAATGTGTTTTTCCTTAAATGTTTTTTTCCGAAAATGAGTATTTTTTCCTTGTTATTTCAAAAACATTCTAAGTTTTTTTTTTTTTTTAAATTTATCACCTGCTAAGTATCAAAGTGGGTCAAACTTGTGAGGTTTATATTATGGTGTTTATGTACTGTATCGCATTACGTTTTTCATAATATGATTTTTCATCTACAATTGTTACAGTGGAATATATTTTAATAGTGGAACACAATTTTAAGCAGAACACAGCTTTAGCAGTGGAACTATTTCTCAGAGTGGAGCACGTTTTTACATAAAAACGTTTTCTTAACAACAAAACATAAATTAAACAGTGGTCATGGGGCATAGTGGTCATGGGGCATAGAAGACAGTATTTGACAAACGATTGTTCTCTCTTCCGGTCAAACGAATTTGACCTTGCCAAAGATAAAAGTCTACAATGTGCAGAAAGAATAGACATGGCTGCGGCATTTTGGCCAAATCTTGCACTAATTAGAAAATTCAAAATACATGCCATTTGTTTTTCTTTCAAGGACGTTTTTTGGCTCTTTCCAGCCGATAGCGACGGGGGCATTGGATGCAAAAAATCTGAAGTTAATTGCGGCTCTATACGCACCATTAGGTCAAGCATTCAATATTTAATTTAATTAGAGGTGTAAACTTTATGACCAAGAGTTGAATTCCATTCTTTGTGACAATTTTATGTCAACACTCTACTTAACCTTTGTCAACCCTTCTTTTGTTGATAGTGTAAAGACCCTAGAGTTCACGGGCTCGGGTTGTTACTGTAGTTTTTAGTTTGCTACACCGTGTATCGCTATTAGTGTTAGTTTTTTTGTCCGCGTAAAACATATTTTCTCCGTACACGCTTGTCGGATTATGGATCTGACGGTTTCGATTGAAAGCCAAGATTTTTACCATCCAACTGGCGGTCTCCATGTGAAGATCGGACAAGTGTGTACGGAGAAAAGATATTTAAAGTGGAAAACAAACATTAATAGCGATACTCGGTGTACTGTACCTTGTTTCTAGTTGTTTCATTCCCGAAGCACTAAAAATTATGAATACAAGCTCAACTTCATGCCGCTACGTACAATACTGAGGATAATCGCCTCAATACGAAACATTTGAAAGGCGGCCTCCAGTTCGCTTGCAAAGGCAATATCGAATTCGCACAAAAGAGCCCAATTCGGACAGGTGTACGGCCGGGGCTAACCATTTGCCCTAACTGATCAAAGGACTAAGTTTTTCCATAAACGGCCAAGATAAGAACGACAAATCTTTTTGTGTTCCGTGATTTCGGTTCAGCACTGAGCACAAGAATCCACCGTGTGCTTGCCTTGGGCAGACACCTAACTAACTGCCACGTGGCAAAAAAGTAGCTAAATGGCCTGGACTTGTTCCTACGTGTACAGTTTCACGACATGTTTAGTGTGCTTGATGATGCATTGCATTGAAAAAAGTACATCCAGAGTTTCAGCTCGGTTCATACGTCACCGAATTTTTAAACTTCTTTCGAACAGTACAGTACTGTACCGAAAGATAACTTTCGGCAAAAGGAAAAGTTATCAAATGATATTTGCAATTTCAACTCGAAAGTTTGACTTCGGAATTCTTGGAGGCATGAAACAGGAATTTTCAGCAGAAATAATCATTATACTAAATCCTTGCCTTGGGGTTGACTTATTTGCTGAATAGCTTTACACTCACGTTAATCACATTTATTTGTAGAAATAATAATCTTGCAAAGGCATCTCCTGTTCTGAAGTCACCTCCTGTTCTGAAGGCACCTCCTGTATGATAGGATAAGATAAAATTCACTGTGTGTGCAGAAATACGAGCTCATTGATTCTCGTTGCTAGTTGTTTCAGGAAATCTCAAATGCCGCTGAATCTGCAATAGCTCTCACACAATGTTTGAAGCTCGGGTGAGTATCGTAATAATGCATTATGTTTTTTTGTTTCCAATTTTTTTACTATTCTAATGCCCTTCCATTTTTTTCGTTTAATCGAATTTATTTTGAATCTGTACGTAGAAATATCTGTGAAGATCCAGAACTTTCGTCTCATCAAGCAAGGTTGCTGCTAACTGAAATCAATAATTTCTGCAGGTTTTAGGCCTATTGCGAACGTATCTTGGTGAATATGTACGCAATATACCCGAGGAGGCTTTAAAGATTAGTGTTTGGCAAGGTACCTCTGCAAACCACGATGTTTTTTGGATTTTTCACAGAGTGAATCACAAGTGTTGATGGTTTGACGCATATTTTTCATCCAAGGAACATGCAATAATCTGGTCAAAATGATCGAATTTGCTAGTTATAGTCTTCCCTAAACACACAACAACAATCACTTTGCACTAAATGCAGTTACAGACGTTCAACCGATTTACAATGTGTGCCTTGTTTATTGTCTCACAGCTGGACGTGTTCTTTGCCTAAAAACTTGAAGTTGTTGCGGTTGTAGATTGTTGCCATTCGAGTTCACAAAAAAACACCGTTACTATGCTGTTGCATTTCATGTTTTTCGCAGATAAACTGTTAGTGGCCCTTGCTGAATTTCTATCCGCATTTTGGTTTTTGCAAAATCATGGATGTCAATAGTTTTTTTTGGAATGTCAAAACTGCACTTTCCTGCGAACACTATTAAGCTGATAAAAGGATCATGAGTAGGAGTGGCTAATTAGGGGTTTTTATGGAAACAAATTGTCATTAAAAACAATGCAGCTGAGTATTTCATTGTGGGACTTCTGGAACACAGGCGATGTTGTTCTCAAGGATCTGCAATTGAAAGCAGAGGCCCTTAATGCCTTGAAGCTACCTATCACAGTTAAAGCTGGTTTTCTCGGTTCAGTACGATTGAAGGTCAGTTGTAAAGGTTTTCTGAACCTGTTAGAGGTCGCAAGTTCACGGAAAAGTTATTCATTTGCTTGGTACACTTCTGGCAGTTCTTGGACGTGTACAAAGAGATCAACATGACAACCGTTTATGGTTTTCCTTCTGATGGATGTTTGTCTGTCATGCTAAGTTTTTTCTTATGAAGGATGTTTTTCCGTCGCTAAATTTTTTCTTATGAAGGATGTTTGTCCGTCGTGTACTGCAGGTGCCTTGGAGTCGGCTTGGTCAGGAACCTGTTATTGTTCTTTTAGATCGTATCTTTGTGCTTGCAGCACCTGCAAGCTTTGAAAATCTTTACCAGGTTGATTTCATTGACTTTACCATTCCTGTAGGGTTGTTCCCGTGACAGGTCTCATTCTGATCTCTGTAGTCCTGGGAATAGTCCATCTCATAATAAATGCAAATGTTTTCCTCGAGGCAAGCTGGGAAAGACTAACCCAGCACCTTTTTCATTGGCGAAGGTTTCTTTTAATGTTGTACAAATATTAATGTGTTCATTTGTGAGAAGCCATCCTAAACAGCATTGGATGTGTGAGGTTTGGGAACCTTGTTGACAATATTAGCTGGCATTATATACTTTAGTCACTGTGACAGCTGTAATTAGTGAGGTCATAGCGTATCTCTGTTATCAAGGCTACAACTTGTGCCCACGGCGGCATCATCTGAACAGGGTGCAAATAGACGCTGATTCATAGTGTTGACTGTGCTGAAAATGCCGGCAGGGAGAAGAAAATGAGAATGCAAGGGAGGAAAGCAAACGGCGGAGTATTGAGGTTGTGCATTTAACTTTTTCTCTATTGATTGTGTTGAGATGCTCCAAGGGTGTGGTAAATGTTTGCTGGTTTTTTGCTTTCGTCGTCCTTTTCCAAACTTGTTATGTATTTATTCAGTTGTATACGTGCTCATGTTGTTCCCTTACAACACTCCACGTTTTGCTAGATTAATTTAGTATTACGTTTACCTGCTTGAAATCCCACAGGAAGCGGAACTTGCTCTTCTCGATGCAAAGGATAAGAAGTTGGCCCAGGTATGTTAATATTGCATCTTGCCACCTGCTAACTTGAAGGTGTTTGGTTGCCGGCTCAGGTGTTTTTCCTGCTGATAAAATTGCAGCCATACTTTTTTTCCTGGACAATGTTTCTGTCGGAAGAGATGAAGGAACCACTCCCTTTTTTTTGTGTTCAGGCCTGAACACTGTTGTTTGGACTATGATTGCAGAAATCGGAGAACAGTTCATGGTTGGGTAACCTTATTGCAACTATTATTGGTAACTTGAAGATTTCTTTTACCAATGTCCACATAAGATACGAGGACTCTTTGAGGTTAGTCAGTGTTTTCTGGCACATGTTCTTTTTTAAAATTGTGCCTTTGTTCCTTGTTATTCAGAATCGCCTCATTAGGTAGGCATTAGTTTCTACGTTCAGACCTTTTTTGTTAAATAGTGTGATTATGTTGTTTTGTTATTTGAATGATTTAAATAAACTCCATGTTATGATCAGTGTGTGGAAAAGTGTGTCCTGTCTGAAGGATCCTCTACAAACAGCTATTGTCCTGTTCAGAAAAAAGAGCTTGATGCTAATATTTTCCTTTCTCTCTCTTTTCGGCAGTAATCCCTTGCACCCTTTCTGCACCGGTCTAACACTTTCTAAACTAGCCGCGGTGACAATTGATGAGAAAGGCGTCGAGACATTTGTCACGTCTGGAGCCACGGACAAATTGCGGAAGGTGTGTGTGGATTTTTTTGTCGTCAGGGCGTTACAGTAGGTCGTACTGTACAATCCTTTTGTAGCGTGTTTAAAGGTAGAGCTGCCTATATTTTTATGAAAACGGGAACACTTGGATGAAATATTGGAGTTTCTTCTTAGTCTGGAACTTTGACTTGTGAAATGTCTTTATTTTTTTCTTTCAACGAAGAGAAACCATAAGAGGATACTTAACTCTCTGTTCAAATTTTTATCACAGGCATGGCATTTTACTCTTGTCACATGACTAGAAATCACCATATGGTGAGGTTCTGTTAACATTGCAATGTAGTATATGCGTCATTAATATTGTCTTGTTGAGATGCTTTTGGTTTCAACAGTTCATCTTTGGGTTTGTAGCATGGGTTTTTTTTTTGCCGGAAGTTCTCGGCACGCACAGTTCGTCTGTGCATCTCTGAAGGTTAGATAGTTCCTAGTTCACATAAACCAACTCGACTTCGTCTCTGATTGGTGATGCATGTTGGTGGTTTTTCCTAGATAACCCTCATTGGTTTTAATAAACGTCATCAGACTGGTGTCTCGTTATGCGATGTAACATGATTAGAATAAACCACGCCGATATACATCACATATGTCACAACATAAGCCGTCACTTTTTCAAGTAGTTACATTCATAGCTAACGACAAGGTAAGTGTAGGTCTTATTGATAACAAGTAAACTCATTTACATGGATTTTCACAAATTTGCTGGATTTCACACTAGTGATATCCGTTCCTGAAATGCCATGTTGACATGTGTACTGTAAAGGTTGAATTAGGGAAATAAATAGAGTTTATCAGCAATGTGTTTTTTCACTGCGCCATGACAAATTTATAGGTACTTGCTAGTCAAGGTTACAATTGTTGACGTTATTCCGATCAATGTCTTCAGTAGATTGCTCATATGTGTCGGTAGTCATAACTAAAAAGGATTGAACTTGTTGGTGAGTTCCATTGTTTCTTCTCCCAAAAGCTTTGGTATAGGTGAATGGAGCGTGTTAAAGTGGTTGATGTAAGTTGGTGACAATATTGAACAAGTGTTTGTTCCCTTGGTGGTAGTTTTCTCTGGGGAACATAGTGTCCCTGTAAAATCTCTCCACAAATAAAACTAGTTTTTGATCCCATTTCCCAAATTCACTTGTGTTAAAAGGCTGGCGGTCTTAAATCTTATATCTGGTCAAGTTTTTCTCCGTATGTATTACTATCAATATTTTTTGAACTCAAAGTTCGCTATCTAGTTTGGTATTTTTGCCTTTCATTGCATAAGAAACTGCATTTTGTTTGACTAATATATCTCTGAGGTGTCAATAATAGGGTAATGGAGTATAATGTTTGCTGCTACATGGCTTGTACGGTTAAAGTCTCTTTTGTTTTCAGATAAAACTTAACACTTATTGAGGGGAAAAAACACATTTACACGGGATTAGCCATTATTTTTAATGTTAAACTGAAGTTTTACTGTTCCCCTTTATTTATGTTTCCGTGATTTGATTTTAAAGTTCTGGAATTTCTGTTTATTTTTATAATTTCTTAAGCTTTTATTGAAGAAGCAATTTTTATTGATTCAGCCGAACGGCAATGTGGGCCATTCTCTGGGAATATTTGGTTTTTTTTTATCGTGGATAATTTACAAAAATTGTTCTAATGCACAAAATTTGTGTTACCTTTTTGGTACTGCTACTAAAAGTACCATAGGTTTGTGAAATCCTCCGTTGAAGGTTAGAAAGGTTACAATGGCAATGCGTCTGAAGAATCATCTACAGTAATTTTGCTCGGTATCTACGTCATGGTCCTGTGTTTCTTGTCGCTAAAGACTAGTCACGCAGATGTTTTTCCTTTTAGGGAAATTCCCATCTCCTGGCTTATTGTAATAGCAAAGTATTTGAACTGTAATTTTTGTTGATTGTTCAGCATACATTTTTGTAGAAGTTTGAAATCTAAAAAAATATAATTCAAACGGTATAAATGACCGTAGCTTTCCTTACCGCGTTAAATTATCCATGTTAAAAATCGCACAAAAAATCAAAATGTACTTTACTTTTTGTGTACGTGAATGTACTTTGTGTACCTGTATGTACTTAAATGTACTGCAAGTACCTTGATTGTATTTACATGTACTTTGCGTAAAAATACTGTTTAAATTACAATAATTGTATTTGGTTATTTTATCGGTGGTGTGCAGATTGCTAGCTTCACGAAAACTGAAACTTTTTTGTTCTTTTGATTTATATTTGCAATTTATTCTCTGTCCATCAAAACAGCTAGCAAAATTGCCTTGAAAAAAGTTGGTACTTGGCTTCTGGTGAAGAACAATGTAACAAATGTAACAGGATGTAGTTATGGACCCCTCCTGTTTTGTAAATCGTGAGAACAGGTTCACACTCTGATGGAGGTTTCTGAAGCCTTGTGACAATGTTGTTTTTTTGTTGTTGTTCGGTGACAGGCAGTTCAACTTGATCGACTTGCTCTTTACCATGATTCTGACGCTGAGATGTGGGAGATTGGGAAGAAATGGGACGACTTGACGTCTGCTGAATGGAGTGAGGTACAATTACTGATCATGACCTTATCACACAAAAACAGGTAGCTGCATCAACCCACCTTAGTTTTTAATGACATATTTATGAATATGACTCCAGTGAGCCGTTGTGGCGTTTTATGTTCTTCATATGCTGATTATGGATGGCCTAGGTGACGTTTTTACGAGGTTGGTGTAAAACGCTTAGCCATATAGAGTTATGTACTCTTAAGTAGCATTCTGTGAATGATAGAGGTTTTTTTTTTCGAAATTCCTGTTTTAGAAAGCTGTTCTCCTTGGGTGTTTGCCATGAATCTGTTGATTTTATCTCCTTCCCTGTTCCTTAGCTGGAGTTGAACGGAAGCTGGCAGTTTTGTGGTAGTTGAAACTATTGCCGCTATCCTGTTGGTTGGATCTCTTTTGTTGGATATTTGTTACAATCATACACCATAAAGTGCGTAATTAGAGAGCATTTTATTTTTTCCAATGCAATTTACAGTTATCTAAGTCATTGAGATGTAAAGCAATTGTTGAAACTTATGAGCTGGCTTGACCTACACTTATGGAAAACATGCTGTCCACGCATCGGTGTTGTTTCGCCACGAGGTTAATGTTTAAGCGCCCTGTTGATTACTCTACTAAGACAATTCTCTTTGTTGCTATCTAAAGATTTGTTTAAGTCTTGGAAATCACAAACATATAGGAGGTAGCTATTGGATTTTGCCTACATTTGCTAATTTTATTGTGAAATGTAGGAGAATCTGACTATACATATACTCATTCCAAGCCCGCATTCACTGAATGCTATATTTACCGTAGGCCACATGATAAGTCAAAGATTTTACTTCAACCTGAAAATAATGTCTCTGAAAAAGTTTAAGTAGAAAAGTCATAGAAGTCCCATTGTTCAATTCGTCAATTGAAGATGTTTTTATGAGGCAACGTTCAATTGAAATACCTGGGCCTTTACTGGTAGTTCACCTTGGCTGTCTCCTCAGCTTTTGGTGGACCTTGTTTTTATTGCAAATTCTGTGTTGAGGAGGAATACTTCAATTTGTGAAGTATCAAATTGACTAGTGTAGTTTATAGGTATATCTTGATTAGTCTCCAGCATGTAGTTATGTGTTTATGGCCCAGAAAAACCGGCAATTTGAAAGATCGCAAAGGAAGGGCATCCATTTTCTTTAACATGTCTCATTTCGTGTGTGAGCAGATCTTTGAACCTGGTATAGCAAATGATGGTGAGACAGCAAAACCTAGAGGTGAGGGTAGGGCAGCTGGACGCAAGTATTTGTTACACCCTGTTGGAGGAACCATGCGCTATCTGAGACAAGGGAAGACTGAGCAGCGGGCACCTGAGGTGCCTTATCAGAAAGCTACCTTGGTACTTGATGAGGTGGCGTTGACAATGTCTGAGGTATAGCTTCTTAGCACCTCATTCCTCGTTGGTGGCTACTACATTCTGATGTATATGTCTGCATTTGGAAAAATCTTTATTGTTGACATCTGTCAATGGCATCTTTTATTTAATATAAGGGGGTTCTCTCCCATTCGCATGCTATTGTTTTTGAATTACTTGTTTCTTACACTTTGTGCTACTTGTTAACACTTTTTTAACAGCTTTGGTCAGTTTTAAGTCCTTTTTTTATTTATTATTTATTGCAGAAACAATATGGAGATGCCATGAAATTGTTGGAAGCCGTGGGGACTTTTAGAAAGAAAGCTGATGTAGCTCGTTTCAGACCAAAAGTGCCTCTCCATGGGAATGCTCGGAAGTGGTGGACTTTTGCAGAGGAAGCAGTTCTTCATCAAAAGCATCAGCTTAGGTACAGAGCTATCATGAGCTGGATTGGAGTTGTTGGGGAATCTCTTGTACTCTGTATGTACCAAGTAATGCATGTTGATACTTTTGAATATACATGGTTCATGCCATACAGTCGCAATGACCCCGTGCTGAAAGTTATTAAGTGGAGGAAGCTTGGAGTTCTGTTGACCGTTTGGGTATGATTCGCAGGAAGCGGATGAACTGGGCAGACGTGTATCGACTGTGCCAGATGCGAAAACGTTATGTTGAGATTTACGGGAGAGGTCTTGAATCTGGTGTACTTGTGGTGGACACTCCTCAGATACGAGATATGGATGCTCAACTGAGCAACGATGTCATTTTGTTATGGCGGTATGACTATCTGTACTTGACCCATTTCCAATATAAGGAATGAACTCCAGTTGCTGGGCATCAAGGGAAAGGCCAATGCCTTTGGGTATTTACCTATCAAGAAAATTTAAGTGTTGCCCCAATTACATATATTATGAGAAACTGCCGCAAATGTGGTGTAGAAGTCAAGCCCAAATCTGAATGCAGAATCCAGAAGTAAGAAGTAAGAATGCAGAAGAAAGAAGTACAATGCAGACTTTTGAATTTTGAATTGTAAACCGAAAATTATAATCTTAAATGCAGAGTGCAAAATTCTGAATTCTAGATTAATTTCCGAATTGAGAGATCAGAAATCTGTATTCCGAGTTGGGATAGAGGAAGACGACCTTGGAGAAGAGACATCAGAGAAGAGGCGAGATGGAAGGAGAGGAGGAGGGAACTGTAGAAATGAGCAGGAGAGCTGAGAGCTGGAGACATAAGTCTTATTGTGCTTTTGTACTCGGCAGCAAGCGAAATAGTGCTTTTTGTACTTACATATCGTGAGTGTATCATGATGCGATACGTTACGATACGCAATGCCTCTATATCACAGGGAAATACGATTGACCTCGCTTTGCTGTTGTAAGGATATCGTATACGATGTATCGTGCTCTCATACGATACGAGATGCAGCACTTCTTATATTGTTGTTTTTTTGTCTAACTTCAGAATTTGTTGAAGTATGTAATTTTTTGTTTGACAGTGTCAGACTGTCTCATATCTTTTTGGCTTTTTTCACCAACAAAGCATGTTACCGTTATTATTTCTAATCGTCATTATTGTGCTTCCTTTCTGATCTTTTTTTTCTTTTTCACATTACCTGGATTGTTCAATGATCTTGTTAGCTGGACTTGTATTTGAGCGAGGATTCCAGGCTGTTATGGCTTCAGTACTGGCAACCTTGCTGTCTTTCCTTCCATGCTTCCATTCAACTGCCTGCGAGTTTGCTTTTTCTGTTCATAACCTCATTCCTGACATATGCTGACGTACATGTTTGTATCCAGGATGTTAGCTCATGCGGCTGCAGATAGGAAGCGGCCGAAACAGCCAGCTGGTGCATCACAGAAGCCAGCTCAAAGGGGCTGGATCGGTTGGATAAGGTGTGCTATTTATCTTGGATGTTGCAATGGTGGTCACACGTAAAGTTTTTGGATTGTTGAAATTTGAGAAACCTCCTTTTTGGATGCATGATGTTTAGAATCTTTTGGAGACAGAGGGTATCTGCTGGAACTTGTGCTCATCTTTTGAAGTTATGGCAGGATTTAGTGGAGCCATGGCACGAGTTTTTTAAGCAAGAACCGCGTTGATCACCTGCATTCAATACCCACGAACAATCCCGATAGAACCACTAGAATACAATATGATAGAATGACTGATAATGAGTTGAAAGTGAAAATCACGGGAGGTTGGGAAGTGTGTTTTTACCACACATGGAAGTTATGCTTTTCACTAGTGGGTGCCAGTAGAGTTAATGTTACCAAGCACCCTCCATCTATATAAATTACGGTCTTCTCTGTGTCGCAAACAATGTGAAACAGTTCTTTGGGTCTGTTAAACTAAAATGTTTGCTTCCATTTAACTTTCTCGTGCTCGTAGTAGTAAATTTTCGGGTGGATAAGAATGGCATTATATTTCTGCCTGCAATGAACAATATGAGAAATCCCAATTATGCATATTATTTTTCATGACCTGTCTACTGATTTTCTTCCTTGGACCAATCAGATGACAAGACTTTCAATTTCTCCATTATTTACTTTGGTACCCTAACCTGATTTCTATGGACCAATGTGTTACACTTTGTCATCAAGAAATCCATGTTGCATTTGTTGTAGCATCCAGCAGGAGGGTTTTTCCTTGAAACCAATACCCCTTAACGAGGTTCATCTTAGAATATCAGCATAAGATATTATTCCAGAGAATACCAGAAAGTTTCTCTCTAGTTGCAGCAGACTCAACAAACAGACAAATTTATGGGAGCTTTTTTGATAGATAAATCAATAAGAAAAAAAATACATTTTTTATGCATTGACAAAGGTACTGCGTCAACAAGGGTCTATTTCGCTGAAATGTTTGACGCCCAGATAAGATCCTTTTGTTGAGGGTACAGAGGGTCGGCAGTACGCAATCCGGAAGGAATGGCGGATAGTCAGCAAAGTCTAAGCAAGGAGGAATGGGATAAGATTGACGAGCTTGTTAGCTATGAGCCGGGCATGGATTCTCCTCTACAGCTCGGACAAGAGGCTCCTAACATGCTGCAAATTGGAGTTGATGTCACAGTGAAGCGCAATACTGCAAAAGCATTGGATGGCGATGGCCACGATGTTCTTTGTGGCTCATTTAACAATCTTCAACTTGGTCTGAATGTCTATCCCAAAACAATGAAGGCTAATGTCAGCCTTGCAAGTTATGGTCTCTCCGCACCTGAAGGTTGCCTAATTGAGGTATGCACTTTCTCTGTTCTACGTTCAAGTGTGTCTTTTGAGAGTATGATAGTGTCAGAAACTGAAAGGGTGAATTAGGTGCTCTGACGGTTGTTTCATTTTTTATGACAACTGAGATCTTTTCCCTATGGAAGAGGATCCAAGTTTTAAGCATTTACTTCTTAGGTTTTTGGATACCATTGTTGTCAAGTCATCAGAATTGAACCAAGCTTTTGCTAGCCTTTTGGGTTGGAGAAGACATTGTCCGCTGACATGGCATAACCCGAAAGGAATCACATAGCTGTGAACTACACATTCCTCTCTAACACTTAAGGAGTGATATTTTATGGCACAGATTCTGCTAGAATTATGTAGAAGATGCATGATATTTGTCTCTTGTGTAGCCCGAATGCTGTCCAATTGCAATCAGGTCCATACTGTGCTGTCCATGACTCAGCAGATTGTGTCGATTTAAATCTATGTTAAAAATTGTTGTCATACTCAATGAACTTTTGTTATTGGCAAGATTTGCCATTTGATACTGAGATGTGGTTTCACTCACACTCGTATATAATAATGTGGACTCCTCAGTTCGATATCTGGGCCACCCAGTTTCAAGCCCTGTCCGGCCCAATTTTCCCTTTCATGGGATGTTCCCACATTGACCTCAAATTCTGAGAATCTTGACATGGTATCAGAGCCAAGGGGGTCGTGGGAGTTGACCTCTTGAGGGCGGTGTTGATATTAGCAAAGTGTGCCGTTCAATACTAGGATGTGGTTTCACCCACACTCGATATATGATAATATGGACTCGGCAGTTTCGATATCCGAGCTGGTGGCGCAGTAGTTATTGAACTGAAGGCTCTATTAAAATAGCCCAGGTTAACGCCCTGGCTGGCTCATTATCATGGGATATTCCCACATTGACCCTCAGATTCTGAGAATTCTGACATAAACAGTGTGTGTTTGTTTCATTAGTACAATTAAACTAAATATGTACATTTTTTGTACGAAGTCAGGTTAACGGATTGGCGAAATTAAGCTTTGATTGAATTGTTTCGATGAGGTCTGTAATGGGAACTAAAATTTGTCTAACATGGTTTTGCCTCTAATGGATAAATGGACAAGTTTGAAGCATACTAGGATCATTGTCGATCTTCCAAATCAACAACTGGAAATAACAGGAGTAACCTTGAAGTACCTCTATGACAGGAACGAAGCAAATTTACGTTATTTTTTGCACTGTTGCAAATAACGCAACAGTCAGCTGAACTTTTTATTTACAAAGGTGTTGAATGTCAATTTGTCTGTACAAACTGTTATATCCTTGCATAATTCGTACTGTAAGGTATACTAAAATACTGCTCGAAGAAATTCTGCATATGTGTTTTGAACATAGATTCAAAGGTTTGCAGTCATTATCCATAGATTCAAAGGTTTGCAGTCACTATTTTGTATGCATATATACTTTCTTTTTCCCCTTTTCTAGTATGAGCCATGAAATTGCTTCTCTAATTCCCTTTAGTGGACCTGCAGAGTGTCAGCCGGAAAGGAAGGGAAGGTGCACTTACTGCTTCCTATGTTCAATCACCTTTGGATGAAAATCTTGACTGGATGGTGCAAGCGACAGTCTCCTCAAGTCATGTCACTGTGAGTTGTTGTTAAACTCCTCTTAATAATGACAATGTTGGGCTAGCAGAGAACCCTGAAAACTCTGTTTTTTAACCATTGTATGTTTTATTGTATGTCATAACTCGATGTGGTTTTTATAATGATGTTTTGCTTCAGTGGCTACTGACATTGTATATACTCCTTGTTGTGAACGCTGGCAGATGCTCTGTTGCAGCACCGTTTGTATTTTGTAACTGTCAGGACTGCTGTAACGGTAGATTTAATCCTTGATTTTAATGACGAGCTTTTGGTGGATTTTACAGATATTGCGGGCTAGTATCGATCGTTTCATGAAGTTCCTAAAGAGTGGGCAAGCTGTCAGCCCAGGTGTTGCATTGGAGACTGCTGCACTGCTGCAAGTAAGGAGTCACCCTTTTATGCCATGCCGCCGTGGTCTGTTGATGGTTGATGACTTCCTTCACTGGTTTCAACTTTGCAGCTTTCGTTCGCAGATGTTGCTTTGACTTGGTAAGAAACAAAGGCTAGGCAGTTCCGTGTGCCTGTTAGAATGCTGGACAATCCATTATTGTGTCAATCATTTCTTTGGCGCAGGGCAAGTTGGAAGATGTGCGTCGGCAAGCTAAAGAGCAGCTTCAACAAGTTCTTCTGCAGCGATCTCGGTAATACTACTTACAATTGTTTTTATTTTCACTGGAACCTGTGTGTATGTCCAACGGATATTCCAGAATTGTAGAGGTTGGTGATCCTTTAAAGCAGCTAATCGTGACACCCTTGTGGGATTGTCAATTTTGATTGGAGTGTTTACAACTAAGAAACTATTTTTAGCCCCTGTCTCTGCATTTGATTTTTTTTGCCTATAAACCATGGAATGTTTCTCCTCTTAGATGAATGGAGGGGCTTTTTTACGGAAGGTGATATGGGATGCGTTTGACTTATCATAGACGAAACAATACGTCTTGTGCAGGTTCTCAATTGATTTGGATTTGGATGCTCCAAAGATAGCTATTCCTGTCGATGATGATGGAAACGGCTCTCCTACAAGTCAGTTATTGCTGGACCTTGGTCATTTCACTTTGAAGACAGATCAGGTACGCTCATCACTGCGGATGCACAGCTTGGCAGTAGATGCTCTCCTCACCTTTCTGGTTCCTTTGGTCTCACATTCCAGCCGTAGAATTCATCGTTTAAGATCCATCTGGTATTTCTTATATCTGATTCATCAGTTTTCCCAGATCCGTCTTGGGTTTGCTATATCTGGCTTATATGTTGCATAATCCTTTGTTCTACATGGATATTGCACGATTTCAAGTGCTTTGTGGTTTCCAGATTCTAACAAGGCTGGGATTGTTAATTTGGTACACTTTTAGGTTGTCAAATTCACGAAGTTGACAATGATAGTTTATTCATAGAATTTCCTTTCACACTAGCCACCCACCATTGTCACGCTGCACTAAAAAATGATGAATGTTTTTTTTATTGCAGGATACGGCCCATGAGGAGAAATGGGAAGAAAGTGCGTTGTATACAAAATTCAAGATCACTGGTACGGACATCTCAGTCTTTTTGGCTGATGGGAGTTATGACTGGTCCCAGCCACCACCGCTGAATGTTTTGAAGGCTCCTGTCTGTCCACCGAGCACGGACGAAGGCAAATATCATGGAGTACAACAGCCAGCTAACCTCATATTGCCGGTTCTTGATCGGTGTGGAATGTCTGCATTGCTCCAACAGGTAAGCAAATCTTAAGTTTCAAAACAGTTCTTCATGTGCTGGCTTGGGTTCTTTGCTGTCTCTTTTTCAGCTTGTTTTGATAAATGTTGTGAAAGTAAGTTAAGAGGTAGCTATATGTGTGTTATTAGTCTTTTCTGGTTCCAGTTTGCTTCTAGGCCCTTATCTTGATTGCAAGGCCTTGATAAGGAGAGGTTATTTTCTTTTTTCATGATATAACTATGTTGTTTGGTCTTCTTTGTGCAGATGATGGTTACATTGCCAGGGCATCCCACGACAAGGGTTGCTGTCTGGCTGCCACGATTGGGTTTTCATTTTTCACCTGCAAGGTTTGGTCGTTTAATGAAAGTCATGAGGGCGGTTATGCCAGCAAAAACAGAAGAAGAGGATGTCCATAAGCCCGCAGTGGAGCCATCTTGGCTGCCTGGAGACTTTTCAGGGCCCCTGTGGCATTTAAACTGGGGTGTAAGTTGTTTCATGTTAACCTTTGCACTCTGCTAATATTTGGGAAAACCGTTCATGCACTTTAAATTGATTCTGATTCTTTGCGCTCATAAGTGTGCTTCTAAGTTTTGCTAAAGGGAACCTTTGCAAAGTTTTTTATGCCAGAAATGTGAAAGAGCAACTTGTTTTTCTAATTGAGTTGTTCGTTTCAGGCTGAGTTACCTGGTCTGCAGAATAACCCGATGTTTCAGTGTGTTGCCAGGGTTTAACAAGTTCAAAAACAGATGCTTTACCTTGACTTCCTTTTCCTTTTCTGCTTTGTTTCCATTAGGGCATAGGTAGCACAACTGCTACCTGGGAGCCGCGCTGGGCTGTGCTCACTGGCTCGTATTTGTACCTTCTTGAAAATGAAACCAAAAAGGAGGAAATGTCGTCTAAATGGTAGGCACTCTGTTCAGTGTCAGCTAGGAAGAAGGCAGTAATGTCAATAAAGTGAAAGTTACTGCTATTTATGACTGAAGTCCTCAATTTGGCGATGTAAAAAGTTACTATAGATCTGGTCTGCTGAAATTTGGAAAGCATTTCCTTGTCATTGCTGCTGTGCTGTTTTTAGACCAATGTCTAAGCTTCTCCTCTTCCCTTGTCTCTAACGATACATGTAATGTGCTTCTACATTTGTTTTTTTAGGTGTATGAGTCTGTCTGAACACTCATTATTTTAGTAGAAAGTCTAAGAATAGATGCTTACTATGCGTCCATGGATGTATGAGACGTGAATTATGTGTGTTTGTTGGAAGTACCATACAGAGGATTGGTGAGGGTAAACCATATTTTTAGCAAAAAACATGCTTGACCATGCAACAATCAGGAATGCATATGTTTATTCACAACATGACAGTGCCCAGCCTGAGGGCAAAAAGATAGAAGGCAAAAGGCAAAAGTTGGGACTAAAGGCAAAATTTGAGCGATTGCAGGCTTGTCGGGAAGACGCTCTTAGAGATTCCACCGGATGTTATTGGAAATACACCCCATGTGGTTGCAATTTGCCATCGGGAGAAGGATCCAGGAATGGTGAATATCTGTTTCAGATAACCCATTTTGAATTAAATGCAAAATTAATAGAGTCCTATGTTCTGTCAATGCTCGACCTTCACGGTTTTAGTCGATTGATTTATACAATTTTTTGGAAAGTTGCCCCAGAACTTGAACATTAGCTGAAAATAGATTTGCTGTCAGGCTCAGGTAAGTCAACTGCAATTCAAGACCAACTTGAATTTTGGGTAGAATTGTAATTTTTATATACATTGACTTAGCTTACTCTTCGATATTGGTCGTCTCAAATACAGAAAACACTATCCAATTTAAAACCTAAGAGCTTTTCTCTTATTTTTGGATTGACGGACTCTTTCTTGTTGTGGTAATTGTCTGGGTTAAGGTGCTTTCACTTCAGAAATTGTTTAGTCAACTTACCTCACTTTTCATTTTACCTTCCTATCAAGAAGTACTCTGCTTGTATCAGCAATGATTCTGGAATATGTTTGAAGGTATAATTGAGGTAATTGCTGTTGTGGTGAAGCTGGAATAATTGTGTTGAAGCTGGAAAGAATTTGGTATTTTCCTTAGATTCCTACGAATGATCTGGAGGACTATCTGGCTGTCATGTGGTTTGTTCTTATGGGCTGTTTTTATTATGAGTACAGGTCATCCGATCAGAAAAATCAGTGATTCTACGGTTCAAAAGTGACCAAGACAAGGCCGATTGGATGGATCGCTTGACAGGGGCAATGTATCTGTCATCTGTAAGTAATAATTTTGATTTGCCAATTTGCTGCAAAACCGTTTTTTGAGGGTTAATTTTACTGCACTGTGTCTCCTTTGCAACCTTCTTTCTCTGTTCCTCCATTTCACTTTTCAGCTCCTCTGTCCTTCCATCACTCTCACCCATTTCAGTTTTGGCCCGTGACTTAGAATCTGAAGATTTCTTTTGTCCAGACTGCCTCCGGTTACAATTGAAATGTTTTGAGGTGAGACGGTTGGGTGTGAACATTTCAGCTACAAGTCATTTAATAAGCTGAGCTGTGTGCTTGTCCAGGCTCCTGCAAGTTTATCTGTGATAAACGATGAGCTTGAAGAAGAGGAACCTGGAGCAATGGTCCACTCGAACAGTACACGCGCGCCTGTAGATTCTAGTCAACCATTAGTGTACATACTCGGGGCATTGGATCAACTCGAGCTTTATGTTGGCAGCTCAGTAAGGAGAAACTTTCCTTTATCATTTATGTGTTATGTCGTTATGAATTGATTGTTGAATGAAGAACATCAATTTTGACTTGTAAACAGTGGAGGAGGAAGACAATATGTGCAGTGAAGGAATAGAATCTCCATTTAATGCCTCAGGGGCATTTGTGCCAATGTTTTACACTGTGGACCGAAATTGCTACCTCATCCTAAATGTTCATGCCGGATGTTTTTTTTTTATCTTTTATGGATCTGGCTGGACTGTCAAGCATAGGAAGCACCCTCTTTAAATGTGGCTTTCAAATTTCTATAGGTTGTTATCAAGATGGTTTCAGCAAGATTCCCTTTTTTTTTTTTAATGCTTAAGATGGTGATATCATTGGGTTGAACATTAGCTTTGCAGACTTCAGTAAACTTGTGTTAATGTGCCCCTAAGGTATGTTCTTTAGCTTTTAAAGTTATACAAGTCTGTTGGCAGATTGGGGAATCTTCTGCTGGCGATGAGGAGTTGGATATTTTGGTGCTGCGCGCATCAGGTGGTAAGGTAAGTGGTTGCTTAGCAGGACTGCGTTGTTTCAACAATAGGTTGCTAGAGCTTTTGACAACAACAACAGTCAAAACTCAACATAGTTTTGTTCTATTTATAAATTTTGGGTGGACCTCTTTGTTTATGCTCTTTCTATTGTAACTTTTGTAATGTCAGTATATTCGTTGGACTCTCATGTTTCCAAATTGCTTATCTCATCAGTTTGCATTTAAGCCGCAACCCCGAGTTGGCTGTTGCTTTTGTGTACCCAGCAAAGAAGATATGAAGAATGTTTGTCATATTGGTCATTCAGTAACGGAGTCTGTCGTTCATCGTAGATGAGCTCAAAGGTTTGAAGTTTGTACTTTGGACGTATTATGCGTTTTATTTTGGAAGATCAAGGGAGATTTCTTTTGTGGTGCAGATGGAGCTTCTTCAACGCCAAAATGATTTGGCTATTGGCATGGGTGTACACGAACTTGAATTAGAAGATCTTTTACAAGGGCCAAAGAATGAATCAGCTCGCTATATGGCGCACTCTATTATTACGAAACCTCCAAATAAAGCTGGTGATTCCGCAATATCAAAAGATGCTAAATCTCCGAGCAAATTGAATGCTTCCTCAATTTTTAAAAATACAAAACCACCAAACAAAGCTGATGATCCTGTAGTCGCAGCGGCAAAAAGGGTTTCTACCAATAAGAGAGAAACAGCGATCTCTGCAGGTGGTTCTCCAGGGCATTTAAAAACTGACAGCAAGGATCATGATGATGACGAATTCAGAGATGCCGAGCAAGATTTTCCAGGATCTCCTGATTCTGTTCCTTCGACTCCTCGCCATCGAGGTGGTCTGTACAAGGCTAACCTTGACATCTTCTTTGACGCTGAGGACTTGTCTCTGGATGATGTGGAGCTGCCCTTGGACTCAAAAACTCCTGCATTTGGACGAGTCGGTTACCTCCTTCCCGGAGGCCAGAGTGATGATGGTTCTGAAGATGCTGTGGACTTTGTGAAAATGCAGCTTCTCATGCGCCAGCAAGCATCTCCAGACTATGATGGAACGGACATGAAGGTTAGTAGTTAGGCACTTTCTTAGGCTGGATATTTTGATGGTAGAAACGGGAATCGTTTTGCGGGATGCTAAGTCTATAACTCTTTGTGGCGCTGTCTCTTCTTTCTCAAACAAAGGAACTTGTTGTATTACCCCTTCCAGTAGGGGAACCTCATTATGAAAACTTCACCTCAGTCTACTTTTTTGAGTTCTGTGGGCTATGAACTGAAGAATTTGAACTGAAGCGCTATAATCGATGAGGCATCGTGTAATAATTTGTCTGTTTCCTGCTATAATGTCAGGATTCATTTCTTCGGTGAAATACAGCCAAAGAAATTTCAACCATGCACATTATCTGTTCACTACAGCATTCTCATGATTTATATGCAAGTCTGGTAATGCTCAGCCTGAGATCGTTTGGATGACAACAATAGTATTCTGCACTTGACCATTAGTATTGTTACGTCGTGCAGCAGGAGTTTAACACAAACAAGTGGTTTTGCAGATGGGCATAACAATGTCAACGCTTGAGTTTTACATGAACCGTCCAACAGTGGCAGCACTTATGGACTTAGGGGGTCAGCTGTCAAGAGCTTCTGCATCCACACTTCCCTCAAATGAGTCAGGGTCAGGCAGTAAGCCTGCAGAGAAGGTAAAGCCGGATGGAATAACTGCTATGGAAGGCTTGGAGCCTGTAGTAGTGAAGGGCATTCTTGGGCAGGGAAAATCCAAGGTGATATTCCAACTGAGTATGGACATGGAAAGGGCTAGAGTTTTCCTGACACTGGAGGACGGTTCCTATTTGGCAATGCTGGAGCAAGAGCGAATCAGCATGGATTTTAAGGTCTGTTGTCACCTTGGATTCATGTGCTCTACCCTGTTTGGCTATAGATAAAGTAGTGGTTGTGTACGGAAAATAACGAGAATAAAAAACGTGTGGAAGGTCCATAAATGAATGTCCTGTGTTGGTCCTCTTACCCAGGCATATGCTGCATGGAATGCTACATTTAGGCTGGGATTTATGTTAGATGATTTATGCATCAATGCCAATGGAGTCAGAGGGTTAGCATTTCATGGAAGGTGTGTCATGTTGGGTCTCCACAATGTGGGACAGGCTGAACTTTCTAATTGTTTGTTTTTCATGGCAGAAATGTTTTAGCTTGTGATTATTGTGAGCTACAAGTTTTTTCATACAAAAATGCACTGAAATGTCATTTTGTGAAGAATACAATTGTGCAATGAACAAACAGCCTGACTTTTGTTCCTGATGTTGGCATCGCTCATCTTGCAGTCGATTTGATCCGTTGCTGATTTTCTTACATTTTTCTGGTTCTTTATGAACAGCTTTTTCCTGGTTCTATGAAGATCGGTGTGAAGTTGGGAAACTTGCGCTTTTGCAACATGTTGTTGGGGCCAACACATCAGTGGGGATGGCTCTGCGATTTGCGAGATCCTTCAAATGCTTCTCTTGTGCAAGTAAGAACCACGTTTTAACTCTGAAAATGACTCGTCTTTTATGTTTTGACCGATTACTGCCTGTGTATAACATCAACATGGATGGTTGTTGTTAAGAATGAACTCAACAGCTGTCTACATGCCATCAGTTTTGGTTCAATCGTATTTGCACCTAGTAATTGTAAGTGCTTTTCTCTACAGTCTGATGGTGTTTGTGTCTAGGATTTTTAGATATTGCCTTTTTAAGTAGTTTAACCTGTATACCCTTCAGAGAATCTGGTTGCAATATGTAATCTTCTCAGTCGAACAGGGATCATCGACTTCCGTCTTTTTTTGCACACCGTTTTTCTGGAAGTACATTCTTACAGCTTTTTGCCAGAGTTACCCGATAGCTGTGACTCTTGATGTGTTTCAGAAGCGCTCATTGGTATAATTTTCTTAGTTATCTAATTTTAAGATATGAAGATAAGACAATGACTCTTCCTTCTGTTAGTGCCTTGTTTTTGCAGTTGGAGTTTTGTTCATATAACCCCGATGATGATGACTACCAAGGTTACGAGTATAGCCTTACTGGACAGCTATCAGCTGTTCGTATTGTATTCCTTTACCGTTTCATATCAGAGGTGAGTGTTTTTTTTTTGAGATCTATCAGGCATGTTGTGACCTGTTCAAAATATTGGCAACTTCCCGTAAAGAGTACAAAAATGTAGTCTGGACCGCTTGACCAATGACGCTGAAAATGATGATTATCTTAAAACAACCAAAATGACTAATCCTTTTCCACACTTTTGTTGGTTTATCTTCTGGTGGATGCGCAAAACTGGATAACTTCTTCTCAGGATTTTCTTTAATTCTATCTGATTGTTGGTAAACAAAGATTTAGGACTCGATAATTGCACACTGTGATGAGATGGAAAAAGCTTAAAATTTAGTTTAGTCTCGTAAAGCCATTGCGCATCCGGTTCAAGCTATTCTTCTGGGCTTGTCATGAACAAATGTGTCAGTTTTGAGGTTCCCTCCGAGTTGTCACAGCACGCGGTTCCAACAAGCTATTTCTTACTAATGGAAGATCTTGTGCTTGTGTGTGTTTTGGTCGTTTTCCACCACTAGTTAACGGCATATTTCATGGCCTTAGCAGCACCTGGAGCACAACAGGCTGTTGTCAAGGTAGTGGATGCCGTTGGTGGAATTGAACGCTTTATTCAACAATCGGAAATAAATGGGAGCTCTGGAGTAAAGCTTGATATTTCTCTTGCCGCACCGCTCATTATCATGCCTCGAAATTCAACAAGCTCTGAGTATGAATTCAGCTTTTGAGCTCAAATTTCACGAAATCATGATCCCAATTTTCTTTCTCCACCACTTATGACCCCAATTTGTAATCTGTATTTTTGTTGGAATTTCTGTCTGTGAAATGATGCAATTCTTGTTGCACATCAGTCTTTGGAATTAGCGTTGCAGTTCTTTGAAGGATGCACCTCACGTTGTTTTATGATACGACAATTTACTAAAGCAAACTGCTTAATAACATGTTCAAATGATTTTAAGTTTGTTTGGAATTATTTACTGTTAAATTTCTCCCACGCTCGTTTTAATTGGATTTGGCTCCATGATATATCCGTTCTCATGCGGTTTTCTCTGTCCCAAGACAGAGTAGTATTTAGACTAGTCTCTTTTTTGTAAACAATTTGTCTTTTGGTTCTACTGCTGCAAAATGGTTCACAGTTGGTCGACCTGGAGATTGACATATTTTTTTCTTCTTCCCTTTGGATGTTTTTTTGTCAGCTTTATGCAAATAAGTCTGGGTCATCTCCAGGTGGCTAGCAAAGTGGAGTGGCGTGGGGGAAAGAAAGAGGACACCTCTGCTGTACGTGTCGATATGATGACAATTGAGGTATGCTTTTTCACTGTTATGCATGAGAAGTGATGTAGCTGAGTATATGATTTTTGGATTCTTGACCAGAACTTTTGTAAGCAGATTTATGCTTCTGTAACCAATTCACCTTCTACTTTTTTTTTTGCTCCGAAAGCTTGGATATGTGTGGATGTTTTTTTTGCATCTCTGACCATTGGGTGCTGGGACTGAGGGCGTTGGAGCAGAGCCGGGACATAAATGTAAGAGTGGGCATAAAGGGTGTTCTCCGGGATCCAATGGTCCCAGAAATGGCAGGCCTCACTGTGACAGTTCAAAGAAGTTTGAGAGACCTCTTTAAGCGGCTTCCAGCCATGGAAATTCATGTCAAGGTGAGGTTGGCTTGTCTTAGTCTTTAGCATGCCTGGCTCATTTGTTGGAAAATCAAGTCCCTGCACTCATCTATCATGTTGAATATACTGAAGAATGAACGTAATTACAAATGTGTTTCGCAAAACCATTTAGATCATATGCAGGGAGTAAAACTCTTTTTGGACACTGCCATTGCGATTGTAGCTATTGAACTGTGTTGGATTATGGTTAAAGATCTCAGCATGGGCCCTAGGCCAAGTGAACTGCACCATGTATGTTTATTGCAATTCAGGTGTTTTATTTACCTCTTGAGCTCGTTTTTTCCCACATACAATCGTGATGATACTATAGAAGGGGTCAATTGAAAGGCAAAATGTCATGAACATAAGTGGACGCCGTTATTTTACAGTATTTGGCTACCGCTTACTCTGAATATGAGATGAGTCCTTATGTTAAGAAAGAGGGGTTTGTTCAGCTACAGCAATTGCAATTTATAATTTTTTTATTGAGAGCCCTTCATTTTACATTTGAAAGCTTTTTTTTACATGTTAGTGATCAGCAGTTGGTGCAGTAGTCAAAGTTAATATGGTCATCTGTCTCTTTACGGTACATAGCAGATGGGTTAAGTGACCATTTCAGGGAGCTAATGTATAAGTGCGACATGTTATATCTGATTAATGAACCGGTATTGTGTGTGATGGTGAATGAATTTGGCCAGATGGCTCGACTTCGGGCTGTACTTTCTGATCGTGAATATACACTCATCACAGAATGTGCCCTTGCAAATATGGCTGAACCTCCTACTTTGCCACCTAATTTTAGAGATTTACCTGGAGAATCTGTTGGTGAAAAGGAGAAAAAAACGATCGAAGAAATAACACCTCAAGTGAAGCCATTAGCTGAACCTTATACGACCATGCGTGTCAGTGTTGAGATGCAACATGCGGAACTGGAGCTTTTTACTGGCTACTATCGTGACACTTCATTGGCCCTTCTTGAGGTGTGTTGTACACATTTTTTTTTTACATGTTATACTATAAGACTTTCTGGATTTTAGTTTTTATGGGTATGACTAGTTGGTGGTAGGCGCTCACAGGACATTGTACTTCTGTGAGTCAAGCAAGCATCATGACAGTATCGAGTACGATTTTTATCTTGTGATTTTGTTCCTCGTATTTGCAGATTCAAGGCTTTTGGCTGAACTATCTTGTAACTTCTCAAAAGGAAATGGAAGTTCTGGTGACATTACCAAAAGTTTCAATCTGGGATCGTCGAGCTGGTACCCGCCCGGAATTGCGTCTAGCATTAGGCTCTGTGCTCGATGGAGACACAGCCAATGCCTCTGGCTTAAACCAGGGCTGGCTTACTGATGACAATCCCGCAAGTCTTACCATGTTGGTCATGAACATGTCAAGCAAACCTGGCACGAGTTCTGTTGTCATCCGCATTCAACGTCCTCGGTTGCTTGTTGCATTGGATTTCCTTTTGGATGTTGGAGGTTTTTTTGTGCCCTCAATAGGCGCAATGGCTGGAAAGGAGACGGCCCGTGATGTACGAGAAGACCCGGTTGGAATGCAGAACGATGTTCTGCTGAAGAGCAGCCTATACAATCAGAAAGAAAATATTTCTCATTTATGTCCTCAGAGGCAACTGGTAGCTGATTCTCCAGATCTGGATGATTATGTTTATGAAGGCTGCGGGAACACTCTCTATCTGTTGGAAGACGAGAGTGGTCTTGGGCTTTCTGGACCACCAACGATGCCTTTTATTCGAGTCGGGGTTAACAAGAAGTTACGCTTCAAGAACATTCGAATTCTGGTGAGAGTGCTAGCTGTGATGCATACGTGTTTATCTCTATCGTGTTGGTTTACGTTCTGTTGAGTCATTTCTTAGGGAATTCAAGTTAGGCTTTTGCACTGCATACAAAAACTCTGGAAAGTCTTTCCATGGTCTTTTCCACAGCCTAGAACGGTATCTCCTGATCATCCATAACTTCGTCTTAGTATTCTGCTGTAGAATATCAGGATGATCAGAATAACTTTTTTTTATATATTCACATTTTTTTTTTTACCGATTGCAGAATGGTGAACACCTTGATGACTGTGTATACCTGGCGAGCGGAAGCAGCTACACTGCAGCCACTGAAGATGGAGTAATTTTGGATGGATCTGGTGTGGATTCTGGGGTGGACACACAAGACAAGGAGCCCATTGATGCTGAGAAAAAAGACTCTCAACAGAAATCATCTTCCAACTTCAGTGTGGATTTCCAGGTGGGCGTTGTTCTTCTGCTCGTTGTAGCAACTGAATGTTGCCGAATTCGTTTGAGGATTCTAATCAGGGGAGGTTTGACTGAGATGCAGACTTCAACTTCTTTAATGCATTCTTCTTTGTTCTGCATTTATTTGATGTTTGCACTTTCTTGACTTGGTCGTACTACAGTTTGTGCCTGTGTTTCTAAAGTCCCATACAAATTATCAAGGTACAGGTTGGGCTTTTCTTGCGTCTGCTATGATGTGTTCATTGACCTGCATATGTCTGCTTTCAAATGAGATTTTTTTGTATGCTGATTGTTTTTATGCAGCATTTGCCACTTTACCTAGTCTTTTCCTTTCCTTCTGGGTACAAAACTGTTATGTTAATGGTCCCGATACTGTCAGCATGTGGCCTGCATCTTTAGTTATTTCTTCTTTTATTCCTAAGCAGAGTTCCGGTTCCTGAAGCAGCCTGAGTTATGTTTCCAATTTTGCTTTTTGCTGACGTTGTTGTTTTTTGTTTTTTTTTTTAACGGAGTTTTTTCACTCTCTGATTTGTTGATTTGGGCTGACCGTGCAGGCAATAGCTCCAGAACTCACATTTTATGATGGCACAAGATGGCCTGCTAATATTGCGCTCAGACCGGAGAAGCTTTTAAGGGCGAAGCTTGACTTGAATCTTTTGTATGTGGAAGATTTTCTGACCTCGTGCAAAGAGTTTATATTTGGCAGCCAGCCAGTTGATTTTAAAAGGCCTCCTCTTTTTAGCATTTAAGTTACTGTCCTTGACCCTTGAGTGGACATGTTTTTATGATTGTTCATTGATCATTAAAATGGGGTTCAATTTGTTTCAGGCTAGCCATGAAGGGTTCTGATACATGGCTGAAAGCATCTGCAAAGGGCATGATGCTTGAGAATGCCGCCGGGCTTGCTGTGTTGGAACCCCTGGATGCGGTCATGGACTATATTTGTGAAAAAGGCGTAACAAAATTGGATCTCACCTGCACCGACATAGCTTTGCGAATTCCACTCAATGTCGTACGCCTTATGCAGCGTCTATCTGCAGATCTTCTTGCAGCTCTGAAGCTTGGAGGTGGTCCAATTACAATGAGTTGCACTCAGTTTCATCGGCTTTGGCTGAGTCCTTCAGGTATTGGCCCATATTCACTTTTGTATTTAAATGTTTCACCTTGTGATTGTAATGTATTTGAACTATAAGCTATTGATTTTTTTGGGTTTTCACTATCCAGAGTGCTGATGTTTATTTTGCATTGGTTGTACTATCATGAGGGATTGATGTTGTTATTTGTTAGTGGGTGTATCGTATGAACAAAGAAAGCAGAAATATTTGAGTTCCGCATTACCTGGCCAAAACAGCTTGAGGTTAATGTGAATGAATGTAACCCTAGTTTAGAAGAATAGTTTTAGCGATTACTGTATATTGCTATTAGCGTTGATGTTTTTTACGGCCTTCAAACTCATGTTTCTCTGTGGTCACTTGTCTGGTTTTGCATCAAGCCGATACCTTGTTGGGGAAGTAACCTGTTTGGCTTTTGCTTGTCAGCAAAGAGGGAGCAGACTGTTAGCAAGCATATCATATCTAGCATGCACTTTTGTTTCATTGTTATGAAAACATCCAATACATCATAGGTTTCACTTCAAATCCAAGTTGCTAAATGCATTTAAATTGCCATTTGGAAGAGACTGTCATAGGTCTGCACTTGCATGGGTGTATCTGGAGGTTTATGTGGGTGTCGTGGGTGTGGTAAAATTGGAACTAAATTGCAGGCTCAATTTGCGATTCTGCAGGTTCGAATCCGTCAGAGGATCTCACTTTCTGGAGACCTATTGCGAAAACAGGATATGCAATTCTTGGCGATTGTGTGACTGCGGGGTTAGTGGCAACCTATTATCTGTTTAGCAAGAGAAATATGCCCTGAGAAATGTTGTGTCTGAAACCAACCAAAATTTCTGAGCCGTTTTATAGTAAACTGCTCTGCACTACGATGATTTTGATTATGCTGAAATGTTAATGCTAATTTCAGTGCAATATTTTTATACGGGTCTTTGTATTTTTTTTCTCAAGGGGTATACCCTTTTTTTTTTTTAATACTGAAACATAGTAGCTGTCCAAGTTGGTGTCTTTCGTATAGTGGCAATTTTGTAAAACACTATAGTAGAAGAGATTTTGCTAGTAAAGCACCTTTGGTTTTCAGGGGGAATGACCGAAAATAATTTCATCACTTGTCTTCATGCTTGTGATCTTGCACTGCGAAAATTGCTGTGCTTGACGTTGAGCCTACAGAACCTTACAGAACCTGAGGGTTTTTTCCATTTTGGGGATGCCCTGATCACAAGGTCCTGATTATTTATAGAGAAGAATGTATCATGCAGAAAATCACAGACAAACGACAGGTGTTTTTTAAATAGTGCTGCTTAGGGAGCAGAAAGATAGCCTTTTTTCATGCAGAAAATAGCGTGCAGGAGTTTTTGCATAATGCAGCTTAGGGAGCAGTAAGACAGCCTTTTTGCAAGTAAATGACTGTTGTTGAAGAGCTGTTTTTTGTACGTCGATTATAACGTAGATATATGTCAGCTACCATGGAAAATAGCTTTGTATCTTGGTCCATAAAACAAGATCATGTGGACTTGTCTCTCATAAAACGATATCTCATGGTGCAAATGCAGGAAGAACCCTCCTCTGTTTGCTGTGATTGCTGTTAATAAAGGTTATCGACGCGTAAGAAATCCTCGGAACTTCGAACTTTTGTGGAGCTCTGGAGGAACATCTGCTGAAGAGGAATGTTGTGTTTGGCTTCCCAATGCTGGTCAAGGATATGTTGCTTTGGGGTGTGTTGTAACTAAGGGAAGAAAACCACCGAATCCAACGACTGTGAGCTGTGTCCGAGAAGACCTCCTAACATCATCTTCAGTCGCGGACTGCGTTTTTTATGATACGTAATAATCGTCACACTATGTCTGTTTTGATTTCACTCAGGTTATTGCATTCCTGGTTGTAGTTTTTTAAAGGATATAAAATTGTGTGGAATTGCAAATAATTGTCTTTCTTTGCTGATTCCCAGCCAGGATCATCCCAATCATAACTTGCTGACGACGGTGTGATGTTCTGAAACTACTGAATCTGCATCCCATGGTAATTATCTCCTTAACAAATTTCCTTTGTTGTTGCATGATGTACTTGGTTTTTGACAGAGGTAAAGCCACTGAGAACAGCAAGTCCGGACCAGCCAGTATCTGGCGAATTGAAAACTCTGTTCAAAGTTTCCTTGCTTGTCAAGGTCTAAATCCTCCACCTCGTACTCTCCTCAGAGATTTTCGCCCAGAGTTGCTAATACCTGTGCAATCAGAAACTGCGCCTTCTGAAAACGCCACTCCAGGATCAAACACACCTTCTCGAACCTCTACTGCGGAACAGAAAGGTCTGACGAGCTCCCGTGAATCAACCATGATGAGGTCAACACGAAGTTTTCAGAGTGGGCAAGCAACAGCTCCTCGCCTTTTCCTTACCACTCCAAACTTTGAGCGAATCTGGTGGGACAAAGGTGGTCCGTCGAAACAGAACATAACCATCTGGCGTCCACACGCACCACCCGGCTATGCAATTCTTGGGGATACGGCAATCGAAGGGTATGTAGAAGCATTACGGGTGGTGAACTGATTGCTGGTTTGGCGGTCAATTTGTTTTGGACTGTGTCATGCAAGAGAATGAGTGGCTCAAATCTATAGTGCGATGCATTACAGAAAAACACAATTATTATTATTATTATTATTATTTTTTTTTCCCTTAATTTTTGAAACAAGAATAAGTCTCCTGAAAAGAAGTGCCAACTTTTATGTAGTCTGAAGTATCAGGTATTTGTAGAGCCATTTCTGGTCTCTGAAACTGGCATATTTTCTTGTTGTAAGCAACAAAGTGGCTGACAATCTGTATTTCATGCTGGTTTTTTATTTGGGATTTTTTTTTTTTTTTTCTTTTTTTGTGTAGGTTTGATCCTCCGGATGCAGGACTGGTTTTATTGGATGACATTGATTCGTCAGGAGGGTCCAAACCGAGATTGGCGAAGCCTGTTGACTTTGTGCTTAAAACTACTCTTTCTGGGAGAGGTTGGGAGGTAGCTTCTGTGTGGTTTCCTACTGCTCCACCCGGCTATGTTGCCTTAGGATGTGTTGCCGTAAAGGGAACTGCTCCACCTTCACCTGATTGTGTTCGGTGTGTACGAACAGATTTGGTCAACCAGAAAAATTTTGCGGGCAAGGCTGTCTGGTCTTGGAGTTCAGGCAAAAATGATGATTTCAGTTTTTGGCCCGTAGACAACCAGGTAATGAACAATTAATAGACCTACAAGTTTCGGATCCATTATTTGTCAGTGTAGAGTAGCATTTGACTGGCATTTTCATCTGTTATTTTACATGGTATTAGCTCTTAATATCATATTACAAATGACTATGAAAATATATGATATGTATCATTCGTATGATATATATTCATTATACAAATATCTTATGCATTGGTACTCTAATGTTGCACAGAAACAGTATTTTGCTGACATGTTCGACGGTGATGTTTTTACAATTTCCTATTGGATTTTGCAGCCCAACACGTTTATTGTCCACGTGGACAAGAAAAAACCTCCTTGGAGAATGGCGTATAGCCTTGCAGAGCTTGAGAAACCTAAACAACCAGACAACTTTGATGCGCAAATTAAGACTTCACGAGTCTCACTCACCTTGTTTGATGACTTCAGTGGAGTTGTAAGTTTTATGCTATGTGTTTGTGTTTTCCGGCCTTTAACTTGACCGTACTTACTCCACCTTAACGGCTTTCAGTGGCTTACAGTATGTTTTTTATGTTCAAAATTTGACTGCAAATATGTGATTGCCGACCATTATTTCCAATTAGGCTAGGGACATTCTCCATTTTATAGACCCAAATGTTAAATGTATCTAATAATAAGTTTGCAGTTTCGCTAGAGAAGAGGTAACAAACCAACTTGTAGCGTGAACAAAGATCTGTGATGTTTTATTTGGAAGACTATGTCATTTAGGGTGTGGTCTGGGACTGCTTCGTCTGCATAAGAGATTCAGGTAGTAGTGGCAGTTATACTTCGTCAGTGTGGACGCCGACAGAGTGCTTTGACACGTTGTAAGTGGGTTCCTCCAAAGGCAAGATTTATAAATGTTGCTGGGAATAGGACGAATCCCTGTTGCCTATGCAATCCATAGCGTTCCTTGGCAGATGTCAATAAGATTAGATAAGTCTGAGTCCGCTATTTGTGGAAGAATTTCATGTATTGATATTTCCTGAAAATCACAAATTCACTTGTGCTCATTTGTGCTAAGCCTTCTGACTCTTGAACAGATGACTCCTCTGATGGATTTGACCGTTAATGGAATCCACCTAACAGCACACGGGAGACCGGAAGCCTTGAATGCATTTGTGTTAACTTCTGCGGCAGCATCTACTTACAACACACAGCTTGGTGTATGGGAACCTCTTATTGAGCCTTTTGAAGGAGCGTTCAAGTGAGTGCTCAACAGTTTCCTGTTTGCCCTTTTCTTAAAATCCTTGGCAATAATGGCTGGTCAGACAATTGAAGGATATGAAGGCCATCGTCATTGCTGGGTATTTTAATCCTTCATCTGCTATTCTTTATTCAAGAAAAGAAAATAGAGTTGTATTAAATATTTCCGTTGTCTTCTTTAGCTTTGACCAACAGAAGTAACAGTTGTCATTTGTGAAAATTTTGACAGATACGAGTCCAGAGATGACTCTCCGGAAGGACTCGCAGCGGATACACATGCCCGCATTCATTCAACAACTGTACTTGATGTGAATATTACCTCGGCGGCAATCGATTCTTTTGGGGGGGCTGCTTTGACCTGGAGTAAAACAGAAGAACTTGAGCAAGCTGCTCAAAGGGTCCTACAACAAGTGCGTTTGTTTTCATTTAACTAAATAGTTCCATTTTTCACAGCTGCAATTACGAATTGCTGTCATTTGAATGAAGTTCGGCACAGAATTGCTGATTTCCATTTGTTCAAACTGACAGCCGATAGCTCAAGCCTAATCCATTTCTAATAGCTTTGTTATTTACACAATTTAAAATCAAGCCCACCTTTTGTCCTCTCCTTATTGTGCTGCTGTATCCCTTTCTATAGTTACTTTATGTTCTTTACGTTATGTTCTTCTGTATCTTGACTATTGTGAACCTAGATTTCAATTGAGAGGGCCTCTCTCTAGTGTTGGGTATCAAGGACCTTTTGCCGATATTCGATATATATCGAATTTCAGGTACCCGATAATCGATATATCGCTTCGATATATCGAAAAGCAAAATATCGCGATGTATCTCCGATATATCGCCGATATATCGAGGCATTAAAAAAAAAATAAAAAAAAAATCACAGGTCTCCAAAGTCACGTGCTTTCGGACAGTGACCGTAAAATTTTTGCGGAAAAGAAATACGGTTTTTACCTGAAAGTCAGCAGAGTGAAGGAGATCTCTGAGGTACATTGACGCGGTACACTTGCGAAGTACACGTACGTAAATGGTCGGTTTTCAAATCTTTGACGATTTTAGAGATTTGATCGTCAACTTACAAGGAACCACTCAAATCAAAGCACGTATGTAAAAACTTGTTTACAGAATATACGCGATGTTAACCGAGGCCTCTGTAATACATAAATTTTGCTATCCGTACTATTACAGAGACCTCCTCATATAACCATACCCCAAATAAGTCATTATATGAATTACAGAATTTGTACTTTTTTGTCGGTTACATTTTGCGGCATCTACCTTTAAGTCACGGAACGAAAATCACGTCGTACGTGGCGTATCAGACAATTTGTTTTTTTCGCTAAAATAATATATTATATTAAAATATAAAATATCAAATTTAAAAAATACTATATATCGCGATATATATCGCGATAATTTATGTTGGTCTCGGTACGATATATCGAGGATTCTGCTCGATCGATATTCGATATATCGAATATCGAAATTATTGCTATATGAATTTACCCGATACCCAACACTACCTCTCTCCTTCCATGCCCAATTTCTTATTAAGTCTTCTGTTAGCTATCATGTATGCTACTGAAGCGATATCATGGCGGCATGATTAGTGAAAAACTACATCTCCTGTTACACCATATTTGTCTTTTCTGGCACTCGATGGTTTCAACCTGTTTGTTGCGAAGCCGTATATTGTGTTTGCTTTTTGCGACTCGTATTGTCAAAGTAACTAAAGGCAAGTGCATTTCAATATTTTTCCTTTTTCTGTTTTCAAGATGTTCCTTGAAGCATTTGAAAGTGAAAACTCCGGCAGTGAAGAATCATCGCTCATTTGCTGGCACGTTGTGCTTATTGGTAAAATCTTCTGGCTGGCTGCGTGTTTCAAGTTAAAAACATTGGAAAGCTACACATGCAAGATCTCTGAAGGTCCCTATATGACTATCAGAAACCTGACACCTCTACCCAGCAGTTATTCCTTTTTGCCTACCTTAACGAGTTGTATTGGTTTGTATTTTGACTGTAATTTCCAGAACCGTGAACATGTGGAAGACCAAGGAGAAGGGCCAGCAGTGGATCGCGAAGAGGGGCTCCGCTTGATGGTGGAAAATCAGTTGGGTGCGACTATTTATGCACGAACTGCTCAAGATGGGTTCAAGTCTATTCAGCGACTCTCATCTGGTCGATGTACAGCATTGCCATTACCTCCTCTCCAATTTCCTGAACTTCTACGAACTGCATCAAACGATTCACGCCCCATTCGACGTTTCATTGCACTTCGTATTAAAAATGCAAAGGTGAAGCGGGTGGTCTGTTTAGGCAAAATCCAGTTCAGTAAACTAGTCTCGTTGTTTACTTGAGTCGGGTTGATATGTACTGTGCCATTGAAAGTGCAGATGCCTTGTTAGTTTTATGTTAAATCACCTGCTGAAGCTACTTTGTCCATATCTAATTCCTGCATTCTGCAATTATTAATGCTATAAAATACTACTCCACTCCATGTCTTCACAATTTTCTAGTATTT
Organism: Zygnema cylindricum; assembly: GCA_037447655.1. Classification (NCBI taxonomy): domain Eukaryota; kingdom Viridiplantae; phylum Streptophyta; class Zygnematophyceae; order Zygnematales; family Zygnemataceae; genus Zygnema; species Zygnema cylindricum. Next base: position 18,655 of record JBBHKE010002740.1, on the reverse strand, counting down.
TTTTCTCTTTTATGTTTAATATTACATAATTACAATGTCAGACTCATATTTAGTGTCATTCAGATTGTAGCATTAAAGATTCTGCATAGTTTTTAATGCTGGAAGTATTAAGCATTTTTTTATTTGAATCATTTAGGGATGTGGATGGGGACTGGGTACCTCCATACCGGCGCAGCATGGGGCTTGCTTTGAATACATGAATATTTCACTGTGTAACCGCTAATGATATCCATTCTAATTTGGATATTCAGATTTTGGACGTTTCATGTATATCTCTGGGTTTCAACTGACTATGAGCCATGCTGTTTATGTGCAAGCATCACACACTGCAGGGTTGTTTGGGATTAAGACTGTGTTTCTCATATTACCTTTGTGCAATTTTCAATCAAATGTATGGTTTTCTAAGTTAAAATTTACTCATATTATAGCTTAAATTAAAGAGTCTGAACTACTTATTAGAAAGTTAAATGGTGTGAGAGTGATTTTGTGTACTGGACATCTTTTCTCAGCAACCTTACGAACAATTTAAGAATGCGAAGATTACACTTTTGTGTACTGTTTCTGAGGTACAAATTTTGTCTATGTAAGTTATGGGCCTTATTAGTTGTCCACATTTATGCTTGCAGGGACGCCAAAAGTTGAACTCCACCTCAACTGTGTCCTTTATTGGTAGTCTTGGGCAATGTGCTTTTGATTTTTTATCCGTGTCTATGTGAAGGTCATTGAAATTCTGACTTTTAGCAAAGTCATGCCATTCAGTATTCCATGACAATTAGATTTTTGTGTCTTGGGATTTACTTTGTCTTGAGGTGGTGGTGCCAGGACCTTATTGCTGGAGATGATGTCAGCGGGCAGGAATTTGTTTGTGTTCTTACAGTTCTGACATCAGGGGTTCCAGTAACACAACAGTTGAAGCAACTTCCTCAAACAGCCCGTTCCAGAGGTGTCAAGCCCTCATCTACAGAAACAGATGCAACGGGAGCTCAACGATTTATGGCTGTTTGGGATGAAGTTTTTGTGATTGAAGTACCTGCACAGGTACAGGCAATTGCACTATGTTATAAATGTTCATGAAGTTTATTATGTGTAAAAATGGTTTTTCCTCTGGGAAGTTGCTGGCCTTCCTTTTCTAATGGTCCATCAGCGTCGATGTTCAGTTGATTATTTGAACCTGGTTCTCTCCAGAAATATTAGAATGTCCATGTTGAATTAACATCTTTTTTTTTCCTGAGTAGAAAGCACATAAAACAGCCAGTCATTGAATGTACCCTTCGATGCTGTACCATGTGTAGTTATCGGTACACTATTACACTATATTGGTACTCCTGAATTTTACCCCTTGAACCTAAAACAGTATCAATGCCATTAATTGTTGTATTCTTAATGCTAATTTTTTAAACGGTTGAAAATCAGCCACGTCATTCAGAATTTACTTAGAATTAATAATATTAATATAAACCCCACGCTAATATTTTTTTTATTCTTATAACAATTCTGTGTACTATGTTGTGGGTAAGAGGGAGCGGCTCATTTTCTTGTGTTGGGACATTAAAACAGGGCACTGCAAAGCTGGACTTGAGAATATTGAATCAGGCAGCAAACAATGGAAAAGGTAGGCCTGATTCAATCATAACTGCCTTGATATCATTTTAGTATTTTGTAAGGTAATGTCAATTAGAAGTGATTTATGGAAAAGCTGAGACATGGCTTGTACTCAGTCATTGTAGTTCTGAGAAGATTTAAGGTCTTTTGTATCATTCCCGTCAAATGTGGGCCATATAATTCTAATTAGGTATAACTCTATTGGCTACTTTCTAACTGTTGTCACCTCCATCATGGCCATCACCCGTTTTGGCATTTGAGATGGATTGCTGTAGGTTTTAATTTGATTTATATGATCTGCATTTCTTCTTAAAATCGCAATTGAAATCTTTTACCGAATGCTGAGTGACATGGCAAGTAGGATTATAGTTTGAACAGAAGAATCGACACTTGCATATCATCACAACTCAGAGTGCATTGGCCATTCTTTTTTTTTCTATGAAAAAAGCGGCTGTGTTGCAATACTGTGGGAGTTGTAAGATTGTTGGATCCTGGCTATCAGTCGAATTTCTCATTGCAATATCACAGCCGAAAGCTAACATGCTTAGCTTCTATTGGTGTCTCTTAATGAAAGGCATAGATTATTGTGCAAGAGAGTTTGGAAGTAAGCAATTTTATTGGTATAAAATTTGATCATTGATGCAGTTTTCATATCCTTTTAGGCCTCACAGGAACAGAAGTTGCTTTTCACTCCAGCTGGTCGTGACGGATGACTGCTGTGGATGGATTTTTAGTAAGGATTAAACTGTTCTACATTGGTTTGTGTACCATTTTCCCATTTCCGTGTTCTGAACTAACTAAAGTGAAGTTTTTATTCATATATAGAGCTTTCGACAAGACTGTGCCATTTCAAACCGGCTTGGATGCATTCTTTCATATGATAACTAGTCAGGGTTTGAACCTTTTTGGGCAGGTGTGGAGGTTGCAACTTTGGTAATTGCTATGGACACCTTATTGGGTATTGGCCCCAAAGATTCACATTGGAGTGCTGTTAAAGCTGCCCTTTCCATTGGGCACTCTTCCTGGAGCAATGCGAAAGAAAGGGAGCTTCCACTGATGCCTTCTCTTAGACAAGTATGTATTCCATTTTCAATTGCTGTCTTTGTCTGAAGTTGCCTCGAGTGCTCCTTAACAGCTTCATGTGTTTCTTTATTCCATTGACGCTTTAGTGCTTGTGGTCTGCTTCAAGAACTGACTGCAGATAAAAAAAAAATCCGTTCATTCTTGCAGGTTTCAGAGAATAGCCCGTCAAATTCTGGGGGCCACATTGTTTTATCAGATTATGTGTTTACTGTAGGCCCCAACGGCCATATCCAGACTCCAGAGGCTTTGCAGTCAGAATCTGAGCAGTTTAAGGCCACAGACGCTGTCCTTCAACTTGCTCCTTCTCCAGAAGGACCATGGACTGGGATGAGGACAATGACTGCAATTATAACGGTTCCCATAGCCCTTGAATCTAAAGCATTGGCAGTAGAAATGAGCATGCGTCAAGGTTTGAAGTGTTTGACGCTTCGTAGTTTGGCTGTGCTTATGAATAGCTCAGATATAGTTTTGGATGTGTGCATTTGTCCAAAAGATCTGCTGTCATCGGAGGATGTATCTACTATGGAGAGTGTCGAAGATGAAGTATACGAGAACCAGAGATATTCGCCATTATTACGCTGGGGAAGTGCTTGGCCTGGGAACCTTCTACCATCGGATCCAGGACGATATTCTGCCAAGGACCTCTCAAATGCTCGTCAGGTATTCTGGATTTCCGTAGGTTACTAGTCGTCTTTGTCGCTAAGTTTGATGATAAATTTTAATATGCAAGACTGAAAAATCATGTGAATGGAGAAAAGGTTGGCAAAATCTAATGTTACGTTTTTGTTGTAACATAATTGAATTACATTGAGGCAGCCGACTTCAAGATTCGCATGAAGCTCTTCCAGTGCTGCAAATATCTTTTTGTTTATTATGTATTTCTTTTGGTTTTTTTTGTCTAAATGTTTTTCTATCGAATCTATTTGTTTGCAGGAGCTCATAATGCAGCCTCCTACTGGCTGGCAGTATGTAGATAGCTGGAATGTTGACAGGAGTTTCGGTGATTCTGAGGGCTGGTTTTATGGCCCTGATTTCAAGTCCCTCAAGGGAGTATCTCCCGAATCTAGTAGACGAAAGAAAGCCCCGTTTGATTTCGTTCGAAGGCGCAGACTTGTTCGCACGAGACAGAGGCTATCTGGAGGCTCTTCTTTAAATGAACAAAGTTTGGGGAAAGGTCCAGTTTCTGAGCGTTTGTCTTTGGGACACCTTGAGCCTGGCGTTTCTATGCCTCTCCCCTGGTCCAGCCTTCTTGCAGGGTCTGATTGGTATTTGCAATTACGTCCACATGACGATAACAATTCTACAGTGTGTAAATGGAGTCAGGTTGTTGATCCTCCTTCTCAACAGAAGTCAAAAGGAAAAAGTAGTACAAGTGGGGGATACTCATCATTACTTCACATTTCCAACCTTTCGAGCACGAAAGAAGCAGAGAAAAAAGAAGAGCTTCTTGAATGTCGATCGGCTCATGGGTCCTGGTGGTTATGTATAGAAGCTGACCCCTCCCGTCTCCATGGTGATGTCAGCGGTCTCGTCATGGATTGGCGACTCACTGTTAGAGCACCGTTGAAATTAGAGAACCGACTTCCATGTAAGTGTGAATATTTAGTTTGGGAAAAGACCGCAGCATCATCTCCTGGAGGAGGACGACCTGTGAAGAGAGAGCACGGGTTGGTGGAGGCTGGGAAAGGTGTTCACATTTACTCTACTGATATCCGCAGTCAGATTCTCCTTACCTGGTTACCGCAAGGGGGATGGAAGCATGAAAAGGTGAAGAAAGGCTTGCACTACACTACCCATCGTCACTCTAATTCGAGTAATTGTTTTTTTTGGAAAAATCACAAGAACACCAAGTGGCCCATTACGAGTCACTTCAAAAATATAATTTATTGTAGTTAACTTTTAATAAAGTGTTAACGATAATCACTAACTTTTACTTTTATGGACGGTGCACCTCTTTGCTTTATTACTGTTCTAAATATTGCAGTTTCTGTGCATCTGGGAATGTTCAATCTTGCACCAGCATTGGTGTGTGAATTTGAGAGTTTGTCTAACAAAAGATTCTATTGCACTTAACATGCAGGATGTTGTTGTTATTTCTGATCCTTGGGCGGCCGATTTACCCGGAAACTTTTGGATTGTGAATGCTCTGAGCAGCAGGTAAATGTTTAGATCCATATCCCTCTCACCACTTTTGTCATAGGAAGAACGCTACCTGTACATCACCTGTATTTGGGTTGGAGTGGAGGTGTGGATGCTACTTTAACAAATTTGTGCTGTTACACAAATTTTGCTCATACTATTTTTTATGCGTGGCTACCAAGTACAAATGCTAGTTGTTTGCTTTGTTTGCTTGTGTTTAACTTTTTCTTCAGTCCGGCTTGTACGTTCTTATTCTCCTGTATTCGCCTTTGAATGGTCTTTCTAAGGACGATTAACTGATGTTCCTTTTGCTGGTTTACAGACGGCTGCGAGTAAGTGTAGAAAACGATATGGGTGGAAATGAAGTTTCAGCAAAGATAGTCCGTCTTTTTGTGCCATACTGGCTGCAAAATGACACAAAAGTGCCACTTTTTAACCGACTCGTTGAGATTGAGCCTTCAAGTGGACAACAGGCAGACAACCTTTGGCTTAAAGTGGCCTCCAAGGCTGCCAAAAACGCAGGACAATTGCCGGCTCAAGTCAAAGAGGGACCCTCTTCTGTTGCCAGTAAAGTCCTACGGAGTCTTGGGGCCATAGAAAATCCTGACAGTTTTCAGCCTGTCATGTTGTCTTTGCCCAACATGGAGAATGTGGGGCTCGCCGTGGCTCTCAATCCAGATGGGGTGTTTGACAAAGCCATAGCTTTGAAGTCGTTTGAGGATAAGGTGTGTTACGATACCTTTGGATAGCTTTTTTCCATTTCCAGTTATGTTTGTTGGTTGAACATGATTTTGCATATTTGCCTCAACAAGCTTGTTTCGGGCATAGTGTTTGAAAGTTTTTTTGGCCGAATTTAGGGATGAAAGTCTCCAAATACAAACCAGATTGATGTCGAAAAATGTAAGGACATTATCAATTTCCAGGGCAGAGACATGCACACTCATTCCAATCTTTTCTGCTGGAATTTTGTTTTCGGTTGTAATGTTATTAATGGGGGAACTGATTAGGATGCCGAGAGCATCTTCTTGCTGCTGTCTTGTTAAGGGCATAGGATCCCATCGATTTGGGAAAATGCAACTTAACGCCCAAGTTGTGACCCAGATTTATTATTTTCTTCGGTTTTGGAATGGACCTTCTGTAATTTAGAGTTAAAAGGTTATTTCAGCTCTCGTGCCCTTATTGAGGAACCGTCCTGGTCATCACATTTTATCATGTTTCGTCTGGCTTGCAGATTGAACGGGTGGATCTAAATGCGGTAAATAAGGAGAACTCCTCGTATATGAAGCTCTCAGTGGCTTTGGACTTATCATCTCTGGGCTATGATAGAACAAAGGTCTTGTCTCTATTCTCTTCTCGACCTGTGTATTCTTTCATTTTGATAGTCTTTAATACAAATGATAGCAGTGTATGAAGTAGTTTGGGGAGGGGGTGGGGATTGCTTATGTCTGATGGTTGCCGAATTATGTTTTGAAGCAGTTTGTACACAAGCTATCCTATACTTTTAGAAGCTTGCAACATCCATGATTACTGGTATATGGAAAAGTTGCTGTTGCTTTTTAGATTTCTGGATTTACTGTGGGTTCATTATAAGGAAACCTTTTTGCTTTCCATCGTTTTTGTCTTGTACAAAACTCACATCCAAATTTGTCTGGTGGAGATACTATGAGTGTGTTAGAGGGAGTGACTGTGTTTGCCTCAATCCCTTTTGTCTTGTCGAAAATTTACATCCATTAGTTTGTGGAGTTTCTGTGAGTCTATTAGAGTGAGTCACTGTTTTTGCCGTCGTCATTTTTGTCTTGTCGAACACTCACATCCAAAGTTGTCTGAATATCTGGTGAGTGTATTAGGGAGGGCATCTCAAGTTTGAACCGGCTATGGGAGTGCAGGTGATTCGTCTGCAACCACATACAATCTTTAAAAATTACATTGGACAGAAGTTATTTATTCGACAGGTGGGAGGTCTACAAGAGAATCAACTTGCACCCACCGATGTTGAAAAAGTACTGCTGTGGGAATCAAAGTGGAATCCTGAGCTTCTTCAGGTAAATCCGATAGTTGTTTCTTTGTGCTGTAGATGTGGTTTTGTTTTTCAATGATGTGAGGTTTGTAATGGTCAAAGTAATGGGATCTGATTCTGATTCCTTTCCTTGACCTAGTATTTAGTGTTTGACCATTGAGAAAGCTCATATGGATTTTGATAGTGTAAAAATAGCTACAACATTGAACATTCTAGGATTTTTTAGAGGTTCTAAATGGAGGTTTATTGACATGCCTTGCAGATTCGAATAGATGGTTGTGATTGGTCATATCCATTTGGTGTGGATTCAGAAGGCACTCTTTATTTGGTGATGAAAAATTTGCGTGAAAATGGAAACATCACTGTTCGTGCTGAAATTTGCAACGGTGTAAATGTATCGCGCTTTTCTGTGCATTTCCGACTTGGCTCGTACAACCTTCCTTACAAGTAAGTTTCTACATGTTTGCTTCAGCCGCACTTATTTTGCATTCCAGCCTCTTCACTGGTGGCATTAATTCTACAGACCTTGCAATCTAGTTTTGTTTCGGATCTCCTTTTATTTTAAATGCACCGACTAGTGTTTATTGTATATCTCCACTTTTTTTTTTTTTGGTTCTTTTGATGGTAAAATGTCACTTTAAAATATCACTGGGAAGTCTACTATTATGGGCTGCATTGTTTATTTTCAGCAACGCTGGTCTTCATTCGCGATAATAAGACTTTCTGCGTTGTGCTCTGCTGCTTGTGATCGATGAAACTACTTGTGATCGATGGTTCTTGTTGTAGCTCTCAACCTATCAAATGCTCATTTTTTCTGCAATTTTTTGTGTTTTTTGGGACAGAATTGAAAATCGTTCGTTAGTATTGCCAATTCGTTTCCGACAAGTAGGCACCAGTGATGAAGACTGGGAGCTTCTGTCTGTAGGCTCATCTCTCCCGTTTACTTGGATTGACGTCACTGGGGAACACTTGTTGGAAGTTATGGTCGATGGAGCTGGTCCCAGTACAGCTCGACAAGTGGATATTGATAATGAGGCAGTTCACGAGCCCAGCGGTAGTGGAAAAGGAGCAGTTGCTGCCTTGCAAGTAGCAGTAAAGAGGGAGTCATCCGGTATTATGTGTGTCAAAGTCATGGATTGGCGTCCAAGTAGTGACAGAGAGGATTGGACAGTGTCGAGTGCGCCGGGCACACCTCGAGTTCAGGAAGCTGGTAGTGTAACTGAGCTTGAACAGGACGCTTTGCAGAAGAAATTTTACCTTTTGCTTGAACTGGAAGATGTTGGGATATCCATCGTGGACCACACTCGAGAGGAGCTTCTGTACATCTCTATGCAAGGGGCCTTTTTGTCTTATGAATCAAGTGTCAGTGGACTGAGCAGGTATTTGGAGCTCTTCCATTGCTGCAAAAAAACGGGAGAGTTGATATTTTCTAGAAATCTGATAAGTAGGCCAATTTTATACTTAGCTTTGTAAAGGAAAATATTGGCCTTGGCTGTTGTATCCGTATGCACTGATGTATTCAGAGTTTTCTAGGGTGTCCCCCCCTCCCCCCAAAAATAAAACAAAATCCGCAAGCATTTTTTGTAGGAGGACACCTCTTGTTGTTTGGTGCCCATCTACTCATGTTTGCATTGTTGTAGAGAAATTTAATGGAGGCTGTGACGTCGTTGTTCATAGAATGCTCTAGTTGACTTGCACGAATGTGATTCAATGTGGAATATTTTAACATGACGGAATGGGGTTGACTTGCCAGAATTAAAGTGCGGATCGGCCATTTGCAAATCGATAATCAACTGCCGCTTACACCCCTTCCAGTTCTTCTATCCCCAAAAGATACTCCAGGATCTCGACAAGATTATGTGTTGAAGTTAACCATCACAAGTCAACGTGGTCATCATATGGATGAATACCCTTACATTGGCTTGCAGGTGAGGATTCTAGAGCCTACTTGATATGGTTTCAAGTGTGTCAATTCCTACAGTCTCTTTTGACAATTTGGAGCCATTCTCATTTGATCTCCAAATCTCGTCGCAGCCCATTTGCTGAGCAAATTTGCACCAAAGCATTATCTTTGTTTGATAGTAAATTCTGAAAAGTACGCCAACAAATAAATGCCGTGCAGGAATGGAAGCGTGGGTTGATTGCTGAAACTAAAGACGATACGAGTGACTTGAATGTGGTTGTGGTTGACTAACTTTTGTCAGTTTGTGCTTTTTTGTTTCAGCTTCCCAATGAAGCTTGGCTAGTAAACATCCATGAGCCTATTATTTGGCGACTCCATTCAATGGTTCGAAAACTCAATTTGGAGAGTGTGTCTTCGACAACGACCACTGCTGTGGCTGTTGATCCATTAGTCGCTATACGGTATGAATCCCAGCAGATAAATTTCCGGAAATTTTGCTGGTGGAGCGGCAAGGATAATTTTTACTTTTTCCATTGGTAGTCTGCATTGGAGTTTTGCAATGCCTATGATCACCTTTTGAATGTCATGTCAATCTTGGTTAGTATTTCCTTTTGCCTCTGCAATGGGTCAACTTTGTTATGTTCATGAAAACGACAGCAGTGCTTGTCCACTTTGTAACGTTTGACATATTACGTGTCAATTAATCTGAAATCGGTTGTTCCCTGACAATGCAGACTTCTAAATATATCCGAAAGCAGGATAAAATTAACATTGGCCATGGCCCCGTCGCAACGACCACGAGGGGTTTTAGGCTTTTGGCCGACTCTCCTTACATCTTTGGGCAATACAGATGAGATGCTTGTATGTGGCCTTTCCCTCACTCTGAAAAATGCCCTTGAATGCCTGCATCAGGGGTGTGGGTGTGTGTGTGTGTGTGTTTGTGTGTACATGTATGTAATACATATATATATATACATGTATATATATATACATGTATATATTAATTATAATAAATGCACACAGATGTTGTAGCTGGTTGTGTTTTCTTGACTGTATGTTTATTATCAAAGTGAATTTGAGAATTTTTCTGTATTGTACCATATATGTACAGACTTCATACGTCTGTTATCATCTGAAATACTCTGGGTATTTTGGGATTATATTGTGTGCACAGATTCACTTGAAACCTAAGGTTTTCACCGACATTCAGATGCGAAAAAGCCAAGTCAGCGGGGCAGCTGTTTCGGCTATCAGCAACGACCTTTTGAGTCAGCCCTTCCAATTGCTCTCCGGGCTTGACTTTTTGGGCAATGCAAGCTCCGCTTTTGGTCATATGAGTGAAGGAGTTGCCGCCCTTTCCATGGACAATACCTTTATTCGAAGTCGACAAACACAGGTGATTCAACTACGCTCAGATGTGTAACAATGTTAAAGTACATCATCCACTTTTTGCGGTGCAAGGATCAAAAGGAAACTAGATTGCAAATTTTTCCTTGGTTGTAAATTTTAGGATTTTTGAGAAAAAGAATCCAGCTTGACTGTCAGGAGTCCGGTTTCTGATTCTTAAATATTAAGTACCCTAAAGGCAATATTTTTTTTGTTTTTTTTTTCTTATTATTTTATTTTAATTCATTTTACCTTTTTTCTTTTGCATTTGCAGGAGAGTAAGGGGGCGATTGAGGGACTTGGAGATGGTCTGCGAGAAGGCGGGGAAGCGTTAGCGAAGGGGTTGTATAGAGGTTTTACAGGAATTTTGACCAAACCAATGGAGGGTGCCCAATCATCTGGAGTAGAAGGCTTCGTTACTGGTGTTGGGAGAGGTATTGTGGGAGCTGCAGCACAGCCTGTGAGTGGTGTTTTGGACTTAGTTTCAAAAACTACCGATGGAGTGAATGCTTCTCGGATGAAGCTCTCTGCTGCAATGTCTGCTAAAGCGGCTCTAAAGAGGCAACGACTGCCACGGGCAATTTTGGGAGATAATATTTTGAGGCCATTTGATCAATATTCTGCGCGAGGACAAGTGAGTTCAGGTTTTTCATTGATTTGAATGGGAAGTTGTGTTTTGCAGATGGTGTATATTGACCAATTCCGGTGTGGAGAGGCTTGATTTGTTGATGATGAAATATAATGGCACACGTGATTGAAGGAATGTGGTGATTGGTAGAATTTTGTTGTAAGGGAGGGTTGACTTGTTGAAAGGACTGTCAACTACGTCTGTAGAATAAGTAAGACTGGCATTTAGGTCGAGTGAGATACTGCTGGTGTTTAAAATGAGCTAACCAAGTCACAAGTAACAGTTCATGTACTGCTGTATGCTGCTTGGAAAACAATATTAATCATGGCTGTGTAGTCTTTGGTATTTAACAAAGTCAACCTGTACCACTGAATCTTTTCCACATACCACTTATAAGGTCCACTATGGAGCTTGTTTATGCCAAACCTGCAAGATCCAGAGCTACAAGTATATGGGTGAAAGTAATCAAGTGTATGGTTGAAAGTAACACAGAGTGTCTACGTGGATATCACATTATTCTTATGTGGCTGCAATGCTGATGAACTTCAGCTATGACTGAGTCGTGTATATTGTATGTCTGGTAAACATCTTTTTAGTATAGCAAGAGTGTTTGTCACCTGATCGATTTTAAGGGATTATTAGTCAACAGTTAATTTTTAACAAAAATTTAGGGTTTTTTAGGGTTTTTTAAATTTAAAAAATTGTTGGTCAATTATTGACACAGTTTTTAAGTGATTGTTGGTCAACAGGTATTCTTGACAAATTTTTAAGGGATTGTTGGTCAACAGGTAATTCTACGCTTAGCAGAGCGTGGAGCCTTGTTTGGTGCAACACCTTTTGACCTGAAGGAAAGGTCCAAATTTGCTCTATCAGATGCGTACGAAAATCATTTCAATCTTCCAGGGAAACGGTCCTTCATGGTTACAAATCAACGTTGCATGTTGTTGCAGGTAATATACACAAACATGTTTAATCCTCAAGGAAATGATATAAAAGCAGATTGAAACCACATACGAGATGCAAACACAATATTGCTTGTAAATACAGTCACAAGATTAAGTCACATTTGCACAAGAATCAAATGTTGAATTTGCTTATGTTCAGCATTCATGTCGTTACTTAACGGCAAGACATGTCTCATGAAGTGTTTGGTTGTAACTTACATAAATAACAACCTCCCCAGGAGGTAGGTTGTCATTTACTGGAGTGTACATGATTTGCATTTTGTGGCAGATGTTTTTCTGTGACGGTTCAAATTGAATGACCTTTATAACTGTGATTATGCTTAATTTCCTTTTGAAAAATTAATGGATTCGTCAGTTCGGGATTTTCGAGTGTTTTGGTCTTTAGTCCTATAACCTGAATCCTTGCTAAAAACCTTTTCTCCTAAATGAGATGTAGAGAAAAGGAATTGAAGGTTTGCAAGAGCATAAAGTGAATCCCATTTGCAAAAAAGAAAGAAAGGACGAAAGAAAGAAAAGAAAGAAAGAAAGAAAGGAAAACAGAAAAAAATGAGCAAACAGAGAAAGTAAAAATGAAAAAAATATCAGTTTCTACCTGCCTACACTTCTAGCCCACCCTTTCCTCTTATCCCAATGGTTTTTTGGATGGATATATCCCAAAAAGTATCAAAAAAGACTGCACTCTTTCCTGCTTTAGCCTGGGCCGCCCCTTGGCTGTCCTGTCCTTCTCACCGTTTGCAGGTTTCAGAGGAGGTGCTCCGTGAGTTCTCTGATGTAACTCATGCAGAAGAAGAAAAAGAAGAAGAAGAGAAGGAAGGTGTGAGAGGAGAAGAGAGGAGACCCACCTCGGTGAGCCTGACATGATTGGCCCTCAGCAGTCACATTCTCTCTGGCACCAATCACAGAAAGGCACATCAGTTTACGGTGTCTAAAGCTCTCTCTCTCTCATCTCTTTCTCTCCCTCTCCCTCTCCCTCTCTCTCTCTCTGCCTATCTTTCTGTACCCAGCCATAGTCACCTTGGGCAGAGGTGACGCACAGGAAAGCTTAGTGTCAATTTCAACGTGATTTTACGGTGTTGAAATTGATGTTAAATTCTGGGATTTTGAAATGGTTGTATGTTTTTTGCAGCACCCATCAGGTGGAATGATCTCCAAGCAGCCCGGCCTTTTGAAAGACCCGTGTACTATCATGTGGGATGTCACATGGGATGAGCTTATGACCATGGAACTCAAGACCAGTAAAGAAGACCTTCCCTCTGGTCCTCCCTCTCGTCTCATGCTCCATCTACGTGACTGGTCTCAAGATTCGCGCTTATTTGACAGCAGACACATTATGAGGATGGTTCAATGTCATCCCAGATCAACACAAGCAATAGAAATCAAAGATGCCGTGGAGAAAGCCCTTCAAAAATATGGCCCGGATCGGGCAACTGTTGCTGCGTTGGTGAGTATTTTCTTTTTTCACAACATAGTTGCATGATAAACAAATGCATCCTTTGTGTGTCAAATTTAACTCGTGATTTAATGAGCCTCCTTTTTTGTTTGGGCAAAGCATGGGCGTAGTCTTGCAGTTTCATACTTATCAGTTTCATGCTGAGCCCTAGCTATATTTATTGAAACTGGAGATTGTCTTGTCGAAATGTAAAATCTGTGATGAAGAACTTAATTGGTTATCAGGATGTGTTTTTTCCCAAACACTTATTTGGTTTCTGTTTGGGTACCAAACTTCAATTCTGTCTGGGCTCAATCTTCATATTATTTTAAGTGGATCTTTGTAATGCTCGCAGTTAAAAGCAGAAGTTTTTTTCAACACCGCTGGTGTAACCTGTAACAATTGTTGTTATTGGATTTTGTGAAGAATATTTTGGCCATCGGTGTTCACTTGTACCATTCAAAAAGTACCTCTGAAGTATCCCTAATCCAGTTGTAGATTTAAAATGCTTATAGGCTGCTTTTTAAATTTAGGGAACTGTAATTTCTGAGGAATCGTTCAATTTTCTACTAGGACAATCATTCTATGCTAAGCTGCCATACATCATTTGACTGATCATTCTCAGTGATTCCTCGTTTTTTTTACGAATAGGAGCTTAGTGTAGCGTCCTGCAACTTAGGTGGTTTGTTCCGTGTGAGTCATACAAGATACAAATCCTGAAGTTGATGAATTAATGCAGTATCCACTATTCGAAGTTGTACAATTTTCACACTCAACTGAATAATAAACTAAGACAGCCTGACAAGTCAACCTCCACACCTGACACTCAATTTACTAAACATTGTTAGTTTGTTTTTGTGTTGTTTTTTTTTTTGTTTTGTCTGTGACGTTTTGCTTGTGTTTTGCTTTGTTTATGATGTTTTGTTTATTTTCTTTACTGGTGTTGTCTGATGTTTTCTTTTGCGATGTTTTGTTTTCTGTTACTTTGTAATTTTTTTGATGTTTTGTTTTCTAGGTCCTTGTGATGTTTTCTGACGTTTTCTGATGTTTTTTTTTGTTGTTATGTTTTGTGATGTTTGCGATGCAATGTTGTTTACAGACGAAGAAAAGGCGAGCTGAAAGCCGTCCTTACACTGGAGCAGCTTCTGGGTTAGCTTCTGGAGCGGCTCTTGGACTTTTGGCCTTTCCCGCGGCGCCACTTGTCATTCCAGTAATGGCCACATTTGGAGCTCTCGTGGGAGGAGCGGGACAAGTAATGCTGGAAAATGACAGTGAGGAAGCTCAAAAACCTTCTTCTTCGACTGCTTCTGGAAGTCAAGTTCCTCGAAAATCGGGTCTGACCTCAGCACCGAAATCAGGGTCGTATGAACAAGCTGGACAGATAATTCGATCATTTAAACGAGTTTGGTGGGATAAGGTAAGGCTGAGAGAGAGGATGGGCGGTTATTTCTGTAAGTTTATGTATGAAGAGTTGTTTTTGTAACTTTCCAGTTTCTGGTGAGTCGTTCAACTTTCTTCTTCTTTTTTTGTTTTTTTTGTGGTAGCTTGAATTTTTTTTATGCTCACCGTTTTTGGGTCTAGGTTGGTACTTGGCGTTTTCTATGAGGCAATTTATGTCTCTTCGGTTAAAGTTTTCTTGAAAGATTTTATTTGCAAAGTTATGGTTTAAATTATCGTTAATTTTGGATTTGCTTGTCACAAGGTTGTCTTTTTAAACTCTCTTACTTCTATCCCGTGAAAGATAAGGAAACCCAACCTAAAAATGTTTCTCTCTTCCCAAAGTAACCGGGTGGAAGGCTTGAATAAATCTTTTATTATTTTTACATTTTTTTAGGGTTATTGAAGGTTTGACAGACTGCTCGTGTTACCTCACTGAAAAATGGTTCTTTTGCAGGGTGCGCTTTGGAGTCAAAAATACCCTATTTCTATTTGGAGGCCAGTCCCTCCCTCTGGGTACGTTTCATCTTGCTCTGTGGTTCAAACATAGTTTGAAAACCTTTTTACCGTATGAATTTTTTGGTTGCACAATACAAAGTGCACGTTAAATGCATATGATATGCATATAATAATATGGTCCCCCATTGAACCCACCTCGGTTTCACGTCAGCAATTGTCATGCTTTGAAGAATGACTGACGTCAGATGACAAAAGGTCAAACTGCGTCCACTAACTTATTCAGAGTAATTATGTTCGCGCAACTTTCATCTTCCGCCTGTACACCAAATTACTTACTTTTTTTGCCCAGAGAGCATTTAAAGAATTTTATGGTCTGTGGCACTTAATGTGTGTCACTTTTTTTTATTTAATATACAGACCTAACATCTCGGTTCTATGCTCTCCTTAGTTTCCTATTATTTCCCCCAGATGTATTGGTTTTATTCTCTCACTCATTTCCCCTATATTACAACTACAATACGAAGCATGGTTTCGCTGCGTTTTTGAACAAAGGATCCAGAAAGCTATCCCTCTCTCCATCCCCCTCCATCCCCCCCCCCCCCTACCTCCCCCCCTCCCTCCCCCTCTCCCTCCCCCTCTCTCTCTTCCCTCACTCTTCCCCCCCCATAAAAAATGCAACTTGTTGTGTTGGACAGGTTTGTCTCCGTGGGTGACTTAGCGACAGCTGGATACGACCAGCCTGAGAAGGCCATGGTTTATAGGGACGACGGGAATGGGAAGTTTGCATTGCCTGATGGGTTTGATTTGGTAAGGACAGAAACATTTTTTTTCTCCCAAATAATGTACATATGTTTTCATGAGAGGAAACGTTTCATGTTGCTTTATAAGAGGAAAAGTTCCATATTTGTTCATAAAAGGAAAAACTTCATATTTGTTCATAAGAGGAAAATATTTGTTTTCACAAGTAGGAAAGCTTTATTTTCAATAAGAGAATAGATGACGTTTTTTATCACGCAGTTAAAGTAGTAAAGCTTCATTTTTCACTAAAAGAAAAGATGGTTTTCAGTACAAGCGTTGGTCTTTATTTCATTTTTTGGTCTTTCCTCTCTTCAATGTTAAGGGCACCAAACAATGAAATACATATAGCCTCTGGAGTTAATATTTAATATGATTATGGTTCGGTTTTTAGTAGTCTTAAAGCACAAGTCAAGTCAAAGAAGGAATGTTCGTCCTTATGAGTCAAAACTGTTTACTTTCTTTCAAAATCAGGACTCATTTCTTCTCCAGTGCATGTTGCGAATTTTAAATCCATCTAGGTTTGATTCTTGGCTGCTCTTCTTCTCCCACTTTTGTTCTCAAAATGAAACACCTCTTCTCAACCTTTCCTCTTCCTCTTCCTCTCCTCTCCCCTCCGCTCCGCCATTCCCGCCACTCCCCTTCCCTCCCCTCTCCTCTTGTGTGTCGGTTTCTTCTCCTTAGATTTGGCGAGATACAGACGGAGGAGCTAAAACTCCTGTCACTATTTGGATGCCTCGTCCTCCTCCGGGCTATGTGGCCATAGGAAGTGTGGCCGAGGCAAATAACATGGAACCGGAAAAATCCGTAGTCCATTGTGTTCGGAAAGACTGTACAAAACCCTCGGAGTTGGGAAATTTGATTTGGAGAGATCGTAAAGGAGTGGCGATGTGGAAATGTAGTCTTTGGGCCATTGTGAACGATGCCCGTACATTTATTGCGAGACGAGATCACGACCGTCCGAGTGAGGAGGAGTGTTTGACGGTCACTCTTTAAGTATTGGTCTGTCGTATGTCGGAGATTTTGTTGTCGGTGTTTTTTTCAGGGAAAGATAGTTTTTTGGAGAGGTGTAGTTTTTTAGAGATGTGTATGGGTTTTTTGATGAAGTTGAACTGCTTTGGTTTACAGTTGTAGAAATATGTACAAGAAGGTGATATGTTACTGTGTAAATACTAAGTTCTGAGGTTCTATTGTTTGTGCTGAAGAGTGCTGGTAGTATGGTTTGTTTGGACTTTGTAATTACTAGGTGTTCTAGTGACACTAACGAAAGAAATTTGGTGATTCTTATCGTGTCTGCTGTAATCATTTGTAATTTGTGTTGTATGTCACATCGAGATTATCAGAAAGTCATGTTTAGAATGCAGATTTTCAAAGGGTGTGGCTACAAATTTTGTTGATGACACACTGTGCTCAATCCTATCGAAAATATCATGGTTAAACTAGTGAATGAAAAATATGCCAAAGTGAAGTGCAGAATTGGTTTGGAAAATAACCGTTTGAGGTTTGTACTTCGAAAAAACATGAACTCTGTGTTTTTATGTAGGTCCTTTGTCGGTGACAGTAATGCAAAACTGTGGTTTACACTCCTGTCAAGTACAGTGTCATTTCCACTCAGTGAGACTGGTCATGTCGGCTAAGCTGTTGACGTCAAAACACAGTTCTGTCCATGTTTTTATCATTTTTTAATCACAGAAGTGTCGCAATTGGCACGAGTCATCTTGCATCTGCCGGCAGCTTTAAAAGATATAAAAGTCATTATTCCATCACACCAAAAATCACTGGATCTGGCCATGCTTTATGACACGTTAGTGTGAAAACAATCTAACTTGCCAAATTAGTGTGGTTCACATGTGTCATATGAAATTTATTTTTGGTAATACTCCTGTCAAACCCATAATTAAAAGATGCCGGACTAGGTTTTCCATTCTGTTGGTGCAATTCATTAGTTTTAACCTGCGAATTATTATCTGAGAACAGGTCTCTTCAAGGGGTTATTGTGTTGCACCCATTTTGGCAATTAAAGAGGCCAGTAAATTAAAAAGTGCAAGCAATATTGAAAACTTTTTTTTTTGGTCATTTTCAGAGCTCAGATCATTTCACTTTTCAGAGAATGAATTTTCATTAGAATTAGCTTGGCTGGGTTTTATTGTGTTCTTGAACACAAACTGGGGTCTACTACTAAAAATTGTTTTTTTGTTGCGCTATCTCCTTCTGTAGCTCATAGCCATCCGCGTTATCCATACTCTAATTTAATGCCAAAACAATACTTTTATCACTATGCATTGTAGTTTAGTGGATCCTTGTGCATCAGAAGAAAAACTATGTGACAATATGTAAACAAATATGCAAAAGCATATCAATTGTTCCACACATTTATAAAATATTTTGTATGAGGTGAATCTTCACAGCTCAGTTCCAAAAGGCAATCTCGTCCGCGGGGAGAAATTAAAGACAAACGTGATTTACCAAAGCTATGAACTTGTCTATTCAGATGCATTTTGGTTTCTAGTTTATTCACTTTTCTTAATTGCTGTACTTGGCTTCTTGTAAGACTCTCTACTGCCAGTTCAGTGAAAAATAATTTGCCGTTGATCGCCAGGATTCGACTGCATTTTTACTAGAGTTGTGTATCGGTAGAAAACTTATCGCGATAACACCGATACCCATAGTTATCGGTTATCGAATGGTCAGAGGTTCCGATATATCGGTCTGGGACCAACAAATTCCATATCGGCGATAACTTAAAAAATATATAGTATGCATACAATAGTACTTTATAACATACTGTATTATTTTATTGATTTTATATAGC
>JBBHKE010002736.1:38431-132292 GCA_037447655.1 Zygnema cylindricum | reverse complement strand
ACAATCAGACACCCATTATAGTTTCACCCCTGTGAAATAAGACTTTTTGTGTGCTCAGTTCCACCACAGAATGCAAAGTTAGAATATGAGTTTTGGACACATTCACCCACTTTGAATTTCCCTTATAAATTCGACCACCCTGGCAGGCAAAAACTCTGACCAACTACACCCTTGTGTAGCCTGGACTCCCGTGAGTCCGCAGCAAAAAGAATCACTGAAAATGGTCAAGTAAATTGATAGTTATGGCTGGCCAAAGTTTGCGATTTATACAAGGTGCTCTTTGGGAGAGTTAGCTACCTACCCAAATTTTTTTAAGTCTTATTTCCCCTCTAAAACTCTATCTACTGAAGTACGACACTAATCAAATTACTGTGTCGTACAGAAAAGTACAGGTGTTGATGTACTTTCTGTACGGCCATTGTACGACATAGCCAAAATGTCGACACGTGTCAAATCAGGATTAGTTCCTGTAATCTCAGAATTCCCGTAATCCAATGTTATCACGCCACGTGTCATCTGACGTGGCAAAGACCGTAAAACGCCAAAAGTACCTTTTCCGTGATCGCGGCGCCTATCGCGGCCATCCGATCAAAACCGGCTATAATCCTAGCCGCTGAAATTCGACGCCCGGTATTTTTTTTGCTATCGAAACAAATGCGCAGTATCCGTTCTGTCCCTATACAGTACTTTGTACTAAATCAAACTGTATCTATGCATTAAGTATCTATTCGCCGTGAAACGGATTAATGTACATGTGACGATTTATATATTTATCAAACCCTATATATCGTAATATGTGTCTTAGACCTAACGGTTAGAGCCAACAACTAATGAAAATTGACGGACGGCAGGTACCACGATCAATTGCTGTGTCCGTCAATTAACTTTTGGTAAATCAATCTAATACACCCCCTGTCTTCTCTAGTGAGTTTTATGCAGCCATGGCTCTAGCTCCCTTTCAAGCCTTGATGGACGGGAGGTACCAAGATGAATTCCTGGGTCCGTCAATTAACTTTTGGTAAATCAATCTAATACACCCCGTGTCTTCTCTAGTGAGCTTTAGGCAGCCATAGCTCTAGCTCCCTATGAAGCCTTCAGTGAATACAACTAGTGTGGGAGCTTGGAGAAGGGAGTCAAGGACAGACTGCCTTTGCTCTTTTTCTATAAAGACCTAGAAAATACTCAAATATAAACATTTTTGTGGGGAGATGCAATTCTTACGGCGAATTATATTTGTAACCGAAGACTCACTTCGGTTTTCGGAAGTAAAACACCGGAGGAGTTATGGAGTGGTAGAAAGCCCACGGGTCATCATTTGAGAATTTTGGGATGTCAAGCTAAGGTTTATGTGGAATCAATTAAGAGGAAGGGGAAATTTGCACCAAGGAGTTGGCTCGGAATTTTTATTGGATATAGTGCGAAAGGGAGTTAATACCGAGTATATGATCGGTCTCGTCACACCGTCGAGGAATCTCGGAATGTGGATTTTCATGAGGATCTCAAATCCGCCATGAATTCCGTTGGGAAATTTAAAGAAAATTTGGATTTTTATGAGGAGAGTGAAATTGAGAGTTTTCCGTTCATTGGGGATTCGGAATCCGATATGGAATCGAATGAGAAAATTAAGAAAAAGAATTTGAAGAAATCGGTTGAAATTGAATTTGAAAGTAAGAGTAATGGATCTTTGGATTCCCGAGTGCCTTCGAACATTCGGAAATCTCAAAGTTCTAAATTGATTTCTAAATCGAGTGAGAAGGAAATTGAAATTGAATCCGAGGAAGAGAAAGAGGTAAAAGAGGAGGAGCAAGTTATTAGGAGGAGCTCTTGGATTACAAAGGGGAAGAAACCGGAGAAACTCACTTACGATCGAAAAGGGGAAAATGCATCGAATTCGCATTATTTTCTTTACGATGCTATGGAGACGGAGTTTCTTTTGTAGCAATCACTTACGGAGAATATGACCGGCGACCCTCAATCTTATGTCGAGGCTAGGGGGTCGGTTGATTGGGAGAGTAAGTGGAAACCGGCGTGGGAGAAAGAGTTTAAGTCGGTGGTTGATGATCAAACTTTTGAGGAAGTGAAATTACCGGAGGAGAAAAAGTCTATTGATGCAAAGTGGGTCTTTAAAACCAAACTTGGAGGGTAGGGTGAAATAATTAAGTATAAGGCAAGGCTTGTGTGTAAGGGGTTCCAACAACATGAGGGAATCAATTTTAAGGAGACTTATGCTCCCGTGGTGAAGTTTGACCCACTACAGATTATAATTACAATTGCAGCGATGGGGAAGAAGCACGTCCATCAAATGGACGTTGAAACCGCGTTTTTAAATGGTGAGTTGGAGATAGAGGTATATATGAAGGTACCGGAAGGTGTCTCTCCTTTGCAGGGAGGAAATGTATGGCGTTTGCAAAAGTCATTATATGGTTTGAAACAAGCACCAAGCACTTGGTATTTAAGACTTCATCAAGTACTATTGAAGTTTGGATTTGTACGGATTACGTCCGATTCTGGAATTTACGTGAAAGGTGAAAGAGTTGACCAAATCATCTTTTCCTTTTATGTGGATGATTTCTTGATGGCATGCGACAAGTTGGAGCGCATTAGTGAGTTGAAACGTTACCTTGGTTTACATTTCAAATTAATAGATCTTGGAGAGGTACGATATATTTCGGGGATTGAAGTGATATGTGACAAGGAGGGGAACATTAAATTGAGTCAAGCTCAATATTGTTAGGAGATTTTGGAGAGATTCGGCATGTCTGACGCGAAACCGCTTTCTACACCGTTGGATGCAAACCTACACACTCGTAAGTTTGAAGAGGAGGATTCTATCGACGTACCATATCGAGAAGCAGTTGGTTCACTTATGTACCTTACCGGTTGTACTCGTCCAGATATTTCGGCCGCGGTTTCCATCGTCAGCCGTTATTGTCACAATCCAAAGAAAGCACACTAAGAGGCCGTAGGACATATCTTTCGATACTTGGTTGGTACGATTGATCTTGGACTTTTGTTTACTTCTGACAAAATTTCTTTGGAGTGTGTTGGGTATTGTGACGCGGATTGGGGCGGCGATTTTGATTCAAGTAAGTCCACGTCAGGATATGCATTTATTTTTGGAGGAGCTGCGATATCGTGGAGTTCAAGGCTACAACCTACAGTTGCGTTGAGTTCCACAAAATCTGAGTATATGGTTGCGTGACATACAACTAAGGCTTCGATTTGGATTAAGGAGATGTTACGTCAAATAAGCATTCCTATTGGTTGTATGACGATATATTCTGACAGCATGAGTTCAATGGCTTTGGCGAAAAATCTTGTGTTTCACAAGAGAACGAAACACATTAGGATCCAATGGCATTTTGAAAGAGATTTGGCTACGGCAAATGAGATTGTATTAGCTCTGGACGAGAGATGTTTTTGTGGGGAGATGCAATTCTTACAGCAAATTATATTTGTAACCAAGACTCACTTCGGTTTTCGGAAGTAAAACACCGGAGGAGTTATGGAGTGGTAGAAAGCCCACGGTTCATTATTTGAGAATTTGGGGATGTCATGCTACGTTTTATGTGGAATCAATTAAGACGAAGGGGAAATTTGCACCAAGGAGTTGGCTCGGAATTTTTATTGGATATAGTGCAAAAGGGAGTTTATACCGAGTATATGATCGGGCTCGTCACACCGTCGAGGAATCTCGGAATGTGGATTTTCATGAGGATCTCAAATCCGCCATGAATTCCGTTGAGAAATTTAAAGAAAATTTGGATTTTTATGAGGAGAGTGAAATTGAGATTTTTCCGTTTATTGGGGATTCGGAATCCGATGTGGAACCGAATGACAAACTATGTGTGCTCCATTGCCCACAGAAATTGCAGATCCAAAAGAAGCTTATCTAGATAGTGGCGACTCCAAGTTGATATAAACCCAAATGACCGACCCCTTGACAATCAAAGACCCCTTATAGTTTCACCCCTGTGAAATAAGACTTTTTGTGTGCTCAGTTCCACCACAGAATGCAAAGTTAGAATATGCGTTTTGGAAACATTCACCCACTTTGACTTTCCCTTATAAATGCAGCCACCCTGGCAAGCAAAAACTCTGACCGACTACACCCCTGTGTACTGTGGACTCTCTTGAGTCCGCAGCAAAAAGAATCACTGAAAATGGTTAAGTAAATTGATAGTTATGGCTGACCAAAGTTTGCTATTATACAAGGTGCTCTCTAGGAGAGGCAGCTACCTACCCAAAATTTTCTAAGTCCTATTCCCCCTCTAAAACTCTATCTATTGAAGTACGACACCAATCAAATTACTGTGTTGTACAGAAAGGAACAGATTCCGGTGTACTTTCTGTACGGCCATTGTACGACATGGCCAAAATGTCGACACGTGTCAAATCAGGATTAGTTCCTGTAATCTCCAAAATTTCTGTAATCTAATGTTATCACGCCACGTGTCATCTGACGTGGCAAAGACCGTAAAACGCCAAAAGTACCTTTTCCGTGATCGCGTTGCCTATCGCGACCGTCCAATCAAAACCGGCTATAATCCTAGCCGCTGAAATTCGACGCGCGGTATTTGTTTCGCTATCGAAACAAATGCGCAGTATCCATTCTGTCCCTATACCGTACTTTGTACTAAATCAAACTGTATCCATGCACTAAGTATCTATTCGCCGTTAAACAAATTAATCTACATGTGACGATTTATATATTTATCAAACCCTATATATCGTAATATGTGTCTTAGACCTAACGGTTAGAGCTAACAGCTAATGAAAATTGACGGACGGCAGGTACCAGGATCAATTTCTGGGTCCGTCAATTAACTTTTGGTAAATCAATCTAATACACCCCCTGTCTTCTCTAGTGAGCTTTAGGCAGCCATGGCTCTAGCTCCCTATCAAGCCTTCAGTGACTACAAAAAGTGTGGGGGCTTGGAGAAGGGAGTCACGGACAGACTGCATTTGCTCTTTTTCTGTAAAGACCTAGAAAATACTCAAATATCAACACTCCCCTTATTTTCTAGTCTAATTTTTCAACTCTTACAAACAAATAAACAAACACTCTTTCCCCTATTTCCTTTTTCTTTTTCTTTTTATTTTCCTTTTATAAAACTTAAGAAAAATACTCTCGTATTTAAAACAATGTATTAGATGAACTGAAATAATAATTGCATCACACATTTCATTTATCACCTCACTTATCATAAATCCGATCAAAGATTTTATCCACCTCTTCCCCTTTTCATCCAACTTGAATCTACTTTCCCTTTTGCATTTCCAACAGTCAGCTCCATCCCCAACCTGCAACACATATCCGGATGATAACCCTTTTACAGGCACATCTTCACAAGTGACATCACACCAAGTAGTGATGTCAAATCCATCCACCCCTAAATATTCCCAAATAATACTAGTCCCCACTAAGTTCCTCATAAGATCTACACCTTTCGTACTCATATTTTTATCCATGATAATTACCCCATTTTCTGAACTTCCCTCACTCTCTCCCATGGAATTCTTTCCACTATTACTTTCTAATTTAATTCCCAATAAATATTTCTTCTCCCCTAAACCTTTAATCAAATATTTCTCTTCTCCCGTATTCTTTAAAACCTCTTCGAGTTTCACTTCTCCCCTTTCCTCGGAATCCGTTGAAGTGTCCCTTTCCGACCAGTTTTCTGTTTCCCTATTATCTATAAAATTATCCTCATTAATTTTATCTTTCCTGTTTTCACTTATGGATCCTAGATCTGACTTTCTCATTTCTAAGTCATACACTCTACACTCCTCGACATCCTCAAGTACCTCATCTCTCTTTACTTCCCTTATACCTCCAAAAGCACACTGTTGCTTTCGTGGAATTTCTGTGTGCTTTTCTCTCTTCCCTATATTACTAATCCGGAGAAGCTCTAAGATATCTTCATCCTCTTTCTCCTCTTCCCCTTCTTCCTCCTCATCCACATTCCAGATCCTAAGTTTTTCCAAACAAGGGCATTCCTCCATATAATGACCCGGTTCCCTTCAAAAGAAGCAAACCCCCTTTTTCAAAGCTCCCCTTTCTTTTCCTCTCCCTCTCTTTCCACCAAAGTTCCGATAAGGTTTACCTTTGTCTTTCTTCCTCTCATCACGCTTTCGCTCGTCACCTTTGTTCCTCTTATCATGCTTCCGCTCGTCACCACCGTGCCTCTTATCACTTTTCCGCTCGTAACCGTCGTTCCTCTCATCACGCTTCCGCCAATCACCACCAGCTGTAAATTCATTCACCCTGTCACTTCCCCTACGAAGCTCCAAAGTGCTTTCCCTCACAAGAATTATCCCCATGGTAAAGCTCCAAGTCCATGAGGAGCCATCCATTGCCTACATATGACAAATGATGTTTTCGTACTCATCTGGGAGTTTCATCAGTAGTGTATTACTCTTCCTCTCCTCAGATTCTACATATCCCGCACTAGCAAGCTTAACATATAGCGCGACAATATCATTGCAAAACTCTATCATGCTACCGCCTTTATAAACATAGGCATCTATTTCTTCGTTTACTAATTGCTGCCTCTGAATAGTCTCACTCTTATAAATCTGACTTAGTGCTTCCCATATCTCTGAAGACTTCATTAAGTTTATAAGAGTGATAGCTATGGACTTAGACAAGTTTCTAAGTATGAGATGCTTTGCTATAGTGTTTTTGTATTCCCATATTTTTCTGTCATTTTTTTAGTTTTAATCCCTACAAATGGAACCATAGTCGAGAGCTTAGCTCCCCTCACCATCGGTGTTCCTTTTCCCTTCTCCCATTTTTCCCCATCCACGGAACGGTTTTTCCCTTCACCTTCCGTTGCATCTGAACTGTGGTTGATATTCTGGGCAGCCTCAGATGATTCTCCATAGTAAGCTCCTACAAAGCCAGGTGGTGGACATCTCACTTGTCCCGTAACAATTCCCCATAAGTGCTTCTCAAAAAGCAATCCCTCCATAGTAAACTCCCAATAAGTGAAGTCTTTTCCATCGAACATAGGCACCCTAGATGGTGGGCCCATAACCTGATACTCTGTGTGCTCCATTGCCCACAAAAATCGCAGATCCAAAAGAAGCTTATCTAGATAGTGCCGACTCCAAGTTGATATAAACCCAAATGACCGACCCCTTGACAATCAAAGACCCATTATAGTTTCACCCCTGTGAAATAAGACTTTTTGTGTGCTCAGTTCCACCACAGAATGCAAAGTTAGAATATGAGTTTTGGACACATTCACCCACTTTGACTTTCCCTTATAAATTCAACCACCCTGGCAGGCAAAAACTCCGACCGACTACACCCCTGTGTAGCTTGGACTCCCCTGAGTCCGCAGCAAAAAGAATCACTGAAAATGGTCAAGTAAATTGATAGTTATGGCTGGCCAAAATTTGCCATTTATACAAGGTGCTCTCTAGGAGAGTTAGCTACCTACCCAAAATTTTCTAAGTCCTATTCCCCCTCTAAAACTCTATCTACTGAATTACTGCACCAATCAAATTACTGTGTCGTACAGAAAAGTACAGGTGTTGATGTACTTTCTGTACGGCCATTGTACGACATGGCCAAAATGTCGACACGTGTCAAATCATGATTAGTTCCTGTAATCTCCAGAATTCCCGTAGTCTAATGTTATCACGCCACGTGTCATCTGACGTGGCAAAGACAGTAAAACGCCAAAAGTACCTTTTCCGTGATCGCGGCGCCTATCGTGGCCGTCCGATCAAAACCGGCTATAATCCTAGCCGCTGAAATTAGACGCGCGGTATTTGTTTTGCTATCGAAACAAATGCGCAGTATCCATTCTGTCCCTATACCGTACTTTGTACTAAATCAAACTGTATCTATGCATTAAGTATCTATTCGCCGTTAAACGAATTAATCTACATGTGACGATTTATATATTTATCAAACCCTATATATCGTAATATGTGTCTTAGACATAACGGTTAGAGCTAACAACTAATGAAAATTGACAGACGGCAGATACCAGGATCAATTCCTGGGTCCGTCAATTAACTTTTGGTAAATCAATCTAATACACCCCCCGTCTTCTCTAGTGAGCTTTAGGCAGCCATGGTTCTAGCTCCCTATCAAGCCTTGACGGACGGCAGGTACCAAGATGAATTCCTGGGTCCGTCAATTAACTTTTGGTAAATCAATCTAATACACCCCCTGTCTTCTCTAGTGAGCTTTAGGAAGCCATGGCTCTAGCTCCCTATCAAGCCTTCAGTGACTACAACTAGTGTGGGGGCTTGGAGAAGGGAGTTAGGGACAGACTGCCTTTGCTCTTTTTCTATAAAGACCTAGAAAATACTCAAATATCAACATTTTTGTGGGGAGATGCAATTCTTACGACGAATTATATTTGTAACCGAAGACTCACTTCGGTTTTCGGAAGTAAAACACCGGAGGAGTTATGGAGTGGTAGAAAACCCACGGTTCATCATTTGAGAATTTCGGGATGGCAAGCTACGGTTTATGTGGAATCAATTAACAGGAAGGGGAAATTTGCACCAAGGAGTTGGCTCGGAATTTTTATTGGATATAGTGCGAAAGGGAGTTTATACCGAGTATATGATCGGGCTCGTCACACCGTCGAGGAATCTCGGAATGTGCATTTTCATGAGGATCTCAAATCCGCCATGAATTCCGTTGGGAAATTTAAAGAAAATTTGGATTTTTATGAGGAGAGTGAAATTGAGAGTTTTCCGTTCATTGGGGATTCGGAATCCGATATGGAATCGAATGAGAAAATTAAGAAAAAGAATTTGAAGAAATCGGTTGAAATTGAATTTGAAAGTAAGAGTAATGGATCTTTGGATTCCCGAGTGCCTTCGAACATTCGAAAATCTCAAAGTTCTAAATTGATTTCTAAATCGAGTGAGAAGGAAATTGAAATTGAATCCGAGGAAGAGAAAGAGGTAAAAGAGGAGGAGCAAGTTATTAGGAGGAGCTCTTGGATTACAAAGGGGAAGAAACCGGAGAAACTCACTTACGATCGAAAAGGGGAAAATGCATCGAATTCGCATTATTTTCTTTACGATGCTATGGAGACGGAGTTTCTTTTGTAGCAATCACTTACGGAGAATATGACCGGCGACCCTCAATCTTATGTCGAGGCTAGGGGGTCGGTTGATTGGGAGAGTAAGTGGAAACCGGCGTGGGAGAAAGAGTTTAAGTCGGTGGTTGATGATCAAACTTTTGAGGAAGTGAAATTACCGGAGGAGAAAAAGTCTATTGATGCAAAGTGGGTCTTTAAAACCAAACTTGGAGGGTAGGGTGAAATAATTAAGTATAAGGCAAGGCTTGTGTGTAAGGGGTTCCAACAACATGAGGGAATCAATTTTAAGGAGACTTATGCTCCCGTGGTGAAGTTTGACCCACTACAGATTATAATTACAATTGCAGCGATGGGGAAGAAGCACGTCCATCAAATGGACGTTGAAACCGCGTTTTTAAATGGTGAGTTGGAGGAAGAGGTATATATGAAGGTAGCGGAAGGTGTCTCTCCTTTGCAGGAAGGAAATGTATGGCGTTTGCGAAAGTCATTATATGGTTTGAAACAAGCACCACGCACTTGGTATTTGAGACTTCATCAAGTACTATTGAAGTTTGGATTTGTACGGATTACGTCCGATTCTGGAGTTTACGTGAAAGGTGAAAGAGTTGACCAAATCATCTTTTCCGTTTATGTGGATGATTTCTTGATGGCATGCGACAAGTTGGAGCGCATTAGTGAGTTGAAACGTTACCTTGGTTTACATTTCAAATTAATAGATCTTGGAGAGGTACGATATATTTCGGGGATTGAAGTGATATGTGACAAGGAGGGGAACATTAAATTGAGTCACGCTCAATATTGAAAGGAGATTTTGTAAGAGATTTGGTTAAGGCAAACGAGATTGTATTTTCGTACATACCAACAAAAGAGGAGGCGACTGATTTGTTGACAAAGGATGCCACACATGATGTGTTTGAGAGGGGGCGACCAAAACTTGGATTATTTTGAAGAGTTTGGCGATTCTGACAATAAGAGGGGGATTGTTGGGATATTGTCGTTTTCGCGACATTTCTCGAAGTGTCATACCAAGTTGAATTTGATTAACGCGAACTGTCGCATCATCATACAAAAGTACGACGTCGTTTTGCGACGGTAACTTTGATGTCTGCGAACGAAACATACTATTTCGTTTCGCGTCACTTATTTGTTTCGTGCGCAGGTGTTTCAATTTGCGTGCAGGTGTGTTCGTGAAGTGACACGTGTTTAAGTCAACGTTTGGAGTTTGTGGTTTCGAAAGAAGAAGCGTGTGCGCCTTCCTTCATGGAACTTTCATTGAAGAGTGCACAGTCAGCTAGGGACAGACTTCGTCGCTACACTAAGTCTTGCTTGTCTTATCTTGTTGTCTCTTAGTGCAGAGTAGCGAGTATATATAGACACCAGTGTACATGTGCAGAGTATCGAATCGGATTAATCGAATATATCAATTGTATCTTACATGATTCAATCACAGAGGATTTGATATTGGAGTAAGAGATTATTTAAAGAGGATAGAGAAGAGAGAGAAGAGAGAAGAGAGATGATGTAAAGAGGCTTCGGCCAAGAACACTTATAAATCTTTTTTGCTGAATATTCCTCTTGTCTTTTATGAGCCTCCGCTGTGTAATGTTTTATGTTTTGTGAATTATTTTAAGTGAAACTCTTTTGCTTAAGATCCTACGGTAAATTGCAATACCATAACCACGACCACCACCGCGGCCTCCTCTTCGACCGCCACCTCGGCCGCCTCTATCACCTCCTCTAGCTCCTCTTCCACCTCCGGAATCTCCACTCTTTGTATAACATTGAGAAATTGTATGCCCCCACTTACCACAAAAATGACATTGCTTGTCCTTATCCGGACAAGAGGATGACAAGTGTCCAAGCCGGTTACACCGGTAGCATGTCACATTGGAAAGATCCGAAGGGACCTTTGGTGGACGACCTTGCTCTCTCTTGTTGCCTCGGCCGCCACCACCACTCGGGTCGCCTCCTCTACCACCTCCTCTACCACCGGCATAGTTAAAATCCGGGGTTTCGGGAGTAGTAGAGTTTAGAACTCCTCCTCCTCCACTTGAAAAAGCCGATGGAGTTCCCTCCGACATTTTGATAAAATTAACGGTGAATCCAAAAGTATTATCCGCCTTCGCTCGTAAAATAGCCTTAAGATGCGAAAGCTTGTCCGGCAAAGCATTAAGAAACACGCTTAATTTATCCGCATCCAAAATAACTCGACCATTGTTGAGTAATTGCTCGAGTATAATATTGAAGCGCTTCACGGCATCATCCATCACTTCATTTGATTTGATTTTAAAATTCATAAATTCCGTATAAACATATTGACCCTTGTTCTCAACGCCTTTCTCATATTGCTCCTCAAGTGCTTGCCAACACTCATGGGTCGTGCCGTGAGCGAGGAAATGATCAAGCACGGAAGAAGTGCAATTCTTCATCAAACCGGTCGTTGCCGCGATATCGTTCAACCTCCATTGAGCACGTGCCTTACTCTCCGTTGGCATCTTCTCCTCTCCATTGACAATCCTCCAAAGCCTCTTGAGAATAAGTTGATTTGAAATAAATTTCTTCCAAACCGCATAATTGGTGCCATTAAAGGCCACGGATTTCCCCGACATATTATAATCATCTTCGTTATCCAATGCCTCTTCAAAATCTGAATCTTCCTCTATCTTTGCTTTACCTTTCCTAATTCTCTCTTTTATCTCACTTTCATTAGCTCCTCCACTGAATGGATCGGCATCCTAAAATGAAGCAAATTCTCTTTTCCCACTAGATTGAGTTTGAAATCGTGAATCTACATATCTCATTAATGTATCAAACATCTCCTCAAATTTTCTCTCCATATTCCGAGTCTCCTCAAATTGAGAACCCGAAAAACTAAACTCTCTTGCTCTCTCCGAAGTCGACATGGGGGAAAGAGTATTTCTATTATTCTTCCTCCCCATGCTCTCCCTCTCTATCTTGGAAGCACTAGCTCTGATACCAATTGTAGGATCTTAAGCAAAAGAGTTTCACTTAAAATAATTTACAAAACATAAATCATTACACAGCGGAAGCTCACAAAAGACAAGAGGAATATTTAGCCAAAAAGATTTATAAGTGTTCTTGGCCGAAGCCTCTTTACATCATCTCTCTTCTCTCTTCTCTCTTCTCTCTTCTCTATTCACTTTTAATAATCTCTTACTCCAATATCAAATCCTCTATGATTCAATACTCTGATTCGATTCGATTAATCCGATTCGATACTCTGCACATGTACACTGCTGCCTATACATACTCGCTACTCTGCACTAAGAGACAATAAGATAAGACAAGCATAACTTTGCGTAGCGACGAAGTCTGTGCCTAGCTGAGTGTGCACTCTTCAATGAAAGTTCCACGAAGGAAGGGGCACACGCTTCTTCCTTCGAAACAACAAACTCCAAACGTTGACTTAACACGTGTCACTTCACGAACACACCTGCACGCAAATTGAAACACCTGCGCATGAAACAAACAAGTGACGCGAAACGAAATAGTATGTTTCATTCGCGGACAACAAAAGTACTTTCGCGAAACGACATCGTACTTTTTGTATGATTACGCGACAGTTTAACAAATACAAGTTGGTATGACGGTTCCCGAAACGTCGCGAAAACGACAATAATCCAACACTTCCCTCTCTCTTCCCTTCCCTCCCTCTTCCCCTCCCTCCCTCTTTCCCTCCCTCCCTCCCTCCCTCTCTCCCTTCCTCCTTCCCTCCCTTCCTTCCCTCCCTCTTCCCTTCCCTCCCTCTTCCCCTCCCTCCCTATTTCCATCCCACCCTCCCTCCCTCCCTCCCTCCCTCCTAACCTCATTTTCTCCCTCCCTCACCTCCTTTTCTCCCTCCCTCCCTCCCTCCTTCCCTCCTTTCCTTCCCTCCCTCTTTCCCTCCCCCCCTCCCTCCCTCCCTCCCTCCTTTTCTCCCTCCTTACCTCCTTTTCTCCCTCCCTCCCTCCTTACCTCCTTTTCTCCCTCCCTCCTTACCTCCTTTTCTCCCTCCCTCCTTCCCTTCTTTTCTCCCTCCCTCCCTCCCTCCCTCCCTCCCTCCCTCCCTCCCTCCCTCCCTCCCTCCCTCCCTCCCTCCCCCAATCCCCCCTCCCTCCCTCCCTCCCTCCTTTTCTCCCTCCTTACCTCCTTTTCTCCCTCCCTCCCTCCCTCCCTCCCTCCCTCCTTACCTCCTTTTCTCCCTCCCTCCTTACCTCCTTTTCTCCCTCCCTCCTTCCCTTCTTTTCTCCCTCCCTCCCTCCCTCCCTCCCTCCCTCCTTCCCTCCCTCCCTCCTTCCCTCCTTCCCTCCCTTCCTTCCCTCCCTCCTCCCTTTCCTCCCTCTTCCCCTCCCTCCCTCCCTCCCTCCCTCCCTCCCTCCCTCCCTCCCTCCCTCCTTCCCTCCCTTCCTTCCCTCCCTCTTCCCTTCCCTCCCTCTTCCCCTCCCTCCCTCTTTCCCTCCCTCCCTCCCTCCCTCCCTCCCTCCCTCATTCCCTCCTTCCCTCCCTTCCTTCCCTCCCTTCCTTCCCTCCCTCTTCCCTTCCCTCCCTCTTCCCCTCCCTCCCTCCCTCCCTCCCTTTCTCCCTCCCTCCCTCCCTCCCTCCCTCCTTCCCTCCCTTCCTTCCCTCCCTCTTCCCTTCCCTCCCTCTTCCCCTCCCTCTCCCCTTCCCTCCCTCTTCCCCTCCCTTAGTTAGAGCAGACACAATACGGATGATGTTTATTTGTCTCTTTCGAAAAGGTTGTTTCTTTAAAACTCCATTTTCTTTTCGTACGAAAGTGG
The DNA here is from genome assembly GCA_037447655.1 of Zygnema cylindricum. Taxonomy (NCBI): domain Eukaryota; kingdom Viridiplantae; phylum Streptophyta; class Zygnematophyceae; order Zygnematales; family Zygnemataceae; genus Zygnema; species Zygnema cylindricum. Next base: position 118,437 of record JBBHKE010002736.1, on the reverse strand, counting down.
ACCATCCAGGTATACGTGACTTGTCACGTCACGTAAAAATTGTTCACGGAGAAAACGGAGGGTGTGGAGGATGCGTAATCTCCATGGAACTAAAGATGAAAGGAGATATTTGAACGAGGTTTTCTATACGCTCTAAATAACGTAAGCGTTTCAAAGTATACCGTGTATCGCTATTAGGGTTAATGTTTTTTTTGCCACTTAAAACATCTTTTTTCCGTACACGCTTGTCGGATTACAGATCTGACGGATGCGATTGAAATCCAAGACTCTCGCCTTCCGATTAGCGGTCTCCATTTAGAAATAGGACAAGTGTGTACGGAGAAAAGATGTTTTATGCGGCGAAAAAAATATTAACACTAATAGCGATACACGGTGTAGCTAGAAGATGCAAACGACCATAGCGTTTCGGTTTAAACGTCCTTTTTGAACTTGCTGTCGTTTAAGCACTGTATAAAACGTTTAAAATCAATGAAAACTAAGAAAACAAAAGCAATTGGTTCGGAATTCCGACGTTTTATTTCGAAAGAAACGTTTGAACGAAAAGGGGAGGCGTTTGGTTTAGGTTCAAACGTTTAAACGTTCAAACGTTCTAACTTGTTTAACTGGGGAATGACCACAGTGATGTCAGTGCCGCTTCAGATTTCTGGTAGCTAGCCATTTAGAATCAGATTTTAGGGAAGAAATCCAAACTATTTTTTTTTTGTTTTTTTTTTTTTAAATTTGAAATAAAAAAAAGGGATAAATAAAAATAAAATGAATGAACGAATGTCTTTTTCCTTGTGATGAATTTTGTTTACATCATAAGGTATGTGACAAGGTGAAAAATAAATAGGCTTCAAATCTAATCGTTGATAAAGAAACAAAGCAAAGTAGTTTAAAAACAGCATCCACACTATTATTTGTAGACAGCGTTTGTTTCACATTCCATCGATTTTTCCGTCGATTTTTCCATCGATTTTTCCGTCGATTTTTCCGTCGATTCCCATTTTTCCGTGATTTTTCGGATGTCGATTCCGTCGATTTCAGTCGATTCCGTGATTTTGTTTTTCAGACGATTTCCGTCGATTCCGTCTTTTCGTGATTGCTGTCGATCAGGCATTTCGAAATGGATCCTCATTTTTGCCGATTTTTCCGTTGATTTAGATGATTTTGTCGATTTTCCTGATTTCCACGATTTTCGTCGACGCCGATTTTCCAGTCATTTTCGCGATTTCGATGATTTTCGCCGATTAGACATTTTCCGGCGATTTCAGCATTTTGATGATTTTTTCGTCATTTTTGTCCATTTCCAATAATGATTTTTCCATTAATTTTCTGATGACGTTTTTGACGATGGACGATGCGATTTTTCCGTCGATTCCTGATTTTTCCGTCGATTTCCGTGATTTCCGCGATTCCGTCGATTCCCATTTTTGACGATTTTTCCGTCGATTCCACGATCAGACGATTCCTATTTTTCCGTCGATTTTTCCGTCGATTTTTCGTCAATTTTTCCGTCGATTTTTCAGACGATTTTTCAGATGATTTTCTTGTCGATTTTCTCGTCGATTTTTCCGTCGATTTTTCAGACGATTTTTCAGATGATTTTTTCGTCGATTTTTCCATCAATTTTGATTAACTTTCAAGCCTGGAAACTTTCGGCATCCGAAATATGTCTATCTAAGATTATAACAAAGAGAAATTTGTGAGTTCAAACACTTTTTTTTTTTTGGGTTCTTATTGTTATTTGTTTTTTTTGTGTTCATAATGATAAAAGGTATGGTAAAGGGTGTAAATAGTGTTGAAATTATTATTTTTGCTGTGTTATTACTATCTAGGATTTGATTGGTAAGCGGTTTCGAGAGTATCAATATTATCATTATTGGGTATATGGTAGTCGTTTTGGAGAAGGTTATTTTTTTTGACAAACCTCGACATTTTTTTGAAATATTTTCGGTCTCTTTTTAAGTCTCTTTTTTTCTTTTTATGCCCTAAAATATATCACAGTGATAAAACTTGTAGGCAATAACGCTAACGACAAAATCGAATCAAGATAAAATCAGTAAAGACAAATTCGAATAAGGACAGAAGTAGCAGTAAAGATAAAATTCGATTAAAGACAAAATTAGCAGTAAAGACAAAATTCGAATAAAGACAATTGTCTTCGACTAAACTATAAGATTTGTTTTCAATTATTCATTTTTTCTTTTTTAAATAAAAACTTTCACAGTTTTGATGTAATCGATTTCAAAAACATATATAGGATGAAAGCAAAAATAAAAAATAAAAAAAAGAAACAATGACAATTAAAATGTTTTCCAAAATTATACTCAAAATTTCACTCATTTTATATCAAAAAAGTATTCTAAAAAAACAAAGTATCCTTTCAGCTCTTCCTCAAAGTCTTTACTCTGAAAAACAATAGAGTTGAAAGAAGGAAAAAAAAAAGGAAAAAGAAAAAGGAAAAAGGAAAAAGGAGAAAACTCTCTCTTCCCACTCGTATAAAAAATTCCCAGGATCTCTAAATACCCGATTTGCATAATTTGTTTTTACTAAAACATTACATTTAACAAAAAACCATTACTTTATTACAAAACATACAGTTTGACTAAAAAAACATCCGGTTGGACAAAAAAGACATAAAGTTTGACTTTACGAACGTTCAGTTTGACTTAAAAATATAATTCTCTCTATTTTACTTATATATTCCTTGATACAATTGGTCAATGGTCAAAAATGAAAAACCATTCTATAATGGTCATATTTCCTCCAATTATCGCCACATTTTTATCATATTTTACATTTTTTTCTGGAGAAAAACCCATATTCACAAATTTCCTTCTCTTTCTTTTCCTCTCTGTTTTTTTTTACATTCCTTGATACAATGGTAAGCGATACAAACCCTCTTATGATAGTCATTAACTCAATTATTTAACGACATTTTTATCACAATTTCACTATTTTATCACTTATTTATCACAATTTGTACATTTCTATCACATGTTTACCACACTCTACATTTTTATCACACTTGTATAAAATATTTATCACATTTTTGGACATTTCTATCACACTTTCATCCCATTTTTAGCACATTTCTATCCTATTTCCGTACATCCCTATCACATTATTACCACACTTTTACACATTTTTATCAAACTCTTACCACACTTCTATACATTTCTATCAAACTTTTACCACACTTTTATACATTTTTATAAAACTTTTACCAAAATTTTACACATTTTTATGAAACTTTTACCACACTTTTACACATTTCTATCAAACTTTTACCGTTTTTAAACGTTTTTACTCCGGAAAAATCGCTTTCATCCCAAGAGTCCACCCTCCATCCACTACAATAGTGGTTCCGGTGATATACCCTCCCGAGTCACTGGCCAATAGGAGGAGAGGAGAGGTAATATCGGGATCAATTTCTCCCCATCTTCGTAAAGGAACCACTTTTTCCGCTCGATTTTGAATTTTTCCCCATATAGGTTCCGATAATTCGGACCGGAAAACGCCCGGAGCGATCGTATTTACTCGAATATTATGGGGGCCAAGCTCCAGAGCAAGAGCCTATGTAAGACAGAAATGGAGGAAAAGGGGAAAAAACGGGAGAAAAACGGGGAGGAGGGAAAAAACGGGGAAAAAACGGGGAGAAACGCGGGGGAAACGGGGGGGAAACAGGGAACAAATGGGGAGGAAGGGGGAAACGGGTGAAAAACGGGAAAAACGGGGAAATACGGGAAAAAACGGTACGGTAAAAAAGCGAAAGGGTGAAAAAACGGAAGGGTAGAAAAACGGAACTTATAAAAAAAAACGTTAAAAAACAAATTTAAGTTTACAAAGAAGTTATGGAAAAACTATACCAATTTTTTTTAAAGCACAAAAAACAAAAAACGAAAGCAAAAAAAATAAAAAAAATAAAAAAAATGAAAATACAAAACAAAAAACAAAAAGAAAAAGAAAATTGAAGAGAATTTTAACATGGCAAAAGTAAATTTCATATGAGAGAGAATCTTGCAGATTGAAAAAAAATAACACTAAAGAATTAAGAAAAATTCTGTTACCCAAAATCAATTTCCTATAACGATTTTATTTTTTCAGCGTCACCCTTTGTCACGTATCCACAACAAAAAAAATACTCAACAAAAAGAAATACCCAACAGGAGGAATAAAAATTTGCATTTTCATGAAAAATAGGGGTAATATTTTTTGAATTTTCATTACTTTACCAAAGACTCAAAAAAAAGATACACAGAAATCTTCAAAAAATTGAAACCTGAAACAAATAAACAAATCTCAATAAAAACAATACTGAAGCTATAAATACTCGAATTTTAAAAAACTTGAATTTTGAAGTACTTAAAACTTTTAATACTTGAATTATAAATACTCGAATTTTTAAATACTTTACTTGAATTATAAATACTCGAATTTTAATACTTTAATTTCAATTACTTGAACTTTGAATACTCGGATTTTAAAAGACTTGAATTTTAAATACATAAAACTTCAAATACTTTAATTTTAAAGACTCGAATTTTTAATACTTGAATTTACTTGAACTTTAAATACTCGGATTTTAAAAGACTTGAATTTTAAGTACATAAAACTTCAAATACTTAAATTTTAAAGACTCGAATTTTTAAATACTTTACTTGAATTATAAATACTTGAATTTATAATACTTACATTTCAATTACTTAATTTTTTAATTACCTGTGACATGTGAATGAGAGCTGCTTTAGATGTTGAATAAACTCCAACGGAGGGAAGATATCCCCTCTCCAATCCGAGACAAGACGAAATATTAATTATTGATCCACTCCTTTTTTCAGAAATTAATCTTTGAAACCGATTTTGTGACTAAAGCCGATCCTAACATTTGTATTCATCACAATATCCCACCTTCTTGACTTTTTCAAAGTTGGGAAAATCGCTCTCTCTGTGAGAAAAAACGATAAAACGCAACACAAAAAAAAAAAAAAAAAAATATATATATATATATATATATATATATATATATATATATATATATATATATATATATATATATATATATATAAATGTTTTTGAATTGGGTATTTGGATAAATATTTTGAATTGGGGATTTTAGAAAAGAAAAAAATTGAATTGGGGAAATAGACAAACATTTCTGAATTGGGTTCTTAAAATGTTAAATTCATGTGAATGACATAAACAACAATATGTAGAGTGGATAATGGGAGTGATGAGAAATAGTGTAATAATTTTTTTGTTATTTATCTCATCTTATTTTTCTTTATCTTATCTTATTTTATTTTATCTCATATCATACGTTCATCTGATCTGATCTGATCTTATCTTTTGCAAAGGGTTTTTAGGGTTTTTTAATCTTAACTTATTTTATCTTATCTTTTGCAGATCTTAACTTATCTTATCTATCTTACGCAAATCTTATCATATTGAAAACAAGTCGTCGAAAATACCGGAAACTCCCGCATTGTTGACGAGAATATCGATTCCTCCAAAATACCCCCATGCCTCCTCTATGGATGAATCTATACTGGATTCTGGACCAGATACATCCAATGCAAGGAGCCTGGCTTTGCCTGTACCCAGAAAAAAATTGAGAGAAAAAGCATATAAAAGAGTGAGGATTTGGAGAGGAAGGGAGGGGAGGGAGAGGGAGGGAGGGAGGGGGAGGGAGAGGGAGAGGGAGGGGGGGAAAACACAATAAAAGTAATAAAATTGATCATTTTCCGGAAAAGTTAAAGAAGAAAAGGAAAGAGGTAAAAATAGAAGAAGGAAATGTGAGAAAATGAGAAGAAATGTTAAAAGATTTCAAAGAATCTAATTCAAACTAACTTAAAAAGAAGAATTAAAAGAAGAATAGCATACAAAATTTTACAATAATATGTCTCTTTTATCACTAAGAGCTTCAAAAAGTTCAAAATTTAAAAACTTGAAATCTCAAAAACTTGAAAATTGAAAAACTTTAAAAGTCAAAAACTTAAACTTTCAAATATTAAAATTTCAAAGCTTTAAAATTGAAAACTTGAAAACTCTAAAATATAAATTAAACTCCAGAAATCCAAAACCTCTAGAAAAAAAAAAAAAAAAAAAAAAATCATGTAAAGAATATTACCCATCCTTCAAATTTATTTTTTTTGAGAAATTTAAGGAAAATAAAGATAATTAAGTTTTTTTATCCCAAAATTTTCAAAAATTTAGAAGCAATGAATAAATTTATAAATGAACTATAAACACAGTTTTCAAATTGTACCAACACAAATATTAATTCTGAAATATATACTTTTCAGATAAAAAAAAAAGAAAAAAATGAATACTGGAAAAATCCTTTCCAAAAAAACACTTCCATTTAAAAAAAAACAAAAAAAAGGGAAAGTAAAAAATTAAATACTGGAATAACTAAAAAAAAAAAAAAAAAAACATCATTCTAGAAAAAAATACGACGGTTTATGTGTGATCCAAAAAAGTCATATTTGAAAAAAATAGAAACAAAAAAGAAAAAAAAGATGAAAAGAAAGAAAAAATCACCTTTTGAGAGAAACATCAACCAAATTTGTTTTTCGACCGAAAGACCCACCATCACATCTGCTCCTGGGAGGGAGGGAGAAGGAGAGAGGGATGGAGATGGATGAGGGAAGGGAGGATGAGAGGAGAGGGAGGGAGAAAGGGAGGGGAGGAGAGTGGAGGGGAATGGAAGGAGGGAATGCGAATGGAATGGTAAAGAAGGAATGGCACAAATGTGCAAATGAAATGAAACATTTGGATAGTGGAATAAATAAACGGTTCATCCACACCTAATGAAACATGTTTGCCAACGCAGCGTATATCTCGACCGAGTCCAACTTGCACCTGTCACAAGAGCCGTTTTTCCAGCCACACTAAAAGGTGACGTCATCTGAAGCAAGACCAGCCATGGAAATAAAAAACGTAGTACTTATACTTGTTGGAACTTATTTTAACTCATTGGAGCCTATTTTTCTTTAATAGGATTTCGGTAATGGCAACTTTGTGGCGTGAAAAATACTAATGTATTGGTCGAATAGGAACTTTAGAATATAAAAAAAAAAAAAAAATTATTGTTCTCAATTCAATTGTCGGTTTGTATTTATCTCGGGAAAAACATGGAGGATGTGTAAGAGAGAGAGAGAGTTAGAAAGAGAGAGAGCGAGAGAGAGAGGGAGAGAGAGAGGGAGAAGAGAGAGAGAGAGAGAGGGAGGAGAGGAGGGAGGGAGGGAGGGAGGGAGGGAGGGAGGGAGGGGGAATTGAAGAACTCTTTCTACAAGCTGCGAGAATTCCAGCCGTTAACGTCGTTGCAGGGAAATCAACGCCAAATTCTCACAAACCGTCGGATTTTGCGAACCCCAAATCGTACGGTGATGTACTTTTTGTGATTTTTGACTAGAAAGCGACGCGATCAGCTTTTTTTAAGTGCACACGTGTCCACTCTTCGAAGGTAAGATCTTTTACTTTACATTTCAACCGTCAGATTAGGGTTTTTACAAATGTGCGATAAAGAAGTTTCTAGTGACGGAAAAATTATTGACACTAATAGCGGTTTCCGGTATATGCTACACCGTGTATCGCTATTATGGTTAATGTTTTTTTTTGCCACTTAAAGCATCTTTTCTCCGTACACACCTGACCGATTTTCACATGGAGACCGCCAATCGGAAGACGAGAATCTTGCCTTTCGATAGCAACCGTCAGATCTAGAATCCGACATGGCGAAAAAAACATTAACCCTGATAGCGATTCAGAGTGTACTGTACATTGCACATCGTTATTAAGGTTAATGTTATTTTTGTCACTTAGGGTGCGTCTCCATGTGCTTAAGTAAGGGTTTTTTTCTGTCGTTTTCCTGTAAAACTTAGAGCCGTACCGCGTAAGTTTCAACCGTACAAAAAAATAGAAAAATGGGAAGTACATTTTGCCAAATCATCGAATTACGGATGTTCTACATGTTGTCGTCTTGTGTTCTTCGACCCACGCCCACGCCAAAAAACGTCATCTTCAAACTTAAAAAAAAAAAACAAGGAAGATATGTTTTAAAACAAAGTGTTTTCGAAATAAAATAGCAACAGATATTCGCACGTGTCAACAAATTTCAAAAAAAATCAAAAGAATTGAAGCGACGACGAAAAGTGAGCGATCCGCTGTGTTTTGTTCGTTTGCATTCAAGTACGACGAAGCAAAGTACACAATTTGTTTGGTTTTGTCCGTTTGCGCCTGGTACAGATTTCATTTCGCCAGGGATATCAAGATTTTGATGCCATTTCACGTCGAGTGGACAGGCGACGCAAAGGCAAAGTGCAGCTTTTCAACCGTGAAACGGCAGAGGTTGGATGGCGGTAGGTCTACAATGTCATGAAAAGTCATGCAACGTCACCAGCTGTTACATAAAATAATGTGCATCATCACAAATTGTAGATGGTAACATCCGTCACGGGCATTGTCAGAGTATAGAATCGTCACACCCTTAAGTAACAGTTTCGTTGTTACACATAGGGACATCTAAAATCCGAGAGAGAGAGCGAAAGAGAGAGAGAGAGAGAGAGAGAGAGAGAGAGAGAGAGAGAGAGAGAGTGAATTGAACACTTTCTACAAGCTGAAGAATTCCAGTAATTAACGTCGTTGTAGGGAAATCAACGCCATTTTTTTTCAGACCGTTGGATATTGCGAATGCCAAATCGTATTGTGATGTACTTTTTGTGATTTTCAACAAGAAAGCAACAAGATCAACTTTTTTTAATTGGACAAGTGTCCACTTTCCGAAGGTAAGATCTTTTTCTTAACATTTCAACCGTCGGATTAAGTTTTCTACAAATGTGCAAAAAAGGCGTTTCTAGTAACGGAAAAATCATTGACACTAATAGCGGTTTACAGTATACGCTACATCAGAGATCGTATTTAGCTTCAATTTTTTTTTCGTCTCTTAAAACATCTTTTCTCCGCACACATTTGAACCAATTTTCAATTTAAGACCACTAAGCTGAGAATATTACCTTTCAATCGCAACCGTCAGATCCGCAATCCGACATGTTTGTAAGGAGAAAAGATGTTTTAAGTGGCGAAAAATATGTTAACTCTAATAGCGATATCACGGTGTACATTGCGTCGTTATTAGATGTGTATAAAATGCAAACTTTGGCCAACCATAAATGTCAATTCAGTTGACAATTTTCAGTGAGTCTTGTTGTTGCAGACTTAGGGGAGTTTAGGCCACACAGGGGTGTAGTCGGCCAAAGTTTTTGCCTGCCTGGTTGGCTAAATATCTAAGGGAAAGTCAAAGTGGGTGATTGTGTCCAACTCTTTTATTTTAACTTTGCATTCTGTGGTTCAACTGAGTGCAACTCTGAGACCTCCATAAATCCTCAGAATGGACAGCTTGCAAGAAGCCTGTAGGATAACCCTGACCCCTTCGTTTTTTAGGAAGAATAACTACCACCTTGGCGCACAAAAATACTGACCACCTACACCAGTGTGAAGGAAAGACTCCTTTGAGTCGATAGCAAAAAGAATCTCTGAATTTGTTCCCCTGAGGAGTAAGTTATGGAGGGTCAAAGTTGACCTTATGTACAGAATCTCTCTGGGAGAGAGGGTCTTATCTACCAAATTTTTCTAAGTCCCATCTCTCTCTTAAACTATATCTACTGACGTACAACACCAATCATATTACTATACCGTACAGAAAGGTACAGCTGCTGTTGTACTTCATGTACGAACATTGTACGACATGACCAAAATGTCGAAACGTGCCTTAACTGGATTCTTTTCTGTAATCCTTCTAGATGTCGAAATCCAATGTCATGGTGCCACGTGTCATCCAATGTGGCGGCGACCATAAACCGGCGAAATCTTCTTCCGCGATCTTGACATTCTTTCCGGCCGTCCGATTGAATGCTGATTTCAATCATAGCCGTCATAAATATTTGCGATGTATTTGTTTCGCTATCGAAACAAATGCGCGTTACTTATTTCTTCTCCGTATTCGTAATCAGTACTTTTCATAACCGACTCTATGAATCCCGTATATAGTTGTCGTTAAATGAATTAGCCTATATGTTAACGTTTATATTTTTATTAAACCCTATATTGTCTACCAGTAATCCTAGACTAAATGGATGAGGCTACCGGCTACCAACGGCATTACCTATCCGTCGGTACCAGGATCATATCGTGTAACCGACAGCTATCCTTTTAGTAAATCATCTTCTTTACTACCCTCTAAATCTCTAGATAGCATAGGCAGCCATGGCACTAGCTTCCTCTCCAACTTTTTAGTGACTGCAACAAGTGTGGGAGTTGGAGAGAGAAGTTAGAGATAGACTACCTCGGCTTCTTTTTGTGCATTTTATTTTAGACCTAGAAAATACTAAAAGAACCATCAATTTCTACACTCCCCTTATTTTTTAGTCACTCTTTAATTTTAGACCACACTTCTCCCTGCAGAAAATTACCTTAGGGGAAGGCACAAGTTTGGTCATCATATTTGCTACCATCTGGCTATCTGGTCAGTACTCTAAACTGATTATTTTGTTTTATACTTTCTCTCTAACAAAGTTGAGTCTAATGTCCATGTGTTGGGCTTTAAAATGATGTTTAGGATTGGCAAAAATAGCGATCGCTGTCTGATTATCACAAAAAAAATTCTGCACACCACTCTTAAGATTACCAAGCTCACCAAGCAAAGACTTGACCCACATCAATTCTTTTATAGCAGAGCAAGAGTCCATATACTCAGCCTCCATGGTGGACTGAGCAATAACCTTTTGCTGTTTGCTACTCCAACAGCAATTCCTATCACCCACATATAATACATATCCAGAAGTACATCTCCTCATCGGAGCATCACCATAACTGGCATCACTCCAAGTAGTAATGTCAATATTCTTCCCACCCAAATGCAACCATAGATCCCAATTTCCTATCAAATATCTAAGGTTTCTCTTAACTGCCCCCTAATCCTTCTTAGTGGGAGCATTTAAACTTCTACTCATCCGACTACAGCTGCAGCTAAATGTGGCTGGGTACAATTCATAAAATAGATTAGAATTCCCATTACTTGCCTGTAAGGAATAGAATACATGAACTTCTGTTCTTCAGGACTTAATTCCTCGTCTAAGACTATGACTCCTTTTTCCTAACTCCCCTCACTTCCCTTCTTTAACTCCATTGGAGTTTTACAACTATTAGCTTTATCCATCTGAAATTTTTCCAGCATGTTCCTTATTGCTTTCTTTGGAGTCAATCTTATAATCTTTCTTTCTCGGTCTCTTTCTACTTGAATTCCCAAAATATACTTTGCTTCCCCCATATCCTTTATTTCAAATCTCCCCTTAAGATCGGTTATCAGTTATTTATTTTTCCATTGATTTACTTAAAACAAGCAAATCATCAACATAAATTGCAATAAATATAACACCTTCCTCATCTTCATAAACATAGATTGAGAGATCTGAGCTGATCCGGATAAATCCCAGACTGTTAAGAAACTCATCAAGCTTCTTATTCCACTGTCAAGGCCCCTGTTTCAAACCATAAAGAGATTTAATCAGCCGGCACACCTTACTCTCCTCTCCTTCCTCAACAAATCATTCGGGTTGTTGCATGTAGATCTCCTCTTCCAATTCTCCATGCAAAAAAGTTGTCTTGATGTCCATCTGGTGCACCTCCATGTCTTCCGCTGCTGCCAGACTGAGAAGTATGTGGACGGAGGGAAATTTGACGACTGGGGCAAAGGTTTCCTCGTAGTCAATTCCCTCTTTTTCTGTAAATCCCTTTGCAACTTATCGGGCCTTATAACCCTCAATTGTGTTATCTGGGTTCAGTTTTAAATTGTAAAACCCACTTACAACCGATTAGTTTTCGGTTAGGTGGACAATCCACCAGCTCCTTAGAATCGGCTGCCATAATTGAGGCCATCTCCTCATTGATGGCTGTTTTCCACCGGTTCCTTTCTAGACAAGTCATCACCTCTCCATAAGTTTGAGGTTCATCTTGATGAGATAGTTTTATTACCTTGTTATTAACCTGTTTTTCTTGCAATCTTTTGCTACTTCTCCTTCCCCCCTCAAAAACTATGGCCGAAATAGATGGTTCTCGTGGGTTCTTTCAAACAATCTCAGCTTCTCCCCTATCCTTTGATTCCGAATCAATTTCCACCACGTCTTCTGCTTCGGGTAGAGTTGTCACTGGAGTTTGCGTAGCCGAGTTCTTTTCGGTCTGATTTTTACCTGCAAGAATGTCATCTTCTCTAAAATCTAGATAGTTAGGAAGATCAAATCATCGGAATTTTTCTAACTCAAATCTGATTTTTACTGACTTTGTATACTTGAAGGGATCCACATACTTTCGTTCATCCATAACTACTAGATGTTTTACTAAGATTAGATCTTCCTTTTTTAGATCGTAAACTCTATATCCTTTAACATCCTCATCATATCCTAATAAGTATCCCGGTTTTCCTTTAGGATCTAGCTTCCAATTAGATTAATCTGTATCTAGACTGAATACTTGATTGCCGAAAACCTGAGATATGTCTGGTTTTCGGCCGGTCTATCTCTCATAAGGTGTTTGATCTTTTGAAGCTGAGGTAAGAACTCTATTTTTGAGGTAATTAGCACAGTTCATTGCTTCTACCCAAAACCTTTTTCCTATCTTCTTATCCGACAACATACTTCTAGCACTATCTATTAGTGTCCTATTTAATCGTTCAGCTACCCCATTGTGTTCCGAGTTTTTTGGAACTGTCTTTTGGTGGTGAACTCCATCTTCCCGCATAAAATCCTCAAACTGGTTAGAATTATACTCTCCAACATCGTCACTCCTTACTCTATTGATTCGAGTTTCATGGAGTTTTTCACTCCCTGCTTTATATTGTCTAAAACAATCCTGAGCTTCTGACTTGTTTTTCAAAAAATTCACCTTAGAATACCGAGACCAATCATCAGTGATAGTCATCATAAATTTCTTCCCCCCCGGTGAGGGCACTTTGGCAGGTCCCCAAATATTTGTTTGTACTAAATCTAGAATTTTTTCTCCCTTATAGGTGGCTGTTTTGGGAAAGGGTAATCAATGTGCTTTACCTTGAGCACATCCACTACAATCACTTAGATTCTCACTCTCACCGAACTTTATCCCTTCCACCACTCCCATCTTTTTCATCTCTCTTAGCTTATCAAGATTCAAATGCCCAAGCCTCTTATGCCATATCATTATATTGTGAACACCAGCATAATAAAGTTTCTTATTTTCATTGCTTAAAATCAGCCTAAACATCCATTGGCTTCTGTAACAGGGTTACAGAATTGGGTACTTACTGGCTAGGGCTAGGCTGCTATAGTTACAATTTCAGAGTATCGCAGTTGCGATTCCTGAGCAGCGCAGCAGCGATTCCAGACCAGCCCAACATAGCAGCATAGCAACTTAGCGGCGTAGCAACTTAGTAGCGCAGCAACGTAGCAGCGCAGCATAGCAACGCCGTAGAATGTAGGTTGAGCTGTATAGTTCTAGAAGGAAGTTTTGGATAGATCTCGGTTGACCGTGAAGGTCCACGTGTACAGCTGTACAGTACTAGGATGACTAGTAGTTAGTTAGTTTAAATAGTCAAGTAGACCTTGTGAATAGGGACCTCAAGTAGACCTATACAGCGAGCGCAACCTTGTACTCTCTTTCCAGCAATAAAGCGCAACCTTGTCTATTAGTACTGTGTGCTCCTACTGTTGCTACGGGAAGATCCTTGGTGTTTCCGCTGTGCATTGTGACGTGTTGTGCTGTATTGTTGCGTCTGTTACAACTACAATCACTACGACACATAACCGTACAGTGACTTAAACTCGCCGTACATACACTTCAAGTAAGACAAGACACAAATCACTGCGACACACAGATTCAACACTTAAACCAAGCGTAAAATGATTGCTAAACTAACAATCGACGCAATGAAAAATACCACAATGTAAAACCTAGCACTTCTCTCAAACAATAATGCATAATTTTATAATCTTCAAATTTAATAACTACATTCGCGTTTGAGCTTGGGCCCTTTGTAAATTATGACCCTTCATAATTCAATACCAACCCTCACTCCCAAGAGTATTCTTTAAGAGAGGTTCTACTGCACACCATGAATCTCTATCAGTGTAAAGACATTATTGGAGTAAAAAGAAATAAAGGTAATTAATTATATCTTAGGTTTGAGGGGTATATATTTTGGGGCTCAAAACTAATAGCAATTTACAGTGTAGTTCTCTATTCAATAGGGGTTTAAGCCTAAGGAGATGATATTCGATAATTATTGTGGATAACAACTACCAAGATTAACTACAAGCAAATGGTAATACTATGTGGCATGGAATTTTTGACATTAACGGTACTTTCCTATACGGTAAAGTAAGGATTTATTTTTGTATTTTTCCTTTAAATAAAGGATTTATTTTTGTCCTTTTCCTCCAAAACAATGTTTTTTGTCTTTTTTCCTCCAAAACAATAATATATTTTGTCTTTTTCCTCCAAAATAAGAATTTTATTTTTGTCTTAAATAAATCATTCAACGAGAAAATCTTCAGTTGTACAAAAACATAGTAAAAACCACAATGGAATTTGCGTCATCTTGAAATTTTAGAATGTATTAGTTTGTCGTCTTTCTCTTTTCGACCAACTGGTACCGCGAACAACCTTCAGTCCAGTCTGTGGTCAAACCCATGACTTGCCGTACAAGTGACTAGCCGTACAAGTGACTAGCCGTACAAGTGTATAAGCATCGTCGTCCTTTGCTTCCTTTAGGTTCTTTCTTTGGGAGGTTTTGTCGACAGTAGAGGCCGTAGGCTGTAAATCCGACCGGGGATGTTTTAAAGACTCCACTAAAGAAATCCTAGTTTTATATCAAATATGCTTTTCCTTTCCACAACAAAAAGGGGTAGGAGGAGAAAAGATTGAAAATGAAAATTTAAATGTGCACGCTTTGGGGTTCGAACCTAAGTCCCCATCTTTTGGCCCCGCCCCAACCGGAGGATGCCGGCCGCTAGCGATCATCAGGATCAGTCCAGACAGTTCACTAACTTACTGCAGTACTACAGAACTGTTAAGTCAAAGATTGTAATCAGCCGTCGCGGTCTGTCGCGCGGCCGACTAGTCTGTCTTATTCAGTCAAAGTAGTAGTCGACCGTCGCGGTCTGTCGCGCGGCTGGCTAATTTGTCGTTACGTTAAGTTAGTGGTCCCAGGTGGTTTTATTTAGTCGTGTAGTGGATTGTAGTTTTGTGGTTGCACGGAGATTCAGTTTGACGACGACCAGTTTATGTTTCGTTTGGTGTGTACGGTATGTAGGTTCGTTTTGTATTTAGTTAGTTTTGCCTGTACGTGTGAGTTGTACCGGCAGTTCTTTGTGTTTTGCTGTTGACACGTTTTGACTTGTACGCACTATATGATTTGGGTTGATTTGTAATTTGAAGTAGTGACGTCACAATAAATGTACTATATACTGCAGCTTAGAGGGAGTAGGAAGTTAATCTTTTATGGGAGAAAATGTCTATGAAATATATTGGCTTTTGTGGACAGTTTGTCCTCGTGTGATTTTTTTTTTTTAATGCTTCCGCTGTAGTCTTGCACTCTGATTTTTTGTGTAAGATCCTATCAAGTGGAATCGGAGCTTGTGTGCTCATTTGAAGTGTAGAAGGGTGGCTAGTTTGGCCGCCATGGGGAGAAAGAAGCAAAATACCCCTTCTCCTTTTATGCCTTCTCCGATATTTCCGCAACCTCCGGATCCATCCGAATCATCTTCGGATCCGGAAGTAGAAACTCTATTTGCTTTCACCGGCAAAACTTTTGAGGAGACCGTTCTGATCGATCCGGTCGGTCAAAAAGAGGAGAATGAGGGGAAAAAGAAGGAGGAAGATGACGCGATGGGAGATCGTCTCCAAAAACTGATGGATGGTCTTTTCTGTTATGTGGATCAGCGGATCTCCGAGGCAAACTGTGTTACTAGATCTCCATTATTCGTAGATCCGATTCCGAATCAAAGCATCGGCGATACGGAAGGAGGTGAAGGAAATGAGGAGGAGACGAGGGAATTGATTCGAAAGGGAAAGCTTCCCATCGATGATGATTCCGATCTTGACGATTGGAGTGAATGGGACAAACCGGTTGAATCTATGTCCGCCAAGATTGTCATCTTCAATGGGACAAATTATCAATCGTGGAAGAAATATATCAAAGTATTTCCCCAGAAGCTCCCCGAAGGATTACCTCTGAAGCGCGAAGTAGACCATAGGATAGAGCTTGTTCTTGGAGTGGTACCCCCGGCTAATCGGATGTACAAGATGAGCTACACCGAGTTGGACGAATTGAAAAAGCAACTCGTGGAGTTGGTCGAAGCCGGAGCAATCGAACCAAGCAAGTCACCGTATGGAGCCCAAGTTCTCTTTGTGAACAAGAAAGATGGAGGTTTCCGTATGTGTGTAGACTACCGAGCGCTGAACAAATTAACGGTGAAGAATGCGTACCCCTTGCCGAGGATCGACGAATTGTTGGATCGACTTCGAGGTGCTAAATATTTTTAGAAATTAGACTTGCTGAGCGGCTACCACCAGATTAGAATTGCCGAGGAAGATGAGGAGAAAACGGCGTTCAGAACTCGATACGGTCATTTCCAGTTTCGGGTAATGCCGTTCGGATTGACTAACGCACCGGCAACTTTTATGCATTTAATGAATTCCATCTTTCGACAATATCTGGACGCGTTTGTGATCATCTTCCTAGACGACATACTGATGTATAGCCAAACGCAGGAGGAGCATATGAAGCACTTACGGACGGTACTCGAGGTCCTTCGGCAAAATAAGTTGTATGCAAAAAAAAGTAAATGTGACTTCTTCAAGGAGAAGATTGATTTTTTAGGCCATGTGGTGAGCCGGGACGGAATCGCAGTGGCTCCAAACAAGACAAAGGTCGTTAAGGAGTGGCCGCAGCCGGCAAATATCACAGAGTTAAGCAGCTTCCTAGGACTATGCTCCTATTATCGACGTTTTGTCGAAGGTTTCACAAAAATCGCTGCACCGCTCACGGAATTGCTCAAGAATTATGTGCCCTATGATTGGAAAGCGGCGCAAGGGGCAGCCTTTAACACGCTAAAGGAGCGGTTGGT
Source organism: Zygnema cylindricum (assembly GCA_037447655.1). Classification (NCBI taxonomy): domain Eukaryota; kingdom Viridiplantae; phylum Streptophyta; class Zygnematophyceae; order Zygnematales; family Zygnemataceae; genus Zygnema; species Zygnema cylindricum. Next base: position 101,299 of record JBBHKE010002736.1, on the reverse strand, counting down.
TACCGCCCCTGTGTTAGCTCTTCCCGATCCGGACTTACCTTGGACGATAATTACCGACGCTAGCGATACGGCTATTGGAGCGATCCTTATGCAGGATCAAGGAAAAGGCCTTCAACCCATCACCTACGACAGTCAAAAACTAAAGGCAGCAGAGCTGAACTGGGCCACCTATGAGAAAGAGACAATAGCTATCATCAATGCGCTGGAGGTTTGGAAGTGTTACGTTCAGGGGAAACGGATCACGGTTATCATTGATCACCACGCCTTACAATATCTCCAAACCCAGCCGAAGTTGTCCAAGAAACAAGTGCGCTGGATGACGTTTCTGCAAACCTTCGGTCCGGAACTTGTTATAAAATATAAGCCGGGCAAAACGAACCGGCGGATGCGCTGTCAAGAAGACGCGACGTCGCTGCGCCGGCACCGGAGCAACGACCGCAAGCATCGCCGCAGGGAAACGGAGACTCTGTGAAAGAGAACACCACAGGGTCGACTGCAGCGCAAGACCCGAAACTCAACGCAGTCACCAGTACGGTGCACGTGGACGAACAGTGGTTAAGTCGGATAAAGGCTGCCTACGACGACGATGATGCACTAAAGGAACTCATCAAACGGAAGGTACTCGTTCGAACCGCCAATGGTATGTGGCGGTACAGACCGAGTAAGACAACACGGCTTTATGTGCCAACAAATACGGAAATTCGTCACACGATTCTTAAAATGAGTCACGACAAGCCGCTCAGTGGACATTTTGGGCGGGATAAAAGAACCGCACGTGTCGCTGAGGCGTATTACTGGCCTAACATGACTCGAGACATTGCAGAATATGTCCGGACGTGTGACACGTGTAATAGGAACAATTCGGACTCAGGGCAACAAGGTTTGTTACAACCCCTTCCAATACCATCTGTTCCTTGGGAGGCGATTTCGATGGATTTCATCGTGGCCCTCCCACTGACGAAGGAGGGCTACGACTCGATCTTTGTTGTCGTGGATTACCTGACGAAAATGGCACATTTTCTACCTACGTCCACCACAGCTACTGCACGAGATATCGCGGACTTATACTTTCGGGAGATATTCCGCCATCACGGACTTCCAAAAAGGATCGTCAGCGACCGCGATCGTAAATTCGTGAGCCACTTTTGGCAAAATCTATTTGCGTTATGTGGCACGCAGCTGGCTATGTCCACAGCCTACCACCCTCAAACTGATGGTCAGACTGAAAGGGTGAATCGAACTCTGGAAGAAGCGTTGCGGGCTTATGTCTCGGTGCACCAAACGGATTGGGTGGACCATTTAACAGCGATCGAGGTAGCATATAACAGTGCAGTGCACTCTTCGACGAATGCTACGCCATTCTCCCTCAATGGACGACAGCCCACTCTTCCCCAAAACTTATTGGTAGCGGACTGCCAAACACCGGCTGCTCTGGACTTTGCCAAAACGCTGCAAGGAAACCTGGAAAAGGCGGCCAAGGCGCTCCAAATGGCAAAGGATCGTCAAAAGTCGCAGGCTGACGCTCATCGGAAGGACATCATCTTTAGCGTGGGGAATAAGGTTTGCCTTAATATGGCAAACCTCTCCTTACCGGGTGCCCTCTCTAAGAAGTTGGCACCAAAGTTCACGCGCCCATTCACAATTCTTTCCCGTGTGGGCGACGTGGCTTACAAGTTGGATATCGCGACCGAATGGCATATCCACAATGTTTTCCATGTTTCCTTTCTTAAACCATTCCGCAATCTTGATTCAATATTCCGTAATCGATGACGGCATACCCGTTTACCACCCGTTCGAGGCACCTCGGACAAGTATGAGGTGGAAGAGATCCTTCAGTCACGCCACTCTCGGAATTCCAACTCCACCCAATACTTGGTGTGTTGGAAGGGTTACAGTGCTGAGGACGACAATTGGGTGGACGGGAGGGATCTACATTCCCCGTAGTTGCTGCGCCGGTTTCAGCGGAGTGAGGACATTCAGCTTTATCGGAGGGGCAATCGCAGCGGCCACAACAAAAGAGCGAATCGCAACGTCGCAACTATCGCAATCATCTTGGGGATGCGGCAAAGGACCGCAGCGGCGATGTTACCACACCGCAACGCTGTAGCAGCGCAGCCACCGCAGCGCAACATGGTTACGATGACGTCAGAGGATCGCAGCACCACCGCTGCTCTGACAGGAAAGCGCAACGGCGCAATTGTGTTTCACTATATGGGTAACGACGAACCCTCGGTTTCGCCGCAGCAGCGCAGTTTTATAAATGATGGACGCTGCGATACCCTCGCACGCTGCGACGCTCCGCAAAGTCCAAAAGTGAAGCCCTCGACCCCCGTGAATAAAGCCGCCATCTGTCCTCACGACCAACCTAGTCTCGGCAGCTTGGAAATTGCTTCTCTCCGCACAATCAGTTTAACTTCGCTTCTGGAATTACCGGAATCATCAGGTTCAGCAGTGTCTATGGCAACGTCGTCCTCTCCACCACTGAAAAGGAGGAGAGTGGTACGGGTGGGACAAGGAGATCCGAACCGTGTCGAGAGATTGTTAAGGGCGACGGAGGCCATGGTGGAAGCAAGCAGGCGAAGAGAAGTAGAAGTGGAGCCGGAAACCTGAGGAAAGTGCCAGTAGCGAGGTAGGAACTGCAAAGACAAGTGGAGGGGAGGGGTCAGAAAACTCACAGGACCCTGAATACACCCCAACGCGGGAAGGTGATCAGGAATTTAAAGAAGATCATGAGCTATCGGAGGCGGAGGAACCGTAACGAGAACCAACGCCTCCACCAATTGAAGAGCGCGCCTCAGATCTAGAGGTGATGCGGGTACTCAAGCTGGCCCGAAACAATGCGCTGCAGCGGGCCCGAGCTGCAAAGAAACACGTGTTCTTTAAATTATGAAAGGTACCTCGGTGGGAACCGGCGGACGAAGAAGCGGAGGAAGTTTCCCCAGTGGTTGAACCTGAAGAACCCCGGATTCCGACACCCGAGGAGCCTGCACCGGCGGACGTTCCGCCAGGACCCGCAGTACCCAAGGTTGAGGAAGGGGAAGATCAGGTTCGGGAACGAGTCACTCAGCGGCGGTTGGCAGCTGCAGATCATCACATCGCGTTACTGGAGACCCGATGTGAACAGCTCCAAAATCAACTGGACACCCTTCGCCATGAGTTCGAAGAGAATCGCGAGGAAACATATGACATACTCCGACAATTGCAGTTTCCCTGAGTTAATCAAAGATCAGCGGGACGCTGAATCCTTAGTGGGAGGCACTATAACAGGGTTACAAAATTGGGTACTTAGTGGCTAGGGCTAGGCTGCTATAGTTACGATTTCAGAGCAGCGCAGTTGCGATTCCAGAGCAGCGCAGCTGCGATTCCAGACCAGCGCAGCATAGCAGCATAGCAACTTAGCGGCGTAGCAACTTAGTAGCGCAGCAGCGTAGCAGCGCAGCATAGCAACGCCGCAGAATGTAGATTGAGCTGTATAGTTCTAGAAGGAAGTTTTGGATAGATCTCGGTTGACCGTGAAGGTCCACGTGTACAGCTGTATAGTACTAGGTTGACTAGCAGTTAGTTAGTTTAAATAGTCGAGTAAGACCTAGTGAATGACACCTCAAGTAGACCTACACAACTAGCGCAACCTTGTACTCTCTTTCAAATAATAAAGCGCAACCTTGTCTGTGAGTTTTGTGTGCTCCTGCTGTTGCCACGGGAAGATCCTTGGTGTTTTCCGCTGTGCACTGTGACGTGTTGTGGTGTATTGTTGCCTCTTTTATAGCTACCTTTTTCAGCAGTGAAATAGATTTCCTCCTGAAAACTAGCAGTAAAGACTCTTTTCCTACTGCTGGTATCAAAACCCTTATCATCTAATACAGATTTAGAGATGAGGTTTTTGTTCAGCTCCGCAATAAACAATACATGGGAGAATGTTACTATGGATGTCTTTCTTTCTAGTAACACTTTCAGATCAACCTATGTTGATATTTGGGTATTTTCTAGGTCTTTGTTAGATAAAGAGTAGAGGCAGTCTGCCTCTGACTCCCTTCTCCAAGCCCCCACACTTGTCGTAGTCACTGAAGGCTGGAGAGGGAGCTAGAGCCATGGCTGCCTAAGCTTTCCAGAGAGACAGGAATTGATAATATAGGTATGTTTACCAAAAATATATGTGACGGACCCAGGAATTGATCCTGGTACCTACCGTCAGTCAGTCGTCCAGTAGCCGTTAGCTTTGTCCATTTAGTCTAGGAATAGTGCTACTACGTGTAGGGTTTGATAAATATTCAAATAGTTGGAGATAGGATTTTCCATTTAACTGGGTTACGATATTTAGTACATAGAGACAGTTTAGATTAGTACGGAGTACAATACGGGGACGGAACGGATACCGCGCATTTGTTTCGATAGCGAAACAAATACCGCGCACCAATTTTCAACGGCAACGATTGAATGCCGAAATACATCGGACGGCCGTGATTAGCGCCGGCTACGCGAAAGGATAATTTGGCGGTTTGCAGACGCCGCCACTCCGGATGACACGTGGCAACATCGTACGGGATTACGTAATTTCCGGAACGGCAGAAAACAAATCCGGGAATGACAAATGTCGCACTATGGCGACATCGTACAATGTACGTACAGAAAGTACTCCGGCACTTGTACTTTCTTGTACGGTACCTTTTATTTTGACGCGGCATGACCTGGCGCCACGTGGAGAGCTAAGATTTGAAGGCAGGAATTCCGGAGATTATAAGAGCGAATCCGGATAGGACATTTGTTGGCATTTTAGCCATGTTGTACGATGACCGTACAGAAGGTACACCGGCATCTGTACCTTTGTGTACTATACAGTAATGTGATTGGTCCGTACCTCAGTAGATAGAGTTTTAGAGAGGGGATAGGACTTAGAAAATTCTGGGTAAGTAGCTGCCTCTCCCAGAGAGCACCCTGTATAAATGGCAAACTTTGGCCAGCCATAACTATCAATTTACTTGACCATTTTCAGTGATTCTTTTTGCTGCGGACTCAGGGGAGTCCAGGCTACACAGGGGTGTAGTCGGTCAGAGTTTTTGTCTGCCAGGGTGGCTGTATTTCTAAGGGAAAGTCAAAGTGGGTGAATGTGTCCAAATCTCATATTCTAACTTTGCATTCTGTGGTGGAACTGAGCACACAGAAAGTGTTATTTCACAGGGGTGAATCTATATTGGGGTTCTGACTGTCAAGGGGTCAGTCACTTGGGTTTATATTAACTTGGAGTCGGCACTATCTAGATTAGCTTCTTTTGGATCTGCATACTCTGAGGGCCAATGGAGGTCTCAGAGTTTCAGGTTATGGGCCCACCATCTAGGGTGCCTATGTTCGATGGAACAGACTTCACTTATTGGGAGTTTACAATGGCGGGATTGCTTTTCGAGAAGCACTTATGGGGAATTGTTTCGGGACAAGTGAGATGTCCGCCACCTGGCTTTGGAGGAGCTTACTATGGAGATTCATCTGAGGCTGCCCAGAATATCATCCGGAGCTCAGATGCAACGGAAGGTGAAGGGAAGAATCTTTCCGTGGATGGGGAAATAGGGGAGAAGGAAAAAGGGACACCTATGGTGAGGGGAGCTAGGCTCTCAGCTATGGTACCACATGTAGGGATTAAAACTGAAGAAAATGACAGAAAAATATGGGAATACAAAAACACTATAGCAAAACATCTCATACTTAGATATGTGTCTAAGTCGATAGCTATCACTCTTTTAAGTCTAACCAAGTCTTCAGAGATATGGGAAGTACTAATTCAGATTTATAAGAGTGAGACTATTCAGAGGCAGCAATTAGTAATACAGGAAATAGATGCCTATGTTTATAAAGGCGGTAGCATGATAGAGTTTTGCAATGATATTGCTGCGTTATATGTTGAGCTAGCTAGTGCGGGATGTGTAGAATCTGAGGAGGGTAAGATTAATACACTACTTATGAAACTCCCAAGTGAGTACGAAAGCATTATTTATCGTATGCAGGCAATGGATGGCTCCTCATGGACTTGGAGCTTTACCATGGGGATAATTCTTGTGAGGGAAAGCACTTTGGAGCTTCGTAGGGGAAAGGACAGGGTCAATGCATTTTCAGCTGGTGGTGATTGGCGGAAGCGTGATGAGAGGAACGGCGGTGACGAGCGGAAGCGTGATGAGAGGAAGAAAGACAAAGGTAAACCTTATCGGAACTTTGGTGGAAAAAAAGGGAGAAGAAAAGACACGGGAGCTTTGAAAAAAGGGGTTTGCTTCTTTTGTAGGGAACCGGGTCATTATATGGAGGAATGCCCTTGTTTGGAAAAACTTAGAAGTTGGAATGTGGATGAGGAGGACGAAGAGGAAGAGGAGAAAGAGGATGAAAAAGTTTTAGAGCTTCTTCACATCGGTAGAATGGAGAAGAAAGAAAAGTACACGGAAATTCCACGAAGACAACAGTGTGCTTTTGGAGGTATTAGAGAAGTAAAAGGAAGGGAGGTACTTGAGGGAGTTAGACATGATGTGGATGTCAAGGAGTGTAGAAAGTATGACTTAGAAATGAGTAAGTCGGATCTAGGACCAATTATTGAAAAAGGGAAAAATAAAAATAATGAGGAGAATTTTTTAGATATTTTGGAAAAAGAAAACTGGTCGGAAAAGGAGACTTCAACGGATTCCGAGGAAAGGGGAGAAGTGAAACTAGGAGTTTTAAAGGATAAGGAAGAAGAGGAATACTTAATGAAAGGTTTAGGGGAGGAGAAAGGTTTATTGGGAATAAATTTAGAAAGTGAGAGTGGAAAGAAATCCATGGGAGAGAGTGAGGAAAGTTCATGTTTTGAGGGTAATGGGTTTGACCTCACTAAAGGGAGTGATGGTATTTTTGAAGGTGTGCCTGTAAAAGGGTTAGCCTCAGGGTGTGTGTTGCAGATTGGAGATGGGGCTGGTTGTTTGAATTGCAAGAGGGAAAGTGGATTTAGTGTGGATAGAAAAGAGATAAGGTGGATAAAATCTTTGCTCGGATTTATGATAAGTGGGATGCTAAATGAAATGTGTGATGCAATTATAATTTCATTTCATCTAATGCAGTGTTTTAAATACGAGAGCATATTTCTTAAGTTATATAAAAGGAAAAAGAAAAGAAAAAGGAAAAAGGGGAGGGAGTGTTTTTATTTTGTTTGTAAGAGTTGAAAGGAAGTAGACTAGAAAATAAGGGGAGTGTTGATATTTGGGTATTTTCTAGGTCTTTGTTAGATAAAGAGTAGAGGCAGTCTGCCTCTGACTCCCTTCTCCAAGCCCCCACACTTGTCGTAGTCACTGAAGGCTGGAGAGGGAGCTAGAGCCATGGCTGCCTAAGCTTTCCAGAGAGACAGGAATTGATAATATAGGTATGTTTACCAAAAATATATGTGACGGACCCAGGAATTGATCCTGGTACCTACCGTCAGTCAGTCGTCCAGTAGCCGTTAGCTTTGTCCATTTAGTCTAGGAATAGTGCTACTACGTGTAGGGTTTGATAAATATTCAAATAGTTGGAGATAGGATTTTCCATTTAACTGGGTTACGATATTTAGTACATAGAGACAGTTTAGATTAGTACGGAGTACAATACGGGGACGGAACGGATACCGCGCATTTGTTTCGATAGCGAAACAAATACCGCGCACCAATTTTCAACGGCAACGATTGAATGCCGAAATACATCGGACGGCCGTGATTAGCGCCGGCTACGCGAAAGGATAATTTGGCGGTTTGCAGACGCCGCCACTCCGGATGACACGTGGCAACATCGTACGGGATTACGTAATTTCCGGAACGGCAGAAAACAAATCCGGGAATGACAAATGTCGCACTATGGCGACATCGTACAATGTACGTACAGAAAGTACTCCGGCATCTGTACCTTTGTGTACTATACAGTAATGTGATTGGTCCGTACCTCAGTAGATAGAGTTTTAGAGAGGGGATAGGACTTAGAAAATTCTGGGTAAGTAGCTGCCTCTCCCAGAGAGCACCCTGTATAAATGGCAAACTTTGGCCAGCCATAACTATCAATTTACTTGACCATTTTCAGTGATTCTTTTTGCTGCGGACTCAGGGGAGTCCAGGCTACACAGGGGTGTAGTCGGTCAGAGTTTTTGTCTGCCAGGGTGGCTGTATTTCTAAGGGAAAGTCAAAGTGGGTGAATGTGTCCAAATCTCATATTCTAACTTTGCATTCTGTGGTGGAACTGAGCACACAGAAAGTGTTATTTCACAGGGGTGAATCTATATTGGGGTTCTGACTGTCAAGGGGTCAGTCACTTGGGTTTATATTAACTTGGAGTCGGCACTATCTAGATTAGCTTCTTTTGGATCTGCATACTCTGAGGGCCAATGGAGGTCTCAGAGTTGGTATCAAAACCCTTATCATCTAATACAGATTTAGAGATGAGGTTTTTGTTCAGCTCCGCAATAAACAATACATGGGAGAATGTTACTATGGATGTCTTTCTTTCTAGTAACACTTTCAGATCAACCTATCCTACAAGAGTAGTACTGACTATCCTCCCATCTCCGTACTCTATCTCTACGGTGGGAATCTTTCTTATCTTAGGGAACAGGTGCCTATCCTTACACATGTGCATGGAGGCACCTGAATCTATAATCCTGCCTGCTTCACCTTTCAATCCACTGTAAGCACATTTCTGCCTTCGTGGAATTTCGACCTCGTTTTTCGCCTCCAACTCCTCATCCAAAAAGAGCTTATCGTCATCGTCCTCGGATTCCGCCTCATGTACTTATGTCGCAAGGGCCTTTTTCATTCCTCTCGGGGTTCCACGAGTCTGCCCCTCCTTTAACTGAAGCTCGATTAGCTTAGTGCACTCCGCCATATAGTGCTCGATTTCTTATAGGAATGACATAAACCCTTAGGAGCCCTTGGTTCGAACTCGTCGGTCAAAAATTTCTGCTCCCCCCCTCCATAATTTTTCACTGGTCTCCGAGAATCCTTGTTCATCCAATCGAACCTAGCTGTCAAGGCTTGCCCACTCTTTCCTCCCCTTCGGATCTCAATTATATTCTCCCGAACGAGAATCATTCCTACCACTAAGTTCCATATCCACCTTGATTCCGGCAAGTCATGCACACGGTTGACTATGTTCTCCAACTCATAGGGTAACTTTATCAGTAGACAGTTAACCATTTCTTTTTCACTAAAATCTTTGCCGGCACCCTTTAGCTCCATGAAAAGTGTAGCAAGCTTATTGCAAAAATCCAACATCTTCCCTCATTTGTATACATACTCTTTAACTTTCTGATCAGCCAACTGTTGTTGCTGAATCGTACCAGTTCGGTACATCTTTATGAGAGCCATATAAAGATCAGATGCCTTTTTAACCTGCAAATGAGGAAATGCAAGTCCTTGAGTAAGATGGCGGAGGATGAAGTGCTTTGCCGCCAAATTGTTGAAGTCCAAGGTATCAGTATCATTCTCCTCGTTCCTCGGAATAGGTGACATGAATGCCAAACTAGTTGCTATTGGAATGGTCGTCTCCTTCTCCGTTGCTTTGTCCACCATCTTTCTTTTTGTTGTCTCCTCCTTTTAAGATGGATCTGCTTTCCTTGTGAATTTGCTTCCTCCAAACCCTGGAGGGATTCCAAGACTTGATCGACGCCCCACTCGTCCACTCACTATCCCCCAAAACCTTTTCTCGCATAGAGCTTTTTTCATCATACTTTTCTAGTATATGAAGCAAGTTCCATTAAAAATGGGTACCCTAGAGGGTGGGCCCATAACCTGCAACGGTGAGACCTCCATAGGTCTTCAGAATGGATAGCTTGCTAGAAGCCTCTAGCATAACCCTAACCTCTTCGTTTTTCAAGAAGAATAACTGCCACCTTGGCAGACAAAAACTCTTACCACCTACACTCGTGTGAAGGGAAGACACGCGCAAGTCGATAACAAAAAGAATCTCTGAATTTTCTCCCCTGAGGAGTAAGTTATGGAGGGTCAAAGTTGACCCTTTGTACAAAATCTCTCTAGGAGAGAGGGTCCTATCTACCAAATTTTTCTGATTCCTATCTCTCTCTAAAACTCTATCTACTAACGTACGGCACCAGTCATATTACTGTACCGTATAGAAAGGTACAGCTGCCGGTGTACTTTATGTACGACCATTGTACGACATGACCAAAATGTCGACACGTGTCTTATCTGGATTCGTTTCCGTAATCCATGGAGATGCCGAAATCCAATGTCGTGGTGCCACGTGTCATCCGATGTGGCGGCGACCATAAACCGCCGAAATCTTCTTCCGCAATCTCGACATTCTTTCCGGCCGTCTGATTGAATGCTGATTTCTATCATAGCTGTTATAAATATTTGCGATGTATTTGTTTTGCTATCGAAACAAATGCACGGTACTTATTTCTCTTCTGTACTCGTAATCTGTACTTTTCATAACTCACTCTATATATCCCGTATATAGTTGTCGTTAAATGAATTAGCCTATATGTTAACGTTTATATTTTTAATAAACCCTATATTGTCTACCACTAATCCTAGACTAAATGGATGAGGCTACCGGCTACCGGCGGCATTACCTATCCGTAGGTACCAGGATCAAATCCTGTGACCAATAGCTTTCCTTTTGGTAAATCAACTACTTTACTACCCCATAAATCTTTGGATATCATAGGCAGCTATGGCACTAGCTTCCTCTCCAACTTCTCAGTGAATGCAACAAGTGTGGGAGTAGGAGAGAGAAGTTAGAGACAGACTACCTCGGCTTCTTTTTTTGCACTTTATTTTAGACCTAGAAAATACTAAAAGAACCATCAATTTCTACACTGAGCACACAGAAAGTCTTATTTCACAGGGGTGAAGTTGTAATGGATCAATTGGGTTTATATAAACTTGGAGTTGGCACTATCTAGATTAGCTTCTTTTGATATGCAAATTCTGTGTGGCAATGGAGCCCCTATAATTTTTGGTATCTCTAGTAAACAAATATAAGAGTAGATCATTCCAACAGCAACAGCTGGCAGAAAATAAGATTGTTGCCTATAGTTTTAAGGGAGGAAGTACGAATGATTATTGCAATGATTTAAGAGCATTATTTGAAGGACTAGAGAGTGTAGGTAACTCATGGTCCGAGAGACAAAGAGTAAATACATTGATGATGAAACTACGTGAAGAGTATAAGAATATCATTAATTGATTGTAGGAAATTGGAGATAGCAATTGGATAGTGGGAATGATTTTAGTGAAAAAAAGCACCAGAGAACGTAGGAGAGGGAGTCTTAGTGTCCAAGCATTGTGTGGAAGATCTGATTGGCTAAAGCATGATGAAGAGAAAAGGAAAGATCCCTATCAAAACATTGGAGGAAGAGGACAACGGGGTGGCAGGTTTGATCAATAGGGGATAGGAACTCCTTGAGGAGGACTATGTCACCTCTGCAATAAACCGGGCCACTAAATGGTAGATAGTGTCAAACTTGCAGATCACCGACTGAAAGATGGACAAGGAACCTCAAGGGATGGAGGAAAGAAAAAGGATTTTTTGAAACATGTTCATAACGAGGAAGAGGACGAAGCAACCGAACCGGAAAAAGAGCTTGAGGAGCTTTTTCTTAATCCGAAAACCATTGATATGCATGTCGACATTCCATGGAGACAAAAGTGTGCTTTCGGAGGTAAGAGGGACCCACCCGAGGATGGGTGGATCATAGACTCAGAGGCCTCAATGCATATGTGAAAAGATAAGAGGTGGTTCACTAAACTTAGAAAGATCCCAACAGTTGAGATAGAGTACGGAGATGTTAGAGTAGAAACCACAAAACTTGTTTGAACTATTGACTTAAAGGTTTTAGTTGATGGAAAGGAGTCAATTGTAACACTCTGAGATGTTATTTACTTTCCACAGCTTAGCAAGAACCTCGTCTCTATAGCTGTCCTTTATGAAAATGAGTTTGAAACGGGAACTAAGAAAGGAAACTTCACAACAAGGTTTGATAATGTGGTCTATTTCATAGCAAAGAAGGGCAGTCAAGGAATGTTCAAAATTGTACTTTGCAATGAAAATAGTGTTTTCTACTCGTGTGCAAGTGATATGATGCTTTGGCATAGAAGGTTAGGGCATGTGCATCTAGATAGATTAAAGAAAATGAAGAAAAAAGGAAGGGTGGATGATATTGATTTTGAGGATGATGAGACCTCAGACGATTGCACTGGATATGCCCAAGGAAAGATTCATAGACTTCCATTTCCAAAGGCAACCACATTCAAAAGAGAGAAAGTATTGGATCTAATTCACATTGATGTTTCGGGACCTGCTAGGTATGCTTCACATGGGGGGAAGAGATGGATGTTAACCATCACAGATGATTTGTCTAGATACACTAAGGTATATTTTCTTAGGCATATGTTAGAGGTATTAAGATGTTTCAAAGAGTATAAAGTATGGAGTGAAAAAATACATGATTCCTCAATAAAAGATATAAGTAGTGATAATTGGAAAGAATTTACCTCAAGGGAATTTGAAGAATTTCTTAAAGAAGAAGAAATTCATCATGAGAAAATTGTTCCCCATAATCTGGAACAAAATGGATTAGTGAAAAGAATGAATAGAACTTTAGGAGATATGTCCAGAAGTATGTTAACTGATAATAGTATAGGATTGCAATTTTGGGCCGAGTCCATGAACTATGCTAATTTCATCAAAATTAGAGTCATAACTTGAGTAAATAAGGAGGAAATTCCGTATGAGAGGTGGAGAGGAAGAAAGCCAGATTTGTCTAGTTTTAAGAGTGTTCGGAAGTCAAGTCTACAGTTTGGATTGCAATAAGACTAAATGGAAACTTGAGAGAAGAGGGAAACCATGATATCTTTTAGGATATGATTAGAGCACAAAAGAATACCGAGTGTATGACTTGAAAAAGAGAGATATCATTTTGGTAAAACACATAGTGGTGATGGATGAAGTAAAGTCCATTGATCCATTCAAATATAATAAGGAAGTAAAAATCAGATTTGAACCGGATCAGTTTTTTGACCTTGATTTTGGAAATGAAGAAAAAGAGGGGGGGAAAAGAAAAATTTGCAGATCTACCGAAGGAGAAGGAGGAAAGAACAACAACCGAGGTAACACCACAATATGAAGTGGAAACCGATGAGGAGCTTGATAAGGCACCAAAATTCGAAGATATGGGAGCTGAAGATATTGCGAAACGGAACCCGAAGATGCCTTCCATACCGACGTCAAATTTTGAAGGAGGAAGACGAAGTAGTGAAGGACTTCAAGAACGACAAACAAACAACCAACTCACAAAGATATCACATCCGGATGAACATCAAACATACTTAAGGGCCATAAATACCCCAGAAGGTAGCCCGAGGATCACGGCTATAAATGAAGAAATGTCCTCCATCATGGAAGCAAATACATGGGAGTTGGTAGATTTTGAAATTTTATGGGCTCCATTGCCACACAGAATTGCATATCAAAAGAAGCTAATCTAGATAGTGCCGACTCTTAGTTTATATAAATGCAAATGAATGATCCCTTGATAATCAAAACCCCATTACAGCTTCACCCTTGTGAAATAAGACTTTCTGTGTGCTCAGTTCCACCACAGAATGCAAAGTCAGAATATGAGATTTGGACACATTCACCCACTTTGACTTTCCCTTAGAAATGTAGCCACCAAGCAAGAAAAAACTCTGACTGACTACGTTCTTGTATATCCTAGACTCTCGTGAGTCCGCAGCAAAAAGAATCACTGAAAATGGTCAACTCAATTGATAATTATGGCTGGCCAAAGTTTGCTATTTATACAAGGTGCTCTCTGGGAGAGGCAGCTACATACCATAAATATTCTAAGTCCTAAAACCCCTCTCTAAACCCCTTCTACTGAAGTACGGCGCCATTCACAGGACTGTACCGTACAAATAAGTACAAGCGCCGGAGTACTTTCTGTACGGCAACTGTACGACATGACTATACAGGTGACAACTGTCACATCAAACTTGTTTTCTTGTGTTCCGAAGATTTCGCAATCCTCCAGCGCATTTCCACGTGCCATCCGGAGTGGCGGCGTCAGAAAACGCTAAGGCGTCCATTCCGGAATCTCGGCTCGCACCACAGCAGTCGATTAAATCCAGCATTCAATTCTCTCCGTCAAAAATATGTGCGCGGTATTTGTTTCGCTGTCGAAACAAATGCACGGTATTAGTTTCGCGAAGTACCGTAATCCGTACTACTCTAAACAGTATCTATGTACTAAGAATTTATTTGCGCCGTTAAATGAATTCGTCTACGCGTACATGTTTATATAATTATCAAACTATATATGTCCTAGCACTAGTCCTAGACTAAACAGATAAAGCTAGCGGCTACAGGTTGTGTGACAGACGATAGGTACCAAGATCAAATCCTGGGTCTGTCAGGTATCTCTTTAGTATTCATACCATTATCTACTCCGTCTCTCTAGGGAGCTTAGGTTGCCATGGCTCTAGCTCCCTCTCCAACCTTCAGTGACTACAACAAGTTTGGGGGCTTAGAGAACGGAGTCAAAGGCAGAATGCCTCTGCTCTTTTCTTATCCTAAATAAAGACCTAAAAAATACTCAAATATCAACACTCCCCTTATTTTCTAGTCTATTTCCTTTTACTTGTTACAAACAAATAAACAAACATTCCCTTCCCATTTTCCTTTTCCTCTTCCTTTTCCTTTCATAAAACTTTAATACAACACCCTCATATTTAGTAAGGTCCATTAAATGAGCTGAAATAAACATTCCATCTAGTTGATCATACGTTATATTTAGCATCCCACTTTTCATAAATCCGAGCAAAGATATTATCCACCTCATCTCTTTTCCGTCCACACTAAATCCGATTTCCCTCTTGCAATTCAAACAGCTAGCCCCATCTCCAATCTGCAACACATGCCTAGGTGCCAACCCTTTTACAGACACACCTTCATAAATGCCATCACTCCCTTCAGTGATGTTAAACCCATTACCCCCAAAAATTAAACTTTCCTCACTCTCACTTTCTAAATTTATTCCCAATAAATATTTCGCCTCCCCTAAACCTTTCATTCGATATTCCTCTTCTCCCCTATCCTTTAAAACCCCTTTTAGTTTCACTTCTCCCCTTTCCTCGGAATTTGTAGAAGTCTCCCTTTCCAACCAGTTTTCTTTTTCCAAAATATCTGAAAATTATCCTCATTAATTTTATCTTTCCCGTTTTCACTTATAGATCCTAGATCTCACTTTCTCATTTCTAAGTCATCCACTCTACACTCCTCAACATCCTCAAGTACCTCCTCTCTCTTTACTTCCTTTATACCTCCAAAAGCACACTGTTGCCTACGTGGAATTTTTGTGTACTTTTCTCTCTTCTCAATTCTATCGATGTGAAGAAGTTCCAAGATTTCTTCATCCTCTTTCTCCTCTTCCCCTTCTTCCTCCTCATTCACACTCCAACTTCTAAGCTCTTCCAAACAAGGACACTCCTCCATATAGTGACCCGGGTTTCTACAAAAGAAGCAAACTTTTTTTTTCAAAGCTCCCATTTCTTTTTTTCTCCCTCTCTTTCCACCAAAGTTCCGATAAGGTTTACCTTTGTCTTTTTTCCTCTCATTACGCTTCCGCTCGTCACCGTCGTTCCTCACATCACGCTTCCTCCAGTCACCACCAGGTGTAAATGCAATCTCCCCCTCACTTCCACTACGAAGCTCCAAAGTCTTTCCCTCACAAGAATTATCCCCATGGTAATGCTCAAAGTCCATGAGGAGACATCCATTCCCTGCATACGGTAAATGATGTCTTCGTACTCATCTGGGAGCTTCATGATTAGTGTATTATTCTTTCTCTTCTCAGATTCTACATATCTCGCACTAGCAAGCTCAACATATAACGCAACAATATCATTGCAAAACTCTATCATGTTACCGCCTTTATAAACATAGGCCTCTATTTCTTGTTTTACTAACCGCTGCCTCTGTATAGTCTCACTCTTGTAAATCTGAGTTAGTGTTTCCCAGATTTCCGAAGACTTGATTAGACTTAAAACAGTGATAGCTATGGACTTAGACACATATCCAAGTATGAGATGTTTTGCTATAGTGTTTTTATATTCCCAGATTTTCTTGTCATTTTCTTCAGTTTTTGGTTCAGTTATAACCCCCACAAGTGGAACCGTAGACGAGAGCCTAGCTCCCCTCACCATAGGTGTCCCTTTATCCTTCTCCCCTATTTCCCCTTCCACGATTATGATTTTCCCTTCACTTTCCGTTGCATCTGAATTTCAATTGGTTTTCTAGGCAGCCCTAGATGAATCTCCATAGTGATCTCCTCCAAAGACCAATAGAGGACACCTCACTTGTCGCGAAACAATTCCCCATAAGTGCTTCTCGAAAAGAAATCTCTCCATCGTAAACTCCTAATAAGTGAAGTCTGTTCCATCGAACGTAGGCACCCTAGATGGTGGCCCATAACCTGAAATTCTATGGGCTCCATTGCCACACAGAATTCGCAGATCAAAAAAGGTAATCAAGATAGTGCGGACTCCGATTTTATATAAACCCAAATGATTGACCCCTTAACAATCAAAACCCCATAACAGCTTCACCCCTATGAAATAAGACTTTTTGTGTGCTCAGTTCCACCACAGATTGCAAAGTTAGAATGGGAGATTTGGACACATTCAACCACTTTGATTTTCCCTTAGAAATACAGCCACCCATGCAAGAAAAAATTCTGACCGACTATATTCCTGTGTAGCTTAGACTCCCTTGAGTCTGCAGCAAAAAGAATCACTGAAAATGGTCAACTGAATTGATTATTATGGTTGGCCAAAGTTTGCCTTTTATACAATGTGCTTTCTTGGAGAGGCTGCTACCTACCAAAATAATTATAAGTCCTAAAACCCCTATATGAACCCCTTCTACTGAAATACGGCGCCAATCACAGAATTGTACCGTACAGATAAGTACAGGCGCCGAAGTACTTTTTGTACGTCAACTGTACGACATGACCATACACGTGACAAGTGCCACATGAAACTTGTTTTCTTGCGTTCCAAAGATTCCGCAATCCTCCAGCGCGTTTCCACGTGTCATCTGGAGTGGCACTGTCAGTAAACGCCAAGGCGGCCATTCCGCACCACGGCCGTCGATTATATCCAACATTCAATTCTCCCCATCGAAAAATATGTGCGCGGTATTTGTTTCGGCCTCGAAACAAATGCGCGGTATTAGTTTCGCGAAGTACGGTAAACTATACTACTCTAAACTATATCTATATACTACGAATATATTCGCGCCGTTAAATGAATTCGTCTATGCGTACATGTTTATATAATAATCAAACCATATATGTCCTAGCACTAGTCCTAGACTAAACGGATAAAGGTAATGTATAAATTGATCTTAGGTCTAAATTAAAATACAGATAGAAGTCGAGGCAGTCTATCTCTAACTTCTCTCTCTAACTCCCACACTTGCCGCAGTCACTGTGAAGTTGGAGTGAAAGCTAGAGCCATGGCTACCTAGGCTATCCAGAGGTTTACGAGAAATATATTAGTTTATATTTACCGATAAATTTATTTACTAAAAGGGAAGATGTCGGAACCAGGATTTAATCCTCGTACCTGCGGAATGTTAGATAGTCGTTAGGCGGTAGTCCTAACCGTTAAGTCTAAGACTAATGTTAAATGATATAGGGTTTGATATTTATTTATTTATTATTAAGTTGGATAACTCATTTAACTGTAAGTGTTTACGGGATACATAGATCCAATTATGTAAAAGTACGGATTACAGTATGTATAAGAAACTAGTACCGCGCATTTATTTCTTTAACTAAACAAATACCGCACATGTATTTATGACGGCTACGATTGAAATCTGCATTAAATCGGGCGGCCCAAAAGAAAGCCGAGATGGCGGAAGAGAATCTCGGCAGTTTGTGGTCATCGCCACATCGGATGACACGTGGCAAAATTACGTTGGATCGCGGCATCCCCAAGGATTACGAGACCGAACCCAGATATAACATGTGTCGACTTTTAGGCCATATTGTACAATTTCCGTACAAAAAGTACACCGGCAGCTGTACTTTTGTGTACGGAAATGTAATATGATTAGTTCCGTACATCAGTAGATAGAGTTTGTGGGAGAGATAGAACTTAGAAAAAATTGGTAGATATGACCCTCTCTCCCGGAGAGCTTCTGTAGAAAAGGTAAACTTTGACCCTCTATAAATTACTGCTCAGGGGAGAAAATTTAGAGATTCTTTTTGCTATCGACTCACGGGAGTCTTGCCTTCACAAAAGTGAAGGTGGTCAAAGTTTTTGTCTACCAGGGTGGCAGTTATTCTTGCTGAAACACAAAAGGGTCAGGGTTATCCTAGAGGCTTTTTAGAAGCTGTCCACTCTGAGGACTTATGGAGGTTTCATTGTTTCAAGTTAAGGGCCCACCCTCTAGGGTACCCATCTTTAATAGAACTAGCTTCATATACTGGGAAAGTATGATGATAGGAGCTCTATGCGAGAAAAGGTTTTGGGGGATAGTTAGTGGACGAGTGGGGCGTCCATCAAGTGTTGGAGTTCCTCCAAGGTTTGGAGGAAGCAAATTCACAAGAGAAATAGATCCATCTTCAACGGAGGAGACAAAGGAAAGAGAGGTGGTGGACAAAGCAACGGAGAAGGAGACGACCTCACCAATAGCAACTGGTTCGGCATTCATGTCACCTATTCCAAGGAACGAGGATGATACCTGGGACTTCAACAATATGGCGGCAAAACACTTCATCCTCCGCCATCTTAATCAAGGGCTTCCATGTCCTCATTTGCAGGTAGAAAGGTCATCGGATCTTAAGATGGCTCTCATAGAGATGTACCAAAGTGGTACGATTCAGCAACAACAGTTGGCTGATAGAGTATGTATACAAAAGGGGGAAGATGTTCGATTTTCGCAATAAGCTTGCTACATATTTCATGGAGCTAAAGAGTGCTGGAAAAGACTTTAGTGAAAAAAAAAAGGTTAACTGTTTTATGATGAAGTTACCCGATGAGTTCGAGAACAAAGTCAACCGTGTGCAGGACTTGCCGGACTGAAGGTGGATAGGGAACTCAATGGTAGGAATGATTCTTGTTCGGGAGAATACAATATAGATCTGAAAGGGAGGAAAGAGTGGTCAAGCCTTGGCAGCCGGGACCGATTGGAGGAATAAGGATTCCCGGAGACCGGTCGGAAACTATGGGGGGAGGGTGCAGAAAAATCAGACCGACGAGTTCGGACCAAGGGCTCCCAAAGGTTTATGTCATTTTTGAAAGAAACCAGGGCACTATATGGCAGTGTGCACTAAGCTAACCGAGTTTCGGTTAAAGGAGGGGCACACCGATGGTACCTCGAGAGGAAAGAAAAAGGCCCTTGTGACACAAGTACATGAGGCGGAATCCGATGACGAGGACGACAAGCTCCTATTAGATGAGGAGTTGGAGGCAAAAAACGAGGTTGAAATTCCACAAAGGCAGAAATTTGCTTATGGTGGATTGAAAGGTGAAGCAGGCTAGATTGTAGATTCAGGTGCCTCCATGCACATGTGTAAGGATAAACACCTGTTCACTAAGATAAGAAAGATTCCCACCGTAGAGATAGAGTACGGAGATGGGAGGATAGTCACTATTACAATTGTAGGATCGGTAGATCAGAAAGTGTTAGTAGAAGGAAAGACATCCATAGTTACATTCTTCGATGTATTGTTTATTCCGGAGCTGAACAAAAACCTCATCTTCACATCAGTATTAGATGATAAGGGTTTTTTTACAAGCACTAGGGAAGGAGTCTTTACTGCTAATTTTGAGGGAGAGGTCTATTTCATTGCTGAAAAAGGTAGCCAAGGGATGTTTAGGCTGATTTTAAGTAATGAAACATAGAAACTTTATTATAATGGTGTTCATGATATTATGATGTGGCATAAGAGGCTTAGGCATGTGAATCTAGATAAGTTAAAAGAGATGAAAAAGATAGGAGTGGTGGAAGGGATTCAGTTCAGTGAGAGTGATAATATAAGTGATTATAGTGGAAGTGCTTTAGGTAAAGCACACACATTACCTTTTCCCAAATCAGCCACTTATAAGGGAGAAAAAATTCTAGATCTAGTACAAACAGATATTTGGGGACCGGCTAAATTTCCCTCAGCGGGGGAGAAGAGATTTATGATGTCTATCACTGATGATTGGTCTCGGTATTCCCGAGTGTATTTTTTGAAAAACAAGTCCGAAGCTCAGGATTGTTTTAGACAATATAAAGCATGGAGCGAAAAACTCTATGAAACTCCAATCAAGAGAGTAAGGAGTGACAATGGTGGAGAGTATACTTCTAACCAGTTTGAGGATTTTTAGAGGGAAGATGGAGTCCAACACCAAAAGACAGTTCCAGAAAACCCAGAAGAGAATGGGGTAGATGAAAGATTAAATAGGACACTAAGTGAAAGTGCTAGAAGTATGTTGTCGGACAAGAAGATAGGAAAAAGGTTTTGGGCCGAAGCAATGAACTGGGCTAATTACCTCAAAAATAGATTTCTTACTTCAGCTATAGAAGATCAAACACCTTATGAGAGATGGGCAGGCCTGAAACCAGACATATCTCACTTAAAGGTTTTCGGCAATCAAATATTCAGTCTAGATACAGATCGGTCTAATTGGAAGCTAGATCCTAAAGAAAAACCGGGATACTTATTAGGATATGATGAGGATGTTAAAGGATATAGAGTTTATGATCTAAAAAGGGAAGATATAATCTTTGTAAAGCATCTAGTAGTTATGGACGAACAAAAGTCTGTGGATCCCTTCAAATATACAAAGTCAGTAAAAATCAGATTTGAGTCAGAAAATTCCGATGACTTTGAACTTCCTAACTATCCAGGTTTTAGAGAATATGACATTTTTGTAGGTACAAATCAAACCGAAAAGAACTCGGCTACGGAAACTCCAGTGACAACTCTCCCGAAGCGGAAGACGTGGTGGAAACTGATTCGGAATCAAGGGACAAGGGAGAAGCCGAGATTGTTCGAAAGAAACCACGAGAACCATCTATTCCGGCCACAGTTTTTGAGGGGGGAAGGAGAAGTAGCAAAAGATTGCAAGAAAAACAGGTTCATAACAAGGTTACATAACTATCTCATCAAGATGAACCTCAAACATATGGAGAGGCGATGATTAGCCAAGAAAGAAATCGGTGGAAGACAGCCATCAATGAGGAGATGGCCTCAATTATGGCAGCCGATACTAGGGAGGTGGTGGATTGTCCACCTAACCGAAAACTAATCGGTTGTAAGTGGATTTTCAAATTAAAGCTGAACCCAGATAACACAATAGAGTGTTATAAGGCCCGATTAGTAGCAAAGAGATTTACACAATAAGAGGGAATTGACTACGAGGAAACCTTTGCCCTGATCCTCATATTTCCCTCCGTCCGCATACTTCTCACTCTGGCAGCAGCAGAAGACATGGAGGTGCACCAGATGGACATCAAGACAACTTTTTTGCATGGAGAATTAGGAGAGGAGATTTTCATGCAACAACGCGAAGGATTTGTGGAGGAATGAGATGAGAGTAAGGTATGCCGGCTGATTAAATCTCTTTATGGTTTTAAACAGGCACCTCGACAGTGGAATAAGAAGCTTGATGAGTTTTTTACCGGTCTGGGATATATCCGGATCAACTCAGATCACTTAATCTATGTTTTTGAAGATGAAGAAGGTGTTATATTTATTGCAATTTATTTGATGATTTGCTTGTTTTAAGTAAATCAATGGAAAAAATAAAAAAACTGAAAACCGATCTTAAGGGGAGATTTGAAATGAAGGATATGGGGGAAGCAAAAAATATTTTGGGAATTCAAGAATAAAGAGACTGAGAAAGAAAGATTATAAGATTGGCTCAAAAAGAAGCAATAAGGAACATGCTTGAAAAATTTCAGATGGATAAAGCTAATAGTTGTACAACTCCAATGGAGTTGAAGAAGGGAAATAAGGGGAGTGAGGAAGAAGGAGTCATAGTCTTAGACGAGGAATTATTTCATGAAAAATAGACGTTCATGCAGACTATTCCTTACAGGCAAATAATGGGAAGGCAAATCTATTTTATGAATTGTACCCAGCCGGATTTAGCTGCAGCTGTAGGAGTGATGAGTAGAAGTTTAAATGCTCCCACTAAGAAGGACTATGAGGGAGCTAAGAGAGTCCTTAGATATTTGATAGGAACTATGGATCTATGGTTGCATTTGGGTGGGGAGAATATTGACATCACTACTTGGAGTGATGCCAGTTATGGTGATGCACCAATGAGGAGATGTACTTCTGGATATGTATTACATGTGGTTGATGGGGCTTGCTGTTGGAGTAGCAAACAACAAAAGGTTATTGCTTAGTCCACCATGGAGGCTAAGTATATGGCCTCTTACTGTGATGTAAAAGAATTGATGTGGGTCAAGTCTTTGCTTGGTGAGCTTGGTCACCTTAAGAGTGGTGTGCAGAATTTTTTTTGTGATAATTAGGCAGCGATCGCTATTTTTGCCAATCCTAAACATCATTTTAAAGCCAAACACATGGACATTAGACTCAGCTTTGTTAGAGAGAAAGTAGAAAACAAAATAATCAGTTTAGAGTACCGAACAGATAGCGAGATGGTAACAGATATGATGACCAAACCTGTGCCTTCCCCTAAGCTAATTTTTAACGAGAGAAGTATGGTCTAAAATTGAAGATTGGCTAGAAAATAAGGAGAGTGTAGAAATTGATGGTTCATTTTTAAGTATTTTCTAGGTCTAAATTAAAATACAGAAAGAAGCCGAGGCAGTTTATCTCTAACTTCTCTCTCTAACTCCCACACTTGTCGCAGTCCCTGGGAAATTGGAGTGGAAGCTAGAGCCATGGCTGCCTAGGCTATCTAGAGGTTTACGGGAAATAGATTAGTTTTTATTTACCGATAAGTTTATTTACTAAAAGGGTAGATGTCTAAACCAAGATTTGTTCCAGGTACATGCGGAATGTTAGATAGCCGATAGCCGGTTATTTTAACCGTTAGGTCTAAGACTAATGTTAAATGATATAGGGTTTGATATTTCTTTATTTCTTATTACGTAGGATAATTCATTTAACTGCAACTGTTTACGAGATATATAGATCCAGTTATGTAAAAGTACAAATTACGGTATGTATAAAAAACTTGTACCGCGCATTTAGTTCTTTAACGAAACAAATACCGCACATGTACTTATGACGGCTACGATTGAAATCTGCATTCAATCAGACGGCCCGAAAGAAAGCCGAGATGGCAAAAGAGAATCACGGCAGTTTGTGGTCATCGCCACATCGGATGACACGTGGCAAAATAGCGTTGGATCGCGGCATCCCCAGGGATTACGTGACAAAACTCGCATATGACATGTGTCGACTTTTAGGCCATGTCGTACAGTTTCCGTACATAAAGTACATCGGCAGCTGTACTTTTGTGTACGGAAATGTAATATAATTGGTTCCGTACATCAGAAGATAGAGTTTGTGAGGGATATAGGACTTAGAAAAAATTGGTAGATAGGACCCTCTCTCCCTGAGAGCTTCTGTACTAAAGGTCAACTTTGACCCTCCATAACTTACTGCTCAGGGGAGCAAATACAGAGATTCTTTTTGCTATCGACTCAAGGGAGTCTTGACTTCACACAGGGGAAGGTGGTCAAAGTTTTTGTTAACCAAAGTGGCATTTATTCTTGCTGAAACAGAAAGGTGTCAGGGTTATCCTAGAGGCTTCTTGGAAACTGTCCACTCTGAGGTTTTATGGAGGTCTCAGAGTTTCAACTAACGGTTACAGGTTGTGTGACAGACGATACGTACCACGATCAAATCCTGGGACGGTCAAGTACCTTTTTAGTAAGCATACCATTATCTACTCTTGTCTCTTTGGAGAGCTTAGGCAGCCATGGCTCTAGCTCCCTCTCTAGCCTTCAGTGACTACAACAAATGTGGGGGCTTGGAGAAGGGAGTCAAAAGTAGACTGCCTCTGCTATTTTCTTATCCTAAATAAAGACCTAGAAAATACTCAAATATGAATAGTCCCCCGGACCAAAAACCAATTGGGTGTAAGTGGGTTTTTAAGCTTAAACTAAATCCAGATAATACTATTGAATGATACAAGCTAGGTTGGTTGCTAAAGGTTATACTCAGAAAGAGGGAATAGAATATGAAGAAACCTTCGCACCTGTAGTCATATATCCTTCTTTCAAAATCCTCTTAAGTTTAGCCGCAGCAAAAGATATGGAAATACACCTGATGGATATTAAAACCGCCTTCTTACCCGGAGAGTTTAAAGAAGAAATTTACATGAGACAACCAGAAGGATTCATGGAAAGGGGGGAAGAAAGCAAAGTATGCAAACTGATAAAATCCATCTATACGCTTAAGCAAGCCCCGCGATAATGGAATATAAAGTTGGACGAATTTTTGACCAGTTTGGGTTATATCAGAATTAGTTTAGATAACTCGATATATTTCTTTGAGGACGAAAATGGAGTGATATTTATTGCTATTTATGTGGATTATTTGTTGGTCTTAAGCAATTCTTTATATAAGATTAACAAACTAAAACGTGATCTTAGAAGCCGTTTTGACATGAAAGATCTTAGCGTACCAAAGTACATTTTGGGAATTGAGATAGAGAGAGATAGAGGGAATAGATTTATAAGACTTACTTATAAAGAAACAATCGGTAATATGCTAGAAAATTTTCAGATGAAGAAAGCAAACCGATGTAGCAAACCGATGTACTACTCCCATGGATTTGAAGAGAGTGTTTGAGGGGAGTGAAGAGGGAGGAATATTGACCATTAATGATGAGATAGATGAGATAGAAAGAATGATTTATAGAAAATATCCCTTATCGGTAGATTGTAAGCATTTTATTTTATTTTATGAACTGTACCCGACCAGATATAGCTGCAGGTGTAGTAGTCCTCAGCAAAAGTCTAAATGGACCTAGAAATACAGACTAGGAGGCAGCCAAAAGGGCAATGAGGTATGTTGTAGAGACAAGGGAATTGTGGATACATTTAAAAGGGGAGCACACTGACATCACCATTTAGAGTGATGTCTGTTATGGAGATGTGCCTTTAAAACGGTGTACGACTAGATATGTGTTCCAAATTGTATTTGGTGCATGCTGTTGGAGTAGCAATCAACAAAAAGTAGTTGCTCAATCCACTATGGAGGCTGAATACATGGAACATGTGATGCCACCAAAAAATTTATGTGGGTGAAATCTCTTCTTGAATAACTTAGGTTTATGAAGTCTATAACTCAAAATGTTTGATAATCAAGTTGCTATCTCTATTGCAGCTAATCCGAATCATCACTTCAAGCTAAGCATGTGGATATTAGACTAAGATTTGTCAAAGAGAAGGCTGAAAATTAAATCATTAAACTGGTTCATAAAACTGATAAATAAATGATTGCAGACATGATGACAAAACAAGTGCCTTCCCCTAAGTTGATTTATTGCAAAGAAAACTGTATATTAAAATTGAAAAGTGAGTAGGAATTAAAAGGAGTGTTGAAAATAGGTAATTAATAGTTCACTTCTCTATTTTAGTTAGACTCTAAAAAGAGAGAGATAGGATCAAAGGCGCGCCATGGTTGGCGCCTTATTTAGAAGGTGGCAGACAAGTCGAGAGCAATTTACCAAATTGTTGTATAAGACCAGCTTTGAACCTGCGACTTGCGTGTAACTCTAAGACCTCCATAGGTCCTCAGAGTAGGCAACTCACAAGAAGCTTATCTAGATAGTGCCAAAACCAAGTTTATATAAACCCAAATGATTGACCCCTTGACAATCAGAACCCCAATACAACTTCACCCTTATGAAATAAGACTTTTTGTTTGCTCGGTTCCACCACAGAATGCAAAGTTAGAATATGAGTTTTGGACACATTCACCCACTTTGACTTTCCTTAATATATGCAGCCACCCTGGCAAGAAAAAACTCTTACCAACTACATTCCTGTGTAGCTTGGACTCCCTTGAGTCCGCAGCAAAAAAAATCACTGAATTTGCTCCCCTGAGCAGTTAGTTATGGCTGGTTAAAGATGACCTTTATAGTTACAAGCTCTAGAGGTACCTAAATATTAGTGTTGGGTATCGAGGACCGTTTGCCGATATTGGATATATATTGATTTTCACGTACCCAATAATCGATATATCGCTTCAATATATCGAATTTCAAATTAACGTGTTATATCGCCGATATACCGTATCGTCGATATATCGAAGCTAAAAAAAAAAAAAAAAATCCCACAGGTTTTCAAAGTCTCGTGACTTCGAACAAAGTGACTGTAAAAACTTTGCCGGAAAGAAATACGGTTTTTTCTTGAAAGTCTGCAGAGTGAAGGAGATCTTTGAGGTACATTGACGAGGTACACTTGTGAAGTAAACGTACGTCATACACAAGTACGATTTTCCAGACGAAAAAGGTACGTTTCCAAATATTCGATGATTTTTGAGATTTGGTAGTCAGCTTACGTGGAACTACTCATATCAAAACACGTATGCAAAACTTATTTACAAAAGATACGCGATGTACCCGAGGCCTCTGTAATACATAAATTTTCCTGTCCGTACTATTACAAAGACCTCCTTGTGTAACCATACCCCAAATAATTCATCATTAGAATTTCAAAATTAGTATTTTTTGTCGGTTACATTTTGCGGCGTCTACCTTTAAGTCACGGAACGAAAATCACGGCGTACGTGGCGTATTAGACAATTTGACTTTTTCGCTAAGATAACATATTATATAAAAAAATAAAAATTTTAAATTTTAAAAATACTATATATCGCGATATATATCGCTATAATTTATGTTGGTCTCGGTACGATATATCGAGAATCCTGCTCGATCAATATTCGATATATCGAATATTGAGATTATCGCGATATGAATTCACCCGATACCCAACACTACTAAATATCACTAAGTCTTGGTCGGCCTACTCACGACTACCTACTACTAATCCCTAGTCTAATAGGAACACTATATAGTACAAGAAGGTACAATAGGGGATGTACTTATTGTACGTCCATTGTACGACATGGTCTACAAGGTGACACCCCTCAAATCAGGAGCCATGTTTCCTCCTCCCAACTTCTCCGGTATCAAATAATGCGGCGCCGCGTGGCACCGTGTGACGCAATATCCGAACGCCGCCAAAAGCTCACTCCGGGTGGCGGCTACAATCTTGGCCATCTGATCAAAACATATTTTACATGGTTCAGATTTGCGTACGTGCATGAATTATTTCCTCTTCGTTAGTCTGGTATTAATTAGCCGTCGCGTTAATGTTTATATACCTTTAAAATCCGTCACGTGTATCGTTTCTGTAACGTCTTAATGGTTAGCATCACCCCTTAATTGTACCGCCATTGTACGACATGGCCTTCAAGGTGACGCCTGTCAAATTGAGAGCCATGGTTCCTTCTCCCATCTTCTCCGGTATCCAATAATGTGGCGCCACGTGACGTCGCGTCACGTTATCTCCAAAGGCCGCCAAAAGCTCATTCCGGGTGGCGGGTGCAACGATGGCCGTCCGATTAAATATATTTACACGGTTCAGATTCGCGTCTGTGCATGAATTGTTTCACATGCGCCTCTTCGTCAGTATGTGTGTGAATTAGCCGTCTTTTCATTGATGAAGTATTTGTGAAACTTGTCAAATTTGTTGTTCATTTATGACTTAATGGTTAAGGCTCCCGGTTACCAGCGAACCGTTATGTTAAAATTTGTGTATTTTCTAGGTCTAAATTTATTCTATGTGTTTGTCAGATGGTCTTGTCTAAGTCATCCATACTTGTCGTAGTCACTACAAGACAGAGATAGCCAAGGCTGCTCCCACAGTCATAAAGAAACAGGCAAACAGGTAGGCAGACTGGCAGAAAAACTGACAGGTGACCAAAATGTTGACCTAGGTCGGATTTGAACATGGGTACAGCGCAATAGATGAAGGGTGACGCCTTAACCATTAAGACATTACCAAAACGATACTCGTGACGGATTTTAAAGGTATATACCGAAGAATATGGGAGGAGGAAACATGGCTCCAGATTTGAGAGGTGTCACCTTGTACACCATGTCGTACAATGGACGTACAATAAGTACATCGCCCATTGTACCTTTTTGTGCTATATAGTGTTCCTATTGGACAATGGTTTAGTAGTAGATAGTTGTGAGTAGGCAGACCAAGACGTAGTGATATTTATCTACCTCTCTCTAAGAGAGCGTGTAACTTTAAAGGTCATCTTTGACCAGCTATAACTAACTGCTCAAGGAAGGAAATTCAGTGAATCTATTTGCTGCGGACTCAGGGGAGTCCAGGCTACACAAGGGTGTAGTCGGTCAGAATTTTTGCCTGCCAAAGTGGCTGCATTTATAAGCGAAAGTCAAAGTGGGTGAATGTGTCCAAAACTCATATTCTAACTTTGCATTCTGTGGTGGAACTTAGCACACAAAAAGTTTTATTACACAAGGGTGAAGTTGTATTGGGATTCTGATTGTCAATGGGTCAATCATTTAGGTTTATATAAACTTGGAGTCGGCACTATCTAGATAAGCTTCTTGTGATTTGCCTACTCTGAGGACCGATGGAGGTCTCAAAGTTACAGGTTATGGGCCCACAATCTAGGGTGCCTATGTTTGATGGAACAGACTTCACTTATTGGGAGATCGCGATGGACGGATTACTTTTTGAAAGAACTTATGGGAAATTGTTCCGGGACAAGTTGTAATTTTGTGACCTCCATTAGTACACAGAATGTCCAGCTTATGTGAAGCCTCTAGGATAGTATATACACTTTTGAATTTGACAATGAATAAGTCCCACCTCGAGACGCAAAAAATCAGACCGACTACACCCCTGTGTAGCCTAGACTCCCTTGAGTCCGATGCAAATGAATCACTAAAATTGCTCCCCTAAGTATTAAGTTATGGCTGGCCAAAGTTGGTCTATAAACACAAGTGCACTCAGGGAGAGAGGCTAAAAAACCAAAAAATATTCTAAGTCCTAAGCTACCTCTCTAAACCTATCACTAGGGTACTTTGACCAATCACAGGACTGTAAAGTACAAGAAGGTACAGGTACCGCTGTACTTCTCGTACGACCATAGTACGGCATGGCCGTTTCGCTGACGCGTGTCAGTTTCGGAGCCATAGTTGCTCCTCCCGTGATATCCGTTGTCCAACCATATGTTGCCACGTGTCATCCGCCGACTTTTGGTCCGCAAACCGCCAAACTACTATTCCAGCATTTCGACTCCACTGTGAGCCGTTCGATCAGATCCGGACATTTGATTTCGTCCGTCGAAATTAAATGTCGATTCGTATATTTCATGCGGTCTCGATTTTGTGCGGACCGGTATGTTTCTATGCATAAATCGTCCCGTATATTAGTTAAATGGAATATCTGGCGTTGTTCATCTTTAAATAAATATCGCGCCATATACGTGTACGATTACTTCAAGACCTACTGGATAAGGCGGACAGCTAGTTCGTACGGCGGTCATCCGGAGGTCATTGGATCAAGTCCCACAATTGAGTGTCTATATTTTGCAAAAAAATATTCTAGTGATCTGCCTGTCTCCTTAGCTTCTAGAGGCAGCCATGGCTGCCTGCAGGTCCTCAGTGACTACGATCAGAATGAGGACTGCAGTAAGGTCACAAGTTAGACTACAAAATACCTATCTTTTCAACACATATGAGGTCTTCGCCACTTTGCTTTGGAGGAACTCACTATAGAGAATCATTTAGGGCTTTCCACAAAACCAACCGGAGTAAGGATGCAACGAAAGGTGAAGGGAAAATCATTACCATGGAAGGGGGAAAAAGGGAGAAGGATAAAGGGACATAGATGGTGAGGGGTGCTAGGCTCTCGGCTACTGTTCCACTTATGGGGGTTATAATTGAACCAAAAACTGAAGAAAATGACAAAAAAAATTGGGAATATAAAAACACTATAGCAAAACATCTCATACTTAAATATGTGTCTAAGTCCATAGCTATCACCCTTTTAAATCCAGCGAAGTCTTCAGAAATCTGGGAAACACTAATTCAAATTTATAAGAGTGAGACTATACAGAGGCAGCAGTTAGTAAAACATGAAAGTCAAGGCCTATGTTTATAAAGGCGGTAGCATGGTAGTTATATATTGAGCTTTCTAGTGCAGGTTATGTAAAATCTGAGGTGAGAGTGATTAACACACTTATCATGAAAATTCCAGATGAGTACTAAGACATAATTTACCGTATGCAGGCAATGGATTGCTCCTCATGGACTTGGAGCATTACCATGGGGATGATTCTTGTGAGGGAAAGCACTTTGGAGCTTCGTTGGGGAAGTAACAGGGTGAATGCATTTACAGCTGGTGGTGACTGGCGGAAGCGTGATTAGAAGAACGACGGTGACGAGCGGAAGCGTGATGAGAGTAAGAAAGACAAAGGTAAACCTTATCGGAACTTCGGTTGGAAAGAGAGGGAGAGGAAAAGAAAGGGGAGATTTGAAAAAAAGGGTTTGCTTCGCTTGTGGGAAAACAGGTCACTATATGGAGGAGTGTCATTGTTTGAAAGAAAGGGAAGAGGAGAAAGAGGATGAAGAAATATTAGAGCTTCTTCACATCGGTAAAATGGGGAAGAGAGAAAAGTACACAGAAATTTCACGAAAGTAACATTGTGCTTTTGGAGGTATAAGGGAAGTAAAGGGAAGGGAGGTACTTAAGGGAGATGGAAATAATGAGGATAATTTTATAGTTATGTTGGAAACATAAAACTGGTCGGATAGGGAGACTTCAACCGATTCCAAGGAAAGGGGAGAAGTAAAACTAGAGGAGGTTTTAAAGGATAGGGGAGAAGAGGAATATTTAGTGAAAGGTTTAGGAGAGGAGAAATACTTATTGGAAATAAAAATAGAAAGTGATAGTGGAAAGAATTCCATGGGAGAGAGTGAGGAAAGTTCATAAATTGGGGTAATTATCATGGATGAATTTGACATCACTACTTCGTGTGATGTCACTTATGAATATGTGCATAAAAAAGGGTTAGCATCTGGCTATGTGTTGCAGATTGGAGATGGGGCTGGCTGTTGGAACTGCAAAAGGGTAATTGGATTTTGCTCGGATGAAAAATAGATGAGGTGGATAAAATCCTTAATCCAAGAGCTAGGATTTATGAAAAGTGGCATTCAAAATAAAATGTGTGATCAACAAGATGCAATGTTTATTTCGGCTCATCTAATACACCTTTTTAAATATGACGATATTCACTTAAATTTATATGAGAGGAAAAGAACAAAAAAAAGGGACTTTATTTTTGTTGTTTTTGTTTAGTGGGAGTTGGCAGAATGTTAGACTAGAAAATAAAGGGAGTGTTAAAATTTGTGTATTTTCTAGGTCTGAAATTTATTCTATGTGTTTTTCGAATGGTCTTGTCTAAGTCATCCATACTTGTCGTAGTCACTGGAAGACAGAGATAATCATGGTTACCCCCATAGTCAGAAAGAAACAGGCAGGCAGATAGGCGGAAAAACTGACAGGTGACCAAAATGTTGCCCTGGGCCAGATTTGAACCTGGGTCCATCGGATTACATCTGCCACTGTACCTTCTTGTACTATAAAGTGCTCCTATTGGACTAGGGTTTAATAGTAGGCTGTCGTGAGTAGGTAGAACACGACTTAGTGAATTTTAGGTACTTCTCTCAAAGAGAGCTTGTAACTATAAAGGTCATCTTTGACCAGCCATAACTTACTGCTCAGGGGAGAAAATTCAGTGATTCTTTTTGGGGTCGGCTCAAGGGAGTCGTGTCCTCACAGGGGTGAGGGTGGTTAAAATACTTTGCTAGGGTGGCACTTATTCATTGGGAAAGAAAAAGGGGCATAAGTTATCCTAGAGGCTTTACATAGGCTGCCCATCGTTTGGGTCAATGGAGACCACAAAATTGCAGAACATGTTTTTTTGGCATCTCCACCGCTAGAGCAGCCAGAACACATGCCATTATTATTGATGATTGTGATGAAGGGGAGGAGATTTTCACAGATGGAGAAAAAAGAGGAATTACATCTCGAGGGACTCCATTGTCGATGACGATACTAGCAGCAACACTGCCAGTAATGGTGATAGGGAGTCAGGCAGAGCGGTCAAAGTATGACAAATGGTATTATAAGGACATGGTTGCTAAGCTCTTAATTCTCAAAAGTGTAGTGAAGGGCATTGTTATTCCCCTTATACATTTCAGATCTTCCTCTCAGATTTGGGTATCACTAGTTAACAAGTATAAGAGTGGATCATTGTGGCAGCAACAACATGCACAAAATAAGATTGTAGCCTATACTTATAAGGGAGGAAGTATAAATGACTATTGCAATGATTTAGGATCATTATTTGGAGAATTAGAGAGTGCAAGTAGCTCATGGTTTAATAGACAAAGAGTAATACATTAATGACACAACTACTTGAAGAGTATGAAAATGTCATTAACTGATAGTAAGATATAGGTGATAGCAATTGGAATTTGAATGATACTGGAGGGATGATCTCAGCGAAACAAAGCACCATAGAACTTAGGAGAGAAATTCAGAGTGTGCAATTATTGACTGCAGTATTCGATAGGCGGAAGCGTGATGAAGAAAAAGGAAAGGATATTTATCGAAATTTTGGAGGAAGATGACAAGAAGGTGGTTGATTTGAATGACGAGGAGAGGAGCTTCACGAGGTGGACTAGGTCACTTCTGCAAGAAATTAGGACATTATTATAAGAGATGGATTAGCGGATGCCATGAAATTATACACAATAGAAAGCTCAATGCATTTGAAAGAGAAATTGATTTGTATTTGGGATGATTTCATAAAGTGAGAAGAGTCACTTATACACAAAATATACAATGCTTATTACTATGGAGTCTAAGCGCTCTAGGGTGCGCTGTAACAAAGGGATCCTAGTCTAGATTCTAATAAATGTATGTAGGACTAAGCAAAAGACTATACCGTCGCCCAAAAGACTAGACCGACGGTCAAAAGACTTGTACGTAAGAAAAGACTAGACCGACGTATGTAATGAAAAAGTACAAAAGACTGGACCGACGTATGGAAGTACGGACAGGACCAAAAGTGAGTCGTCTGGATAAAACGGTCAACAAGACTTGACCGACGTAAGAAAAGTACGGACAAGAAAAAAATGAATTGACGCTAAATGTCCCTTAACACCCCCCCTCAAGCAAAAACTATAAAGTAGATTGAGATGAAAACAAAGGAAATTTAGCTTGGAGGAAAAAGAAGACGAAGGCCAGAGGTGAGGCGATGCTGCTCAAAGTGAGGGCGATGAAGAGCCTTTGTGAGATAATTGGCCACCTGGTCGGCGGATTTGACATAAAGAAACTAGAGAGTACCATCTTCGACCCGCTCCCGAGAGTAGTGATACTAAATATCGATGTGCTTCGTCCCCTTGTGGTGAACAGGATTGCGAATCAAAGCAAGGGCTTTCTCGGAATCCGAAAAAATAGGAGTAAGAGATGAAGAGGGGAATCCAAGATTGGAAAGCAGAGTCCAAAGCCAAACAGCTTCCTTGGCGGCGTGACAAGCGTCCATATATTCCGCCTCAGTGCAAGAGCATGCGGTGGTAGGTTGCTTTCTCCATGACCAAGAGATAAGACCATTGTACAAAAAAAAGCACGAGCCAGTGGTGGAACGGTGGGAAAGCACAACTTGTGCCCAATCTGAATCAACAACACCCGTAAGAGCACTAGAGCCAGAGGAAGAATATGTGAGACAAAAAGTTTTAGTGCCGTGTAGATAACGAAAGACACGTTTTGCGGCTGCGATATGATCAAATAAAGGACGCTGGAGGAACTGACTGAGTTTAGTGAAAGTTGTGGCAATGTCAGGGCAGGTGGCCTGCATCCCGTATATAAGGGCCCCGACCATTGAGCGTTAAGTAGCATGGAGGGAGGGGGAGAATAGGAAGTCAGTGGAAGGGAGGAGAGGGGCATTGGCATCTAAAGGAGTGGAAAGGGAGGAGCACTCTGCCATGCCAAAGCGTTCTAAAAGATCAGAGATAAAGGTCTCTTGATATAGAGAGAGGGTGCGAGCTGAGCGGTTACGAGAAACTTGAATGCTCAAATAATACGTGAGTTCACCAAGATCGGCCATATCAAAATGGGTGTGAAGGAGAGATTTGACATGAGAAATTTCAGGGAGGGAAGGACCAACAAGAAGGAGATCATCGACAAAGATGGCATTAATGATCAGGAAAGAGCTAGAGCCACGGAGTAAATGCGAAAATTGGCATCAATTCGGGTAAATCCTTCTTTTCTCATAATGGCATCTATGGTATGGTTCCATATACCGAGGGATTGTTTTAAGCCATAAATTGTTTTAATGAGATGACAAACCAAATGTTCAGATCCAAGGGAAATATAGCCCTCACGTTGATGCATGTAAATGTCTTTCGATAAAATACCATTTAAAAAAGCATTCTTGACATCCATCTGATGAACATGGAAATCATGTTCAGCAGCTAAAGCAAGTAATGTGCGTATAGAAGTCAATCGTGCAACTGGAGCAAAGGTTTCAGTGAAATCTATACCTTCAATTTGGGAAAAGCCCTTCTCCACCAAGCGAGCTTTTTATTTGTCCATGGATCCATCCGTTTTTTGTTTTACACGGAAGACCCATTTTGAGCCGATTGCCTTCCTTCTTTGGGGTAGGGGAACAAGATTCCGTGTTTTGTTATAAGGCATTGAAGTCGGCGTCAGCGGCGGTCGTCCAAAGGGAGGCATCAGGACGTCTTAGGGCGGTTTTCAAAGAGAGTGGGGCGGAAATAAAAGAGGAAGAGGCCCAGCCGACTTCCGTAGCTCCGGCGGCGTGCGATTCATCAAATGTCGCCCGTCGCATTTTGTTACGTAAGTGCGACATACATTTCCAACCGCGTCGATTATCTAACGTCAGATCGCTTCGCGATCTACCGTCTATTTCCCTTTAAGCAAACCTTACTTTCGTCTATGTGTCTTCGCGTCACTTGAAGTCCAATTCCGTACGTGCCAATAAACTTAGTACCTAGTACGCAAGCTGCTATGACTGCGATGTGACTAGCGCACCATGGCAGCACAATATCTTTATCACACACGTTGCTATGGTTGCGATGTAACCAGGGCAGCATGGCAGTATAGCAATGTGATACAGAGAGGACTAAAGGTTTCCTAAAACCAACACTCCCTCAAACCTTTAGACTCTCTCAGCCACTAAGTTTACATTTCTCCCTTCTCCCCTTTTGTTCAACCGTCACCACCGCTTCGGCTTACGTTACCACTGATTCAAATAATTCCGTACATCCCAAGCAATTAGTACCATTGCTCCCCCAATTCGCAGATCCATTCAAACCTCCACATTAAATCAAGATAGCATTAGAATCTGGTACTGTACCCACGAAACATTTTGTATGCACGAAACGACACGCACTCACTAAACTGAATTTTCAAAACAACACTCCCCCGAAAATTTAGTTTCGTACATCCGAAATAAAATAAGAGCAGAGTAGCCGCTATGATAGCGAGGTCAAAGCAGCACAACTGCAAAACTAACTTTTTCAAAAACAATACTCCCCCGAAAATTTAGTTTCGTGCACCCAGAATAATTTAAAAACATGGTAGCTGTTATGCTTGCGATGTTAGATAAAGGCATCATAGGAGCATAGCAGCTTAGTAGCATAACAGCTTAGCAGCATAGCAACTTAGCATCATATAACAACATAGCAGCGCAGCAGGCTGTGCTCAACGTCTCCACTAGTCGAATTCCTTGCGGCCATCTCTTCCAAAATTTGTCCTTCCTGGACACACCATTCTTTCCGCTGCCTCATTCTAGGTCTTTAAAATAAAAAAAAAAACTTTATTTTTCAATCAATTTTAGAATGATCAAAAATTAAAATTCCACGAATATTACCAAATGTTAATGGTGATCACTTCCGTAAAGTTACTTTTCACGCCTTCTTCTTTTGACCAATTTTGGAATACGTTTCTTTCTACCATTCATCCGTTGAATTCTACTTCCTTTCTTTGTTTTCTTACTGAATTTTGATGTTTTTCCCATTTTCGCAATTTTATTTTCTTCTTCCGCATTATAAACTTCTTCACTTACTCCAATTTTCTGAACACTTTTCCTCTCTCTTTTTTCTTCCGTATTATAAAATTCTTGCCCTACATCATTACAGTAAAAACAGTTTTCTCCCTTACAACTTCTCTTATTTCTTTGGAGTTGTGAAATAATATCTTGAAAATTCCCCCTATTCTTTAGAGCCTCGTTATTAGCCCCTTCCTCTAAGACACACCTGATTGCTAAAAGTAGGTTCCAATCTCGTCAATCAACTTGTCTTAACCTATCTAAGGCACACCTATATTCCGAAGGTAATCCTTTCATTAACAGGAAAACCTTTTAAGTATTTGTGAAGTTTCCTCCAGCAGTATTATTTTCTACAAACTGTATTTGTAACCCAATACAGTAATTCACCATACTACCTCCATCATATTTATACTCAACTATTTTCGTGACATTACTCATAAAGTGATAAACAAAAGTCTTTTGATATACACGTTCTAAGCTCTTCCATAATTCAGCTGCACTTTCCACACCAAGGTAAGTCATTACAAGTTCCTCGTTCAAGGATAGCTTGATTATCAGCAAACACTCGTAGTTCTTCTCCTCCCTTTCAACCGATGATTCATCACATGTCCCATCCACCACATCCATTAGCTTCCTCGACCTGAAGTAGCTCTCCATAATACTCCTCCAATAGTAACATTTAGAACCACCAAATATGGGCAAGGTTGATTCATCCAAAATGGGTAGTCATGGGCGTGGGCCCATAACCTGTTGTTCATAGCCATTTTCAGCCATGAATGTACCCTCGGAAGCACCACAGACTACCCCAAAACAGCCTACTTTGATTCCACTCAGAATTCTACAGAATAACCAACCCAAGCTGAAACTACTCAAACAGATAGTTTCTAGGCCACTAAGTATTCCCACAAATTTTCATATAACAATACCAAACCGAATAATCACAACACCCAGTCAAAGTTGCAGAAAAACAGCATGAGAGAACTTTGATAAATATGACCAGCTTCACAATGAAGCTCCAAGAAAATCAGAGACACAATAGGTTTGAAAATTTTCCACAATATTTCCAATACAAGGAGTAACACACATGCAAAATTTCAGATAATTCTGCCAATAAGTAAGAGCAATTCTCAGATGAAATTCCCAAAATGGAAAAAAACAATTTCTGTCCAAAAGTTCCTAAGTCTAAAAATGACTAAGTCCTAACAACAAAAGGTGGTTGCTCAGTCTACTATGGAGGCTGAGTATATGGCCTCTTGTTCGGCTGTGAGATTGTTGATGTGGGTCAAATCCTTGTTGCAAGAATTGGGGTATATGAAGGAGGGAGTGCATGAAGTTTTTTGTGATAATCAGGCTGCCATTGCAAGTGCAGCCAATCCAAAACATCATTTCAAAGCTAAACATATGGACATAAGATTGAGCTTCGTGAGAGAAAAAGTTGAAAATAAAATTGGAAATCTTATGTATAAATCCAATGAAGAAATGGTGGTTGATATGATCACCAAACCTGTGCCCTCTCCAAAGTTAAAATATTGTAGGGAAAAATGTGGATTAAAAGAAAAGTTAAAATTATACTAGAAAATAAGGGGAGTGTTGAAATAAGTAGTTTTTTCGGTATTTTCTAGGTTTAAAATAATTAGCGGAAAACAGATAAAAAAAAATGCAGGCAGCCTGCCTCCATCTCTTCTCTCTTGGCCCCATACTTGTTGTAGTCACTGAAGGAGAG
Source organism: Zygnema cylindricum (assembly GCA_037447655.1). Lineage (NCBI taxonomy): Eukaryota > Viridiplantae > Streptophyta > Zygnematophyceae > Zygnematales > Zygnemataceae > Zygnema > Zygnema cylindricum. Next base: position 63,410 of record JBBHKE010002736.1, on the reverse strand, counting down.
AGAGAGCGATGGAGCTATGGCTGCCTCAGCTCTATAGGAAGGACTAAAGAGTGACTTAAGTCACTCTCAACAAAAGGTTAAGTCCGGTAGGACTCGAACCCCCGACCGGCAGAGCGCGGCGTAGCCGTTAGCTCTAACCAGTCTGTTGTAGAAGTCTGTTAGGAGATATAGGGTTTGATAAGTATTTAAACTATTGTATAATACTGAAACCATTTAACTGAAATATGGACAAATGAACATAGAACTTGTTAAGGTTTAGTGCGAACGTCATTTCGCACGAAACAAATGAATCCGACATTTGTTTCAACGGTCGACATTTAATGTCAGATTTAATCCGAAGGCGCACATCATCGCCGAGATTGCGGAATGGTCACTTTGGCTTTTATAGACGTGGCATGACCTTGCGCCGCGTGGAAGGATGACATTCGGTCGCGAGAATTCCGGAGAATATACGAACGAGTGGAAAATTGACACGCGTCCACTCAGTAGCCTTGTCGTACACCGGTCGTACCAAAAGTACATCAGTCGTAGTACTTTTTTTGTACTTTCCAATAATATGATTGGTTCGTACTTCAGTAGATAGGGGTTGTGAGAAAGGTTTAGGACTTAGGAAATTTTGGTAGATAGTCACATCTCTCTCTAAGAGAGCTTTGTATAAATTGGCAATTTTTGTCAGCTCATAACTTATCGGCTAGTTGGCCGTTTTCAGTGATTCTTTTTGCTACAGACTCAAGGAAGTCCAGGTTGCACAGGGGTGCAATCAAACAGTCATTTTGCCTTCCTGGACAGCAGTGGAGTGGTTGTGGCTTGAAGTGGGTTAGTTAAATACTATCTAGAGGCTTCATGTATTCTGTGGTCTAATGGAGGACACAGAATTGCAGACAGGACCAAAAGTGAGTCGTCCGGATAAGACGGTCACCAAGACTTGACCGACGTAAGAAAACTACGGACAAGACAAAAATGAAGTGACCCTAAATTTCCCTTAACAACTATATGGCACATTGTGTCAAACTTGTAGATCTCAGATTGAAAGATAGACATGGAACCTCAAATGATGGAGGAAAGAAAAAGGTCGTTTTTTATTTAGGTTCTTGACGGGGAAGAAGATGGAGCAACCGAACCGGAAAAAGAGCTTGAGGAGCTCCTCTTTAATACAGAAACCACTGAAAAGCATGTCGACATTCCACGGAGACATAAGTGTGCTTTTGGAGGAAAGAGGGACCCACCTGAGGGTGGGTGGATTACAGATTCAATGGCCTCAATACATATGTGCAAGGATAATAGGTGGTTCACTAAATTGAGGAAAATTCCAACAATTGAGATAGTGTACGGAGATGGAAGAGTGGAAACCAGAAGTCTTGTTGGATCTGTTGGTTTAAAGGTTCTAGTTGATAGAAAAGCCTTAATTGTAACATTCTGTGATGTCCTTAATATTCCAAATCTTAGCAAGAACGTAGTCTCTACAGGTGTAGATAAAAAAGAGTTTGAAACAAGAACTAAGAAAGGATTCTTCACCACAAGCTTTGATGATGAGGTTTATTTCATAGCTGAAAAGGGTATTCAAAGAATGTTCAGAATTGTATTTCACAATGAAAATAGTGTTCTCTACTTGTGTGTAAGTGATATGATGCTTTGGCACAAGAGGTTGGGGCATGTGCATCTAGATAGATTAAAGAAAATGAAAAAAAAGGAATAGTGGATAGAATTACTTTTGCGGATGATGAGACCTCAGATGATTGTAGTGGATGTGCCCAAGGGAAGATTCATAGACTTCCATTCACAAAGGCATCCACATTTAGAGGAGAGAAAGTATTGAATCTAATTCACAGTGATGTTTGGGGACCTACTATGTATGCTTCACATGGGGGGAAAAGATGGATGCTAACAATCACAGATGATTGGTCGAGATATACTTAGGTATTCTTTCTCATACATAAGTCAAAGATATTAATATGCTTCAAAGAATATAAAGTATCGAGTGAAAAACTACATGAAACCTCAATAAAAGATATAAGAAGTGATAATGGGAAAGAATACACCTCAAGGGAATTTGAAGAATTTCTTGAAGAGGAAGGAATTTATCATAAGAAAATTGTTCCTTATAATCAGGAAAAAAATAGAGTAGCAGAAATAGTGAACAGAACTCTAGAAGATATGTCTAGAGGTATGCTAACGGATAAAAGAATAGGATTGCAGTTTTGGGCCGAGTCTATGAACTACGCTAACTTCATCAAAAATAGTTCTTAACTTCAACAAATAAGTAGGAAACTCCTTATGAGAGGTAGATAGGAAAAAATTCATATTTCTCTAGCTTGAGAGTGTTCGGAAGTCAAGTCTACACTTGGATTTTGATAAAACACAATGGAAGTTAGAGGGAAGAGGGAAACCGAGATATCTTGTAGGATATGATGAGAGCACAAAAAGATATCATGTTTATGATTTGAAAAAGAGAGATATAATTTTGGTAAACCACACAGTGGTGATGAATGAAGGAAAGTCCATTGATCCTTTCAAATATAACAAGGAAGACAAAACAAGATTTGTACTGGATCAGTTAATTTAATTTGACTTTGAAAATGGAGAGAAAGAGAATAAAAAAATGGAACAATTTGCAAATTTACTGAAGGAGAAGGAGGTAAATACAACATCTGAGACAACGCCTCAATACGAAGTGGAAATCGCTGAGGCAATTGATGAGATACCGGAATTGGGAGATAGGGGTGCTGAAAATCTTCCTAAACGAAACCCGAGGATGGCTTCCATACCGACGTCAAATTTTGAAAAGGGAAGAAGAAGTAGCAAACAACTTCAAGAAAGAGAAGTAAATAATCAACTCACAAGATGTCTCACCCGAATAAACCTCAGACATACTTAAAGGCGATAAACACCCCAAAAAGTAGCGGGTGGATAACCGCTATAAATGAGGATATGGCTTCCATCATTGAACCCTATACATGGAAGTTGGTCAATTGTCCACCGAACAAAAAACCTATTGGATGTAAGTGGGTTTTTAAGCTTAAACTTAACCTAAATAATATCATTAAAAGATACAAGGCTAGGTTGGTTGCTAAAGGTTATACTCAGAAAGAGGGAATAGACTATGAAGAAACCTTTGCACCTGTACTCAGATTTCCTTCTGTCAGAATCCTCTTAAGTTTAGCCGCAGCAGAGGATATGGAAATACACCAGATGGATATTAAAATCTTCTTCTTACACGGAGAGTTGGAAGAAAAAATTTACATGAGGCAACCAGAAGGATTCGTGGAAAGTGGGAAGAAAGCAAGGTATGCAAAGTGATAAAACCACTTCATGGCCTTAAGCAGGCCCCGCAACAGTGGAATATAAATTGGACAAATTTTTGAGCGGTTTGGGGTATATCACAACTAGTTCAGATCACTCCATGTATTTTTTTGAGGATAAGAATGGAGTAATATTTATTGCTTTTTATGAGGATGATATGTTAGGCTTAAGCAAGTCCTTAGATAAGATTAACAAACTAAAACAAGATCTTAGAAGCCTATTTGACATGAAAGATCACGGCGAAGCAAAGTTTATTTTAGGAATTTAGCTTGAGAGAGATAAAGGGAATAGAATTATAAGACTCACTCAAAAAGAAGCTATCGATAATACGCTATAAATGTTTATGATGGAGAAAGCGAATGGATGTACCACTCCTATGGATCTTTAGAGGGTCTCGCAAGAGAGTGAAGAGGGAGGAGTATTGATTATTAATGATGAGAAAGATGAGGAAGAAAAGAGGTTTATGGAAAGCATTCCTAATCAGCATATTATAGGCAGTTAATTTATTTTATGAACTGTACCCATCCGGATATAGCTGCAGCTATAGGTGTTCTCAGTAGAAGTCTAAATAAACCCAGAAAGAGAGACTGGGAAGCAGCAAAAAGAGTGATGACATATCTGGTGGGAAAAAAGGAATTGTGGTTGCATTTTGGAGTGGAGCACACTGATTTCACTACTTAGACTGATGCCAGTTATGGGGATGTGCCTCTAAGGCGGTGTACAATTAGATATGTGTGTTGTTCTACGACTACCAGTGCAAGTGGAGTTGCAGCAGTAGTTGTACAAGTAGACATGACTAAAACATAAGCTTGACAAGAATCCTATCAAAAACCAGTTTTTCACTCACTATAAGATCCAACCCACAAGTCCAAATTTAGCCAAATTCAGCTTACAGTTAGATCACCATACACACTATCAATTCCCAAAATTGCAGCACAATTGAACCACTTAACGATAAGATATGAACACAACAAGTTTCCCAAAAACTGCCCTTAGAGTTTGATAATCCCAAAACTGGATACTCACAATTTGACTAAGTCCTAAACTTTATACACTGAGAGTGTGTATACTGCTAACTAACAAATCAAATGCTAACACTTGGCACTGTAATACTGTTCTACAATATGACAAGGTACCGAAACTGTACGTCACTGTACTCAAGGTACTTCCAAAATCCTAATTGTTGCTAGCCGTAATCTAAATAGTGAAACACTATTTCATAATGCGCTAAACAACAACTATATGTGTTTTTGATATTTACAAAGTTAAAGCCATATAACTAATGTTGGTGTCGCTTAGTCATCAACGGTCATGACAGTCCACCCGACTGTTGTCCTGAAGTCTGAAGCATTTGAGGACGTGGAGTGTGCTTAGTCACTTGTAGTCCCCGCTCAAATCTCGTCTGCCGACATGATTTGTATCAACGTTTCATTCTTCTTCCGTACAGATGATATTTTCCAAATATCTGCTTTCGACTCCGTCCGTCCGATTCTGATTGTCTTCTCGTTCGATGGTCGACATGTGTAAGTAAATATCGTCGCCTTTCCGAAATACTTGCAAAGGCATCAGATACCGACGAGTGTCCTTGTAGAAGTGCAGTACACTCAATTGTCCTTCTGCTAATATAACACTAATAAAGTTAAGTATTAGAACTGTTTTAGACCAAAAATACTGTAAGTCCTAAACCTCTCCTCACAGCCTTATCTACTAAGGATAAAGCTTTAAATCCAACACTCCACTAAAGCTTTAGACTCGGTTGTTCACTTAACCCAATAGCAAATCTGCAAAACTGTAATTTTGGTTCAGGCAGAGCCTTGATTAGCATATCTGTAACCATCTTTTCATCAACCAAATAACACAATTTTATGACTCTGGCAAGGACTTTTTCCCTAACAAAATATTGTCGGATATCCATGTGCTTGATATTAAAATGATGGCTTCGATTAGAAGCGATGGCAATGGCTGCGTGGTTGTCACACTAGATGACCTGGGGACCAGTGTGCATGTACCCAAGTTCCTGTAAAAGTGCCTTTACCCATAGGAGTTCTTTGTGGGCACAACCTGCTGGCATATATTCAAACTCCATTGTTGACTGAGTTGTGACCTTTTGAAGCTTGCTGCTCCAACAACAAGTTCCATTTCCAATCTGCAAAACAAAGCCAGTAATCGATTTTTAGCTAGGCATGTCGCCATAGCTAGCATCGCTCCAAGTTTGCAGTTTCACTTCTCCTCCTCCAAGAACAAGTTTGAGGTTCCGAGTCACTGCCAAGTATCTCAAAACCCTCTTTGTTCACAGTCTGCCTTTTTCGGATTCTGCAGACTTCTACTCAAAGCACCAACCGCGGCTGCAATATCGGGCCTCATGCAATTCATGAAACAGATGAGGCTACCAACAACCTGCCTGTATGGTTTTGAGGCCATAAACACCTCCTCCCCTGACTCTAAATTCTCACTGACTCTACATTCTCACTGACTAAAATGACTCTAGATTCTCACTGACTATAATGCCTGAATCAGAGTCACTTCTCTGTAGTTTCTGCCTGAACTCCATAAGAGTTACACACACTTTAACCTCTTTCATTTCAAACTTTTCCAGCATATTTCCTATAGCCTCTTTTTGAGTTAGCGTAATCTGATTCTTATTTCATGAAACTCTGAGACCTCCATAAGTCCTCAGAGTGGACAGCTTCCAAGAAGCCTCTAGGATAACCCTGACCCCTTTGTGTTTCAGCAAAAATAACTCCCACTCTGGCAGACAAAAACTCTGACCAACTTCACCCGTGTGAAGACAAGACTCCCCTGAGTCGATAGCAAAAAGAATCTCTGAATTTGCTCCCCTGAGCAATAAGTTATGGAGGGTCAAAGTTGACCTTGTGTACAGAAGCTCTCTGGGAGAGAGGGTCCTATCTTCTAATTTTTCTAAGTTCTATCTCTATCACAGACCCTATCTACTGATGTACGGAGCCAATCAGAATGCAGCTCCGTACACAAAAGGACAGCTGCCGGTGTACTTTATGTACGGCCATTGTACGACATGGCCTAAATGTCGACACGTGGTATGTCCGGATTCCCTCCCTTAATCCTCGGATATGCCGCGATTCAATGTCATTACGCCACGTGTCATCCGATGTGGCGATGTCCATAAACCGCCGAAATCCTCTTCCGCGATCTCGACGTTAATTTCGGCCGTCCGATTAAATTCACATTTAATCGTAGCCGTAATAAATACATGCGCGGTATTCGTTTCACTAAAGAAATAAATGCGCGGTATTGGTTTCGTATCCGTACCGGAATCCGTACTTTTACATTTACTGGATATATGTCTCCCGTAAACAGTTACAGTTAAATGAACTATCATACGTATAAATGTTTAACTAATTATCAAACCATATAGTACATAACACTACTCCTAGACCTAACGGCTAAGGCTACCGGCTATTGGCTGTCTGCCGGCCAGCAGGTACCAGGATCAAATCCTGTCGCCGGCACATATCTTTTAGTAAATTAAACCCCTAACTAAAATATATTTTCCCGTAAACCTCTGGATAGCCTAGGTAGCCATGGCTCTAGCTCCTTCTCCAATTTCTTAGTGACTGCGACAAGTTTGAGAAGTTGGAGAGAGAAGTTAGAGGTAGACTGCCTCGGCTTCTTTCTTATTTCTATTCAGACCTAGAAAATACTTAAAAAGACCATTAATTTCTACACTCCCCTTATTTTCTAGTCAATCTTTAATTTCAGACCACACTTTTCCCTGCAGAAAATTAGCTTAGGGGAAGGCACAGGTTTGGTCATCATATCTGCTACCATCTCACTATCTGGTCGGTACTCTAAGCTGATTATTTTGTTTTCTACTTTCTCTCTAACAAAGCTGAGTCTAATGTCCATGTGTTTAGCTTTAAAATGATGTTTAGGATTGGCAGAAATAGCGATTGCTGCCTGATTATCACAAAAAAAATTCTGCACACCACTCTTAAGGTGACCAAGCTCACCAAGCAAAGACTTGACCCACATCAATTCTTTTACAGCAGAGCAAGAGGCCATATACTCAGCCTCCATGGTGGACTGAGCAATAACTTTTTGCTGTTTGCTACTCCAACAGCAAGCCCCATCACCCACATATAATACATATCCAGAAGTGCATCTCCTCATCGGAGCATGTCGCCATAGCTAGCATCGCTCCAAGTTTGCAGTTTCACTTCTCCTCCTCCAAGAACAAGTTTGAGGTTCCGAGTCACTGCCAAGTATCTCAAAACCCTCTTTGTTCACAGTCTGCCTTTTTCGGATTCTGCAAACTTCTACTCAAAGCACCAACCGCGGCTGCAATATCGGGCCTTTTGCAATTCATGAAACAGATGAGGCTACCAACAACCTGCCTGTATGGTTTTGAGGCCATAAACACCTCCTCCCCTGACTCTAAATTCTCACTGACTCTAGATTGTCACTGACTATAATGACTCTAGATTCTCACTGACTGTAATGCGTGAATCAGATTCACTTCCCTGTAGTTTCTACTTGAACTCCATAAGTGTTACACACCCTTTTACCTCTTTCATTTCGAACTTTTCCAACATATTTCCTATAGCCTCTTTTTGAGTTAGCGTAATCTGTTTCTTATTTCATGAAACTCTTAGACCTCCATAAGTCCTCAGAGTGGACAGCTTCCAAGAAGCCTCTAGGATAACCCTGACCCCTTTGTGTTTCAGCAAAAATAACTCCCACAGTGGCAGACAAAAACTCTGACCAACTTCACCTCTGTGAAGACAAGACTCCCTTGAGTCGATAGCAAAAATAATCTCTGAATTTGCTCCCCTGAGCAATAAGTTATGGAGGGTCAAAGTTGACCTTGTGTACAGAAGCTCTCTGGGAGAGAGGGTCCTATCTTCTAATTTTTCTAAGTTCTATCTCTATCACAGACCCTATCTACTGATGTACGGAGCCAATCAGAATGCAGCTCCGTACACAAAAGGACAGCTGCCGGTGTACTTTATGTACGGCCATTGTACGACATGGCCTAAATGTCGACACGTGGTATGTCCGGATTCCCTCCCTTAATCCTCGGATATGCCGCGATTCAATGTCATTACGCCACGTGTCATCCGATGTGGCGATGACCATAAACCGCCGAAATCCTCTTCCGCGATCTCGGCGTTAATTTCGGCCGTCCGATTAAATTCACATTTAATCGTAGCCGTAATAAATACATGCGCGGTATTCGTTTCACTAAAGAAATAAATGCGCGGTATTGGTTTCTTATCCGTACCGGAATCCGTACTTTTACATTTACTGGATATATGTCTCCCGTAATCAGTTACAGTTAAATGAACTTTTCTACGTATAAATGTATAAAAATTTACCAAGCCCTATATTACGTAACATTACTTCTAGACTTAACGGCTAAGGCTAACGGCTAACGGCTGTCTGCCGGCCGGTAGGTACCAGGATCAAATCCTGTGGCCGGCACATATCTTTTAATAAATTAAACCCCTAACTAAAATATATTTTCCCGTAAACTTCTGGATAGCCTAGGTAGCCATGGCTCTAGCTCCCTCTCCAATTTCTCAGTGACTGCGACAAGTTTAAGAGTTGGAGAGAGAAGTTAGAGGTAGACTGCCTCGGCTTCTTTTTTATTTCTGTTTAGACCTAGAAAATACTTTAAAAGACCATTAATTTCTACATCTCTCTCTCTACTTGTATCCCTAGAATATACTTGGCCTCACTGAGGTACTTCATCTCAAATCTAGATTTTATTGCTTCTTTAATGAGGTTTATTTCACTCATGGATTTGCTGATAAGCAACAAATCATCTACATATAGAGCAATATAGAGTACTCCATTTTCACCTTGCAGAACATACACAGAGTGATCTGAACTTATTCTCTTAGAACCTAGTCCAGCTTAGAATTCATCTAACTTTAAGTTCCATTGTCGAAGGGGCCTGTTTTGGCCCATATAAGGATTTCACTAGTTTGCATACTAATTTTTATTTTCCTTTCTCTTTATACATTTCGGGTTGTTGCATATAGATGGTTTCCTCAAGATCTCCATGGAAGAAGGTTGTTTTGACATCCTTTTTATGAACCTCCATGTTTTCACTTGTAGCTAGACTTAACAGAATTCTTACAGTTGAAAACCTTACCACAGGAGAGAAGGTCTCCTTAAAATCAAATCCTTCTTTCTGATTGTACCCCTTGGCCACCAGTCTGGCCTTGTACCTTTCAATGGTGCCGTCCGGATTTAACATCACCTTGAACACCCATTTGTTGCCGAAGGCTTTGTTGTCCGGAGGAAGATCCACCAACTCCCACGTCTGAGCCTCCATTATGGATTTCATTTCGTCGTTTGCCGCCTCAATCCAGTCTGTTTTTTCGGGTGATGAGAAGACCTTCCTGATGGTCAGAGGCTTCCCTGAGGCGGTGGAGTAGGCAAAGTGCGAACTTGCTTGCAGACGGCTGCTAAATCTCCTCACCCCCCGAAATTCCGAGGCTGAGACCGATGGATGTCTTGCATTCCTCGTTTTTCTTGTAACTTGTTGAGTTTGATCCTGGAGCTGTTCAGTTTGCTCCGACTAAGTCGTGAGAGGAACCGGAGTGTCTAACAAGACTGCCTCTGCAAGTGGTCAAGTGGTTGCTGAGGGACTTGAAAATAAACAATCTTTTTGGTATCAAAAATAACATATTCCTACTGTTTTTTTTCTGCTTTTGTATCCTGCATTCTGAATAGATCACCTGATTCTTCCTCATATTTTTAGATAATGAAGCCTTCGGCTGCATAAAATTATATTTGGCTGATGTGATGTTTTTTTTATTTGTGAGGATGTTTTCTTAAGCTTCCGCTGTGTAAATTACTTGTTATCTTGTGTCCTTGGGAGCACGTTAGTACTCCTGTTTTCAGTAAGTTGCTCGAATTTTTGAGTAAAAGTTAGTGAAGGAGTAGGAGCCATGGGAAGGACAACTTTGGAAGTGCTTCCTCTTCTTGAAGGGCCATCGCGTTTAACTATGAGAGTGAAGTCAATTTTAGAGGAGCAAGAACTTTTGAGGATCTGCTTCGTGAATTGTTTGACAATGTGATCGATTATATTGATGTGATATTTCAGATCGAGTTTAACGGAACGAATGGAAGGTATTATGTAAGGAGTTGAGTTTTAGCCCTTATGGTAGGGAGAGTTTGAAGAGTGAGAAGGAGTTTAGTTTTGGAAGGGCTACTTTTAAAGAAACTCTCTCCAGTAATTCGGCTTGCCAAGATCGAGGTGGAGGATGAACCATGGTTCGTGGAAAGACGACGTCATTTGTTTATGAACCGGTTTTGCTACGTGGATGAGAGAATATCCGTCGTCAAAAGGAAGGGAAACTTTCGAGTGAGTTATGATCCGGCTCCGAATCGGGGTTAGTTGAGGGTCTTTTTTTTACTGTTTCTATGCGCGTCATAATAAACGTTGTTAGTTACATGGTGACGTTGCGGCTATAAATGTTGCAATATATATAAATATATATTATATGCAATACATATAAATGTTGAGAAAAGTTGCAAGGAGTTGCAAGTAGTCGAAGATGATTCCGACTTGGTAGACGAAGAAGCTAAAAAAGATGAGGACGTCAAAGAAGAAGAAGAAAACGACGAAGAGGCCTTGAAGGAAAAAGTGGGGGAAAGTGGGCGAAGGAGAAGAGACCACAGCGATTTCCAAGGAGGAGGAATGGCGACTTGTAAGAAGTGTGGAGACATGTTTTTGGCCGAGGCAAAAGAGGCTTGGAGAGAGGAGGAAGAGGTGGTCGTGGTCGCGGATTTGGTCGTGGAGCTGGTCGTGGGGGAATTGTGCACTTTGCAGGCTTAGAAATTGATTCTAGTCGCAACGTTTAGACCTTTTAAGTTCAATGTGTAAAATGGCAAGTAGCAATTGATTCCAGCCACAACATTGAGACCTTTTAATTGTTAAGATTCGTATAATCGAGGGATAGAGTGGACGATCCCATTAAAGGGAATGGTGAGCCAATCAAGATTTGAACTTGGGAACTTTCACTGTAGCTATGAATGGGCAAACCATTGCGCCCCACCAGCCCGGATATTGTGACTGGTGAGTCCATTTTATTAGCTACTTTTAGTGTGGATCCGGGTATCGTTTGGTACATTTTAAGTACGTCAACATTAAGTTCAATGTGTAAAATGGCAAATAGCAAATTGAGGGCTTGCCGGTTAATTGTGGTACGGCTTGAAAGAAAGGAGAGAGGAAAATGAGGAGAAATTGTACCTGGTTGATTATGGAGTTTTAGAAGGAAATGGCGATACAAGTGGGAAAATTTTGGAGAGACGTCCGTGGGTGAAGTGAGCGAGGAAAAACATGAAATAAATAAAGAAAATTGTGTACGGAAATTATACGGTTCACAAGTATGGAAAGTAAATCAATTTTTTTTTTTGTGGGCACATAAGAGTTTATGGATGGCATCGTGTACTTGAGGTTTTAGTTTAGCTTCGGTTGGAAACTAGAGTGGAAAACAATTATTTCGACGCCTGTTTGGGGTGTAATATATTGGTGTTTTGGGTGTAATATATCGGTTTTGATTCAGTTTTCGAGTTCTCAAATTACCGTCAAGTTACGCATTTGAATTGATAGGAGTTTGATGTCGGCCAAAAAACACGATGATGTGCTCATGTGGCGTAGGTGTGAATGTTCACGCAATCGAGTTACAATTCACCTTGAGAAGTTTTACGACATTGGCAATGACAGTCATGTTTGAGAGGGGGCGACTAAAATTGGAGTTGGTTAACCGCTTTATCACGATTCTTCCAATACGTGGGGGAATGTTGGGATATTGAGTGAATCGGCGGATCAGCTGAAGCCGCGTCACCCTACTACTTGTATTTGTTGGGTTTGTAAGTCAGTTTATGTATAGTTCTTGTGGTCTATATGTTGTTATGTTTGGTAACGGTGGAGCGGCGTTCACGTTTTTTTGTTGACAATAATTTTAAAGGTTGCAAGTAGACTTGTCGCTTTGCTTTTAGTATCAACCTTTTTTGTTGTCCTTGTCGGTGAACAAGTCTCGCCAGCTGGCACCTCCAATGTCACTCAGTGGATGAAGTCACGTACACGCGACCAAAGTTCATCTCTAAACTAGTTTTATCAACCAACCGTTTTTCCCGGATACGAGGAAACACTTGTACACAATGTATTGCTATTGGTGCTACCATTAGTAGCAATACACGGTGTAGTGTTGTAGTCTTAGTCGGAAATGTACAACTTGAGAGTATGAACTATGTTTGATCTTAGGTTTATATTGTAAGACTTTCAAATAGTTTCAACAATAGTGCTTTTGGTAGAAAAAGCCAATTTCTTTGAGTACCAAATATGTTGTACTCCATGTGACTCTATATTTTGTGCAAAACTTGTCGTCCACCGTAAAAACCAAAGTTATTTGAGGCACAAAGGATATTGTCTACACGAGACATATCCTCAAATTTTACAATGTTACAATTGTTTTTTATGTACAATTTTATTGTTATTATTTTCAATGTGTTTTTAGAATAGTCATACTTTAATCAAATTAGAATGCGCAAAAGATATATGGGCTTGCAAATGTCATTAACCTAAGGCATTAGAAGTAAATCAAAGGAACCAAAAAAAAAAGACTTTACTCAACACTGGAACTTTTGTTGGCAAATAAATCTACATTAATAATTAGAAGTTTAAAACATAATGGCATTATACCATATAAAGTCTACCTTGATAAATCACATTACGCTTCGTATCATTTATCGATTAAAGAGCACGAAATTCTGTATGTACCGTATGCAATACAAATTGAATACGCATGGTATGTGGTAAAAGGTACACAGCAATAGTACAACTTTGTAACACCAGCATTGGAGGCCTGAGATGTGCAGTAAAAAATCCACAAGTCTATCACCAATCAAATGGTTAATAAATAAAAAAAAAAAAAAAAAGGGGGCAGGATAAATGGTTAATAAGAATAAGAATAAGAATAATAATAATAATAATAATAAAAATAATAAAAAGTCAATGCCAAATGATCATTTAAAAAAAGTTGACAGTAAAAATATGATTGCAGTGTGTTCACATCTAATCCCAAGTCTTCTAACCGAACTCTGCCTTTAAACTGCCTACTCTTTAAGACGAATCGAATCATATTTTACAAAATTCAAAAACATATCCGTATTGCGTACCGTGTACTTTTTCAAGACCACTCTTTAAAAACCCCATACTGTGTTTCGACAAATTGGTTTTGATACAATCCACTATTAGAACACCAAGGAAAAAAAAAACAAACTCAACAGCAAGGAAGAAAAAGACAAACTCATCAGTTGTACCAATGACGTTCACCATCTCATATTGCCGAAAAAAACCACTCAAAGACGGTGAAAAAAACCTTAAAAAAAAAGGATCCAGGAAAAACAACCGTCAAAAGGAATTAAATTTGTCAAATATTGAAACTCTAACAAAAACCCTAATAGTTCCCAAGCTACTAGGGTTCGAAATTTCATGTATCTCATGGAAAAAAATGAGTTTTTCCGACATGAATTACGCACCACAATGCTTAAAACTTTCGGTTTCTTTCTCTTTCTCTTTCTCTCTCTCAAAAGACACCATATAAGACGAAAGATGGAGTTTAACTCCCACGTCCATTGGTCGATTTCCTCCACCCACGGCATAAACCAAAACCGGAACCGGAGAAAACATTCGAAGAGTCAAAGGAAGTACTGCGGGTTCGACATCTGTATCTCTTCCTTTCTCCACTATACCCCCATTTTTGACATCGGTGTCTAATTCCAATTCCCCGTTGTTGTTTTCGTCCACTTTCTCGTCCACTTTTTCATCCATTTCTTTTGTTTCGTACCATTCGGCATAAGATGCCAAAATATCTCTCTCAAAATCTTCCTCAGAAATTATCGAATCCACAAAATCGACTCCACCGCCGCGATTGATTCCCGGTTTCGATCCTCCTCCAGTCCTAAATCGATTTTTTTCCCCGTTTTTTTCCCAATATTTTGGCTTATTTTTTTGCTCATTTGGTTTTGAATCCGGGGCTAAGTCCAGGACTAAAGTCCCGGTCGATTCAAACCAATCGGTTTGAATACCTTCCATATCCTCGTAATGAATATGTCTCTCCAACTGGAAAAAAAAGAAGAGAAAAAATGGTTTAGAGAAATTCGTTTTAAATTGTAATTAAGATTTGCAACATTTGGCCCAAAGCAACGATGAATAAAAATATGAGTAAAACAACGAGTAAATCAACGAATAAATAATTAAATAAAAGGAAGAGTAAATCAACGAACAAAAAAATGAATGAAACAATGAAGAACTTTACTCGAGAATGAAAAATTGTAGAGAAGACATTGGGACACAATCTTTTGGATGCAGTTTGATTGCAACATTCAGCCAAAATAAGAAAAAAGAAAAAGGAAAAAAAAAACAAAAAAAAGGGAACCAAAAAACAGTAAACAAAGACTGCCATATTCAGAACAACGTCACAAACAACATACAAAATACAGCTCAACTGAACTTTGATAGAGGCATACAGAGTGAAAGTAAACGACTTACTCCAAATTTGCGAATGTAAATGGTCATAAAACGTGGACCGAGAGCCATGATTCGTGCATCAGATAAAATTCCCTGTAATTTCAGATACATAATAACATTGAATTGTCAGCACAGTAGAATTTTCGGTTAGCAGAAAAAGAAATAGAAACACGCCAGACAGCTCATCCAAACAATTTTCCTTTATCAATTGTACAAAAAGTAAACCGGTCAAGTCTCAAAAAAAATGCACAAAAAATTGCTTACATTCTTTCACGTAAATGTGTCACACACACATATATATAGAAGGGTTTCGTCCATTTTAACAAACGACAAAAGATTCGTTGGGCAAAATAAAAAGGGTCAAAAATTGTCACCTTGCATCGTTTGAGCATAACGCAGAGATAAATTTTGTCACTGGCTTCCTGAGCACTTTTACTCGCGAGTTTCCTCTCATTGCAATATAGTGCCACTTCCGATAATTCCTCTGGCTTAAACAAACCGAAATTTTTCGCCGCAGTTTCACTCGCTTTCAAGACTTCCTTGGGTCTGTCTTTATCAACTGTCACATTTGTTCCAGTAAACCAGCGACGTCCAGAACCACTACGACTACCACCGCTTCCTAAATCTTTCTTGCTCTCACTTTTTGTATCTTCCTCTCCATCTCGCTTTTTTAGATTTTGAACTCCATTGGCTCTTGCATCTGACTCTAAAACTGTTCCCGTTCGTCCCAACTGCCCCACAGGAATTCCTTCCGGTGTCGAGGAATTTCTATTATTATTATCTTTATTGACAGATATGTTTTTCTGAAGGCTTTTCCCCGTGATTTTTTCTAAAAGATCCTCCGCGTGTAAAGCCGCGGCGAGAGTTCGATGAACTACGAGATCCGGATATCGACGAATTGGAGAAGTAAAATGGGTATAAAAGGGAGTAGCGAGAGCATAATGTTGCCATAGATTCTCCTCTCCTGGAAACTCTCCTGTCGAAAAATACTTCGCCAATTGCATCGGTCTCGTCGCGTGAAGAAGTAAAATTTCGAATAACGCCGGATCATGACTGGTTTCCTGTTGCAACGCCAAAAGGCTATCATGAATAGCTCCAGAAGTACTCGAATTGAACTCCAATCCTTGTTTTTTACACCAATTTTCAAACTCAGTTAATTTTCTCGAATTCGGTTCGGGATGTCTTCGAAGGAGAGCCGCGTCCGGAAACGCGACCGAAATGGACCGAGCTACAGTCATATTTGCGAGAAGCATAAATTCTTCGACTAAATTATTTGCTTCCTTGCTTTCATAATGCCTTATTCCCACCGGATTTCCATCCTCGTCCAGGTTGAAGAGAACCTTGCAGTTATCGAGCTTCACTGCACCGCTCGAATAACGTCGAGCACGAAGTTCTCTAGCGATTTTATTCAATTTTAACACATTATCGATTACATTTTCCCATTTGTACCCATTGTAAACCACAGGCCGTCTACCACCAACTCCCGTCTCCTCCTCTGTTCCACCCTCTCCTTCTCCCACTTTGAATACACCCTCGATCATTTCCTGAGCATCTCCGTACGATAATTTACATGCGGAACGGATAACCGTTTTACCGACCCATTGGCTTAAAACCTCTCCTTCCGAAGTCATGTCCCAAAAAACAGAGAAAGCGAGCCTATCGACACCGGGATTCAAACTACAAAGTTCTTCACATAAGAGAGAGGGTAACATGGGTAACACTCTCTGAATGAGATAAACACTAGTGGATCGTCTTCGAGCTTCTTTATCGAGAGCTGTTTTTGGTTTCACAAAATAAGAAACGTCTGCGATATGAACACCCACCCGAAAATTGCCACCTGGCAGTTGTTCTATGGACAAAGCGTCGTCAAGATCTCTGGCAGTCGGAGGGTCGATCGAAAAAATGAGGGAATCTCGTAAATCCCATCTCTCCTTCACTACCTCGAGAGGTATTTTCCACGGAGTTGGAGGGAGACAGGCGAGGGCTTCCCTCGGAAACTCGAGACCGTGAATATTATGTTGAAACATTATCGCGGCCGTTTCTGTCTCTATCTCTCCCGCTTGTCCCAAACTTTGTCTAAGAATCGCATGAGGAAGATAACTCGTCGTCTTCCAATTATCCACACGGGCGGCTACAAGTTCCGTTTTTAAAGAAATATCCTTTGCCGTAAATCGTGCTTTAATAGGGTCCGGAAGACCACTAACATGTACTATCATTTTTGGGAATCGAGTATCCACTGGGACAAATAATATGGATCCGTCCAATTGCCAACTGACTTGAGTTAAAGAATCTGACTCCTCTTCCCCAGAGGAGCTCGCAGAAAGACTTGACTGGGACTCTTCTCTGTTTTTTTCTCCTGGGACTGTAGTAGATGATTGGCCTGAAATTGAGACATCGGTCACAAACCTATTTTTCTTCTCTCTCTCTTTATTTCTACCTGGTTTCTTGACCTCACTGATATCTTTACCTTCCCCTACTCTCTTCTCAGGAAGTTCTAAGAACCCGACCAAAGTCTCTCGTCTTTGGGAAAACTCCAAAATTGCAACAACCTTTCCAGATGGTCTTTTGAAAGGGTCCTTTTTCAATGCTTCCAAAATGGTCCTTTTTACTTCCGTTCCCGCCTCATGTTTCTCCACGAAAACCGTTCCAATTTCTGTTTCCTTTTCCGTACTCTTTTCTGTATTTTTTTCTGTTTTCTTGTCTGTTTTTTTAGAGATAAGACCATTTAAATCGTCGCTATAACCTACAGAAACTCCTCCTCCTTTTGCTTCACTGACACTGGAAAACTGCTTATTTTTATCCCCATTTTTCCAAAAAGTGTCGACTTTCGACAACCGGCCCTCTTCTTGGACACTATTTAGAGTGGTATCAAAACAAGTTCCTAATTCTGATTTATACAAAGGAGATTCCTTTTGTTTTTCCTTCTGTTTTTCCTCAGTCAAAACATTGTTTTGTCCTGTCTCTAAATATACATATGAATCGGATCCTGACGATGTTTTCTGATGGCTCAAAGATAGGTCTGTCTTCTCTCCCTCTACCCCTAATTTTATCTTCTCTCTCTCTACTACTCCCTTGCTTGCCCCTTTTTGCTGTGGCCATGAAGAGGGGGGATCCACTTCAATTACGACTACATCTCCCTCCATCTGAAAAAAAATATGCCCACAGTCACACATTCAAAATAAGATTCAAAAGAAATAGAAAAATTATGACTTTCTGCAAAACCAGACATCAGAATAAACTCGCTTTTGTTCTGTATACAGAGACGAGTGCGTTTATAAAAAAAAAAAAAAAATACCGCATTTTCTCCCTTTCTCTCTCCTCCCTCCTCCCTCCTCCCCTCCCCTCCCCTTCCCCCTCTCCTCTTCCCTCTCCCTCCTCCCTCCCACCTCTCCGCGTCCCTCTCCTCCTCCCTCTCTCTTCCCTCTCCTTTCCTCCCTCTCTCCCTCCTCTCGAATAGTACTTACCGCCCTGTTTTGAGTTGTACTACCAAAAACAAGAACGTCGATAGAGAGGCCCTCTAAAGTAACATACGCCTAAACATTCCCAACCCGAAAAAAAAAAAAAACAGTAAGTATCAAAAGTAAAAATAAGGTCAAACCTATAAAGCCGATAAAGGACGGTCGAGAAAAAGTCTTAAATCCCATGACATCCCACAATTTCAGAAAAACAAACGTAAGGTGTAATAAGATAAAAAGGGCATAAGATAGATAATATTAATTTCACCTTTAAGACAAGAAGTTTGCATACAAACTTAGATATATATTGTTTCTTTAACCGAAACTATAAATAATATAAACTTAGAATATATATTGTTTCTTTAACCGAAACTATAAATAATATCCATTATCAATACACGATTTATTATCATTTTTTTATTATTATCCTTTGCTCTAAATGACTGCACAAGTTTTATATATTAAAGTGAAAAAAGTGCAACTGAACAATCTAAAAAGAACTTCTGAAAACTGAAACTAGTTCAGGAAAACACAGAAACACCTCCCTTGGAAAAAAAAATGCGAAAACACAAGATATCCATTAATAACTCTCCTATAAAAAGCTGTCAATGAGAGTTTAACTTTTAGTAATAAGTCTTCGATGAAAGTTTATTAATGACAAATAGTTTGATAACTCTTTCTTTATTCCTTCGCAATAATTTAATAGCACAATATTTGTTCTCATACCTCAAATCGATTCCGAGCATTCACTCGAAAAGTTGTTCGAAAAAGGCGACCGCTCTACAGAAATAAAATCCAAAGTCAGTTTTCTTTTTCTTCTTCTTCTTTTGAGAAATAAAAATAAACATTTTCCTTGCTTAACCATTCCCTCCAAAAAGCACCATTCCCTCCAAAAAGCACCATTCCCTCCAAAAAGCACTCATTGACTTTCAACGTATTAAACATTCTAACTTTCAATTTCGCTAAATTCAATTTCTGAATTAACTGCAAACCATAGAATTCCTGAATGTTAAAAACAATCCTATTTAAAAGATGATTGAAAAATGAGATTATGGTTGAGAATATTCCCTCCAAAAAATAATCCCTGTAAGGGAAGCTACCACTCTACTTTCGGTTTTATCAACGAGATTTCCAAATTAGTTTGAAGAAATTGAATAACGTTCCTGAGAATAAAAAAAATCCTAAGAGAAAGTCTCAAAATAAGGCATTTTGAGTCTCAAAATAAGGCTTCAAAAATGAGATTATGGTTAAAACACATACCTTAATACCAACACTAATATCCTCCGGAGAAAGGTAATCGGGAAAAATAGTTTTTCTTTTTTGTGAAGATCCTCCCAAAAAACCTCCTGAAGGAGAAGGAAGTAGAGGGCTTCCAAAATTTGGGAAGACTTGGTTTACCCCATTTGTTAGAGAAGGGATAGAGGGAGAGACAGTTTTGGGAGAAACCCTAAAATGGCCTTGTTGGGGAGACATAAGAATAGGTGAGCTTCGATTATATGAATGTTTTTTCGTTTCTTTTATTAACGGTTCTTCCTTAGGTGAAGAAGGAGGAGGAGGAGGAGGAAGTAAATAACTGGAAGGTAAACTAGACGGTTTCCCATTTTCCAAAACTTTCTCAACTTTCTTTTTTTTTCCTGCGAAAGAATTTACTTTTTGTTGATTTTGTGAAGGCTGAGGAGTGACAAGAATAGGACTCGACAAGGTAAAGAGGGAAGGAGAGGGAGATGACGAGGATGATGACTGCTTTTTGTCTTCTGGCAAAGAGTGCTCAAAAATGACTCTTTGCGAGATATTTTTCTTTTGCGAAGAGGACGTCAAAAATTTGTCGTTCGCTTTAACGGACAGTCCCGTCGTCCTTTCTGTCAGTTCCGTTCTCCGTGTTGTTCTCTGCTCTGTTCTCTGTTCCGTTCTCTGTTCTGTTCCCCGTTCTGTTGTTTTCAAGGGTAAGTGAGAATTCGATAAAACCTCTCCCGTAGATAAACCTCTCTCTGTTTTGAGAGGAGAGGGTAAGAGAGAGTTAAATAAAATCTCCTCCGAAGAATCTAAACTTAGTTTTTTAGAAGCTTCATTAGTAGATTGAGTTGCAGATGATATTTTTGTTTGATTCAAAGCAGCACTAAGATGTGACACAACTCCCCTCCTTTGAGGAGGCGGTACCGTAGAAAGAGTAGAGGTAAAGGGAGAGGCAGGGATAGGGGTAGAGGTAAGGGTAGGGGTAGAGGTAAGGGTAGAGGTAGAGGTAAAGGTAGGGGTAGAGGTAAGGGTAGGGGTAGAGGTAAGGGTAGGGGTAGGTGTAGGGGTGGGGATAGGGGTGGGAGTAGTGATAGTCGTATTTATTGCGGTCTTCTGTTTCATAAGAGAAGCAGATGACTTTTTATTTGGAGTCGTCGAAGACGTTTTTTGTAACAAATTTGAACTTAAAGGTGTAGGAGAAGTAAGATCCAATGGGGCAGATAGGGTAAATCCTTTCAAAGAGGACATTTTGGGGACGGTTTTTGATATTGTGTTTGAAACGGTTTTAAAGTCGGTTTTAGGAACGGTTTTTGGATCGGTTTTTGAAAAGGTTTTTGAATCAGTTTTTGGAACGGTCTTTAGAACGATGTTTGAATCAGTTTTTAAAACCGTTTTTACGGTTTTTGGATCAGTTTTTGAATCTGTTTTAGAATGGAATTTCGAATCGGTTTTCGAAACAGTTTTTGGAACTGGTTTCAGATCAGTTTTTGAACCATTTTTCGAAACGGTTTTTAAAACAGCGTTTGAATCAGTTTCTAGATCCGTTTTTGAAAAAGATTTTGGAAAAGTTTTTGATTCTGTTTTTGAATCGATTTTTGAATCGGTTTTTGAATCGGTTTTTGGAAGGTCTTTCGTTAACAAAGACAATTCTGCGGCTGAAAAAGTCGGAAAATTTACATTTTTTGTCGGGATATTTATATTTGTGTTTTTCTCGTCGACGGATCGAGGCAAAATTTCAGATTCGGTTTCTGAAAATAAATTTTTTTTCGAGTGCGATTGTCGAATATGTTCCGGAATCAGATTTGAACTGGGAATAGGAATTTGATGAGGAGGAGGACTTTCGACATTTGAAGGAAAAACATTTGATTTAAGTTTCGGTTGAATTGATAAAGGAATTGATTTTTTTTGAACTCCGGAGTCCTTCGTTGACTGCACAAGACCTGCGAGGGAAAAAAAATAAAACTACAAAATTTTAAAAATAACTTAAGAGGATTACAATAATTAAACTAGAGGGAGAGGGAGAGGGGGAGAGGGAGAGGGAGGGAGAGGGGGAGGGAGAGGGAGAGGGAGAGAGAGAGAAAGAGAAAGGGGATATTATCACCAAAACTGCAATAAGAGTAAGTAAGAATATATTTGTTGTCTTCTCTAAAAATAAAAGTAAGTTACAAGAAACTAAGAAAAGGAGGTAATAAAAGAAAATAATAAAAGAAAATAACAAAAGAAAAGAAATTAAAAGAAAATGGAAAAAGAAGTAAAAAAAAATATTACCTTCTTCTTCAGGAGATGTTTTTTTTGATTCCGATGGACTATTTGAACACAAATTTGTACTTTGTGAATTTTTTTTCCGTTGTCTTTTCGATTTATTATTCGGTTTCGACGTCGGTGTCACGTCTCCCATCGAAAAAGACGGCGAATAATTCGAATTTGATAAAGGGGGAATAAAATTAGAATCAAATGACGTCATCTTTTCCTCTATCCTGAAAAGAATGAAGGGGAAAAAAAAAACCCTAAAAAAGGAAAAAAAAAGTTAGCAAAGGGGGAACAAAAAAATAGAAATACAGAAAAGAAGGAAGTACAAAAAGAAATGAAAAATGAAGATAACTTGTCTATTATTTTATTGAACAATATATACCCGAATTCAAATAACTTTTGAATAAAAAAAGGAGATATTAAAAAAAGAACCTCGGGTTCAATCGCTCTCTCTCTCTCTCTCTGTCTACTCTCTGTCTCTCTGTCTCTCTCTCTCTATTAGCTCTCTCTCCCCGTCCCTATTCTTCTTCAGTAAAATCTTACACTCTCTCTCCCTCCCTCCTCACTCTCTCCCTCCCTCCTCTCTCTCTCCCTCCCTCCTCTCTCTCTCCCTCCCTCTTCTCTCACTTCCTCCCCCTCTCTCCTTCTCCCTCTCTCTCCCTCTCTCTCCCTCTCTCTCCCTCTCTCTCCCTCTCTCTCCCTCTCTCTTTTTTTATCCCTCTCCTCTCTCCTTCTCTGTAAAAATCTTCTCCTTTCTCCTTCTATTTCCTTTCCTTCACTTTCTTTTCTCCCCGTCTCTCCCTCCCTCTCTCTGTCTTTCTCTCCTTTTCCCTCTCTCTGCCCCTCTCTGTCCGTCTTATCTCTGTTTCTCTCCTTCACTATCTCTCCCCCTCTCTGTGTCTCTCTCTCCCTTTCTCTCTTCCCCTCTCTCTTCGTCTCTGCGCCTCTCTCTGCCTCTCTCCCTCTCTCTTTCTCTCTCTCTCCCTCTCTCTCTCTCTCCCTGTCTCTCTCTCTCGCCCTCTCTCTCCCTCTGTCTCTCTCCCCCTCTCCCCTTCACCTCTCCCTCTCCAATTTCCTCCCACACTCCAAAAATAGATATTGAAATCCAATCTTCATTCCAAGGAAAAGTATTGCTAGTACTGATTCTTTATTTCCGTACAAATTGTTAGTACTGATTCCTTATTAAGTTATTTCCGTACAAATTGATTATGTTATTCAAAGTATATGTACAGAACACTCAAAAAATAAGCTGTACCATTTCTGTACCTTCTAGTGATGTTACAAGACCTTCTGCCTAGATCTAATCCTGACCATTCGATCATGTCTTCCGGTACATCCGTACATTTCTTCGGTTTCTCAGCACTACAGTACAGTACACCGTGTATCGCTATTAGTGCTGATGTTTCCTTCGCCACTTAAAACATCTTTTCTCCGTACACACCTGTCATATTTTGGATCTGACGGTTGCGATTTAAATTCGAGATTTTCACCTTCCGATTGGCGGTCGCCATCTCAAAATCGGCCAAGTGTGTACGGAGAAAAGATGTTTTATGTGGCGAAAAAATTATTAACACTAGTAGCGATACACGGTGTACTGTACAGTAATGATCTCCCAATAGGGAGCTCATATATTAAACGGTTCAGATTTTAACCTCTTGGTACGGAAAGCGAATATCGACCCACGTTTCCCTACCGACGACCACGTCACTACTTGAAAGACCCGCAATCCGTACGGATTTTTAAAACACATAATATGCATGATGTATAACTTATGAACCAAAAGCATAGATTATGCATACATATTGGGGCCAGAAATCCCGATCTACTGGATACACTGCCCGTACGAAATGACGGACGGACAGGATGTATCCACGTCTAAGGTTGTTGGATGAGCACACCTTTGTCTCTCGAATCATTTCATGATTTTATCATTAGATCCAGAAATACTCTCCGTACGACCAGCTAACAGTAAAGTACAGTACGTTTTTATTACTGCACGGTGACGTTCTTTAATTTACGGAACGGTTTGGTTAACGGCCGACATGTATTTAGACCGTTACGCAAAAGATAGAAAAAAGTCAAAAACAGACGAAATCTGGAATCGAGTGTCTGAAAATTAACTTTGCATTAGCGATCCTACGTTATTGAAATAAGTAAAATATGGGCAATAGATATACTCATGTTTCTCGTGGTAATTTAATTTGATTCTATATTGTACGATAAGAATTTAAATGCGTATTTTATGGAGTTTGTCCGATCCGTACTAAAATTTTGCGTTCCGTTGCGTATTTTTAACGAGATGCAAAAAAAAAAAACTAAAAAAACCACCGATGTGGCCGATACAGCCGATTCACGGATTTTAACTAATATATGAATGGTAGCGTGGTGTGAATTCCTGAATCTATTCATTTATTTCGTTTGTTTGCTTCGGCTTGAGTTGTTTCTGTTTCTTTTTGGCATTTCCTTTTTTTCTTTTTTTTATGTACTAAAATAGTTTACCGTACAACGGTTTAACTATATTAAGTTTGGTACATAGGAACAAATTTTTTTTTTTTGATATTTTCACCTCTGTACTTTAATTGGTCACCCGCAATATTACAACACAATCCATTCTTCAACTTTTTTTTAGACATTTATCGCTACATTGACAACCACTTTTCATGTATTCATTTTACGGAATTGTTGACCTCTATTAATTCTTTTTTTTTATCAATCACATAAAGTGCGAAATTGATCTCCGTAAGGTGAAAATGCACACTTATTGAATCACTCTTGGGAATCTTTTGTTTTATTTTATTTTATAATCATAATTATTATACGGTGGTTGCTTCGCACTTTGCGATTGTCATAATGCTCTCTTCATTATCCTCAGTTTTGCTCCTTTTTCTTATCATTTTTGCTTTTTTTTTCTTTAAAACACTCATTCTTATTCGACAGTGTGAAAAGACAAAGTAAGAGTGAAATTATGAAGTTATGAGCTTTTATAAATAATGAAATATCCACTAGATACCCGAACAACCCTAAAAGACACGTGCATGCGTACTTGCGTGTGTGTGTGCATACATATACGTTGTGTGTGTGTATACATACACACACACCCATATATATATATATATATATATATATATAACACACCCACACAGTGCGAGTTTGAAAGCAATATATGTATACATAAATAAAGGCGAAAGAAAAAAAAAAAAAAAAGGGGGGGGAA
>JBBHKE010002736.1:0-32946 GCA_037447655.1 Zygnema cylindricum | reverse complement strand
GAGAGAGAGAGAGAGAGAGGGGGGGGGGAGAGAGACTCCCAAAAAAACCAACAAAAGCAAAACAAAAAGGTGAAGGTGGTGAGGGGGAAGGATAGTGACAAAAAAAAACATGAATTCTTTATGGTACATTTTTGTCCTTATTCAAAGGCTTCAACTTAATAATAAAAAAATATATGATTCATTAAATGAAGAAGAGGGGGAATGAGATAAAAGTTGAAGAGAGGGAGGACATGTCAATTTTTCCCCAATTCTCTTCATTTTTTTCCCATTTCATCCCATTTCCCCCCAAATTAACACAATTTAACCCAATTTTACCCAATTTTACCCAATTTTTCCCAATTTTTCCCAATTTTTCCCAATTATTTCCCGATTATTTCCCATTTTTTCCCAATTCCCCCCAATCCCCTCCCCAATTTTTCCCAATTTTCCCAATTTTACCCCAATTTTACCCAAATAAACCCATTCGTACCCCATTGTTTCCCCACTCTTTCCAATTTTTTACGGAAAAATAAACTTTTTCTTACCGCGGAAGTAATTTTGGAATCGAGAATTCTAAGAGCTAATTTATTTTTTTCCTCTTTCGAAGGGAGAGGAGGGGAGGCATCCCCCCTCCAGAGGGCAAAATAGGGGAGAAGGGCGAAGGCTCCCACGAATCCGGAAAGTACGGAAAAGGGCCAAATGGGGGGACCTTTGGAACTGGGGGAGGAGAGGGAGAGAGAGGGAGAGAGGACCGGGGAGAGATGAGACACAAAAAAAAGCTTCAAAAGAGAGAGGGAGAGAAAGCCAAAAGGAGAAAAAGAGAGAGAGCCCACGCCCAAATAGAGAGACAAAGATGAAAGAGAGAAAGAGAAAAAAATGTATGAACAAAGAGGAAAAAAAGGAAAGAAATGGAAAAAGGAAGAAGAAAAAATGAATGGAATGGAAGGAAACGAATGGAATGGAATGGAAGGAACAAAGGAATGGAATTTACAGGGGAAGGGGGGAAGGAGGGGAAGGAATTAGGAGCAGAAGAAAAAGGAAGGAAGAGGGATGGAGGGAGGAGATCTTGTTTGGGGGAGGAGGAAGGAAGGAAGGAGGAGGGAAAGGAAGAAGGAAGGAATGAAGAGGGAAGGACGAAGAAGGAGGAAAAGGAAGGAAATTAAGGAATGGAAGAAATGAAATGGAATGAAATAAATAGAATGAAATGGAAATGTATCCAGTCAATGAATGAAGAAGTTTTTTGACAAAAAAACATCGATCTTGTTAATGAAAAAAATAAATGAAACGAAGAATAAACAAAAATCAAACATAAGTTAAACAAAACATTAAACAAAACATTAAAAGACATTAAACAGAAATAAAAAAAAAAAAAAAACAAAACAAAAACGAAAGAGAAACCAAACAAAAATGACAAAAAAAATGTTAAAAAAAATGCTAAAGACATTTCTCACAAAAATGCTCAAGAAAACTTTTGTAACAAGAAAAAAAAAGGGGGGCAACTTTAGAGGACAGAAAAAGAAAGCGAAAAGAGACAGAGAGAAAAAGGAGACAAAGAGTATAGTTCAGAAGCAAATGAAAAACAAGCCAAAAAAAAGAAAAATGCCAAGGAATTACTAAAAAAAAAGTCTCAAAGAAAAATAAATAGCACAGTTTAAATAGATTAAATACCAGAAAGAGTTAAACAAGTTAAAATATTAAAATAGCTAAAATATTAAAATAGCTAAAATAGTTAAATTAGTTAAGACGTAAAATAGTTAAAACGGTTAAAAACGGTTAAAATACTTCATATACTTCAAATACTTAGGAAATTTAAAATAACTTAACTACAGTAGTTGTACTAGTTAAAACAGTTTAAAATGGTTAAAAATAGTTGTTTCAAAGAATCGGTACTTACAGGTGTTTGATTTGGAGCAAGTAAGAATGCGTACGCCGCCAAACCCAGCCAAAGACATCCGATTCCAAGGCTTGCAAGCGTAGCCGTCAGATTTTGACCTTCATCATCCGGATCCGACGGTCCATCCTTCGGCAAAGCTTTTGCTGTAACCAAAGAAGAAACGTGCTTTACATTTTTTTCCTTCTGCAGAAAATTATTCGACTGCAAAAAATTATTCGACTGCAGAATTTTATTTGAATACGAGGATTTCATTGGTTGCAGGAATTTATTTGATGGCAATAATTTATTTGATGGCAAGACAGCGTTAGGGTTTTTGGAAGAAGGAAGACTTTTGGAGTGGCGGACGAAGGGAGAGGAAGAAGAAGATGAGGATATGCCACGTGGCAAATTCTGAGACGAAAGGGAGAATGACGATGACAAGCGGAAGGAATGACACGTGGCGAAAGAGGAGGCCATGGTAGCCATCAGACGAGCAAGAGAGTGAAAAATTACAAAGTAATGATTGGAAAAGTTAAAAAGTTAAAAATCTTTCACCTGGTTGTATGACAGCTGAATCGGCACGAGTATGGCATGAGATATCGGTATTAATATCGGCATAACCTCACCGATTCCAGCCGGTTTGCTAACATGAACATTGGCGTTCAAATACAATTTCTACTACACCGTGTATCGCTATTAGTGTTAATCATTTTTTAGCCACTTAAAACATATTTTTTTCGTACACATCTGTACAATTTTCAATTTTAAACCGCCAATCGGAAGCTAGAATCTTGCCTTTTAATCGCAACCGCGAGATCCGCAATCCGACAAGTATGTAGGGAGAAAAGATGTTTTATGTGGCAAAAAAACATAAACACTAATAGCGATACACGGTGTACAATCCGCCGATTGATAAAGGATTAAAGGTTATCTGTATATCGACACTTGCACACCGATTCTTGGTACGTTCCGCCGTCCATTGAAGTGTTCTGTATATCGACAGGAATAATGCCGCTTCTTCGTAAAATTCCGCCGGCTAATGGTGGTCTGTAGTTGTGTACAGATTTTTTTCCTTTAATGTTTTTTACTCTAAATCAAGCTCCCTACTTTATTCAATGGGAGGACCATTGGGGGACGTTGCCACTTTGGAATCGACAACTGGTACTCGCCAAGGTGACCCTTTATTTTGCTCTATCTCACTTACATGCTTTAAGAGAATCAACCATCACTTTTCCAAGTTGTCTATATCCTTTTGTTCTCTATGACACACATATCATGGGACCCTCAAACTGAGTTGTTTATGCCTTTCAACGGTTTTTAAAAAAACTATTCAATATAAGTCTTCCCATCAAATTCACTTAATCCCGTCGGGACTTTGCATATGTGCTCCTCGAGGGGGAATCCAAGCTTTAGATTCTCCTGTCGGAGCCACAATTTTTTTGACCAAGTTTGTTAAGAATGCTTTATTAGACAGTTTTTCCCACTTTTACGAATTTATAAAACTCTTTAATTATTAAGTTGTGTTTGTTCTCTTGACTCATTCTTATGCCCAATGTACTTGGATCACACTTTACCTCCCATCTCTCTTTTCATTTCCTCGCTTTCATATTTATATAAACGTATCTTTCCAATCCTAAACCAGCTTGTCGGTTGTGGTATTTTTGATCGCTGATAATGACTCTCGTTAGTAGACAAGTTGTTACACATCTTTTCGAGCGACTTCGTTGGAGACCTACAACCACCATACCACGAACAAATTACCCACGAAGTACGACTTTGGTGGCATCTATCCTCACTTCGCAATGGTTGAGGCCCAAGACCAACTTTTTGCATCCTCTTCCCTCATTATCAGAAATCACTGATGGGTGCAAGAAAATATTGTCGTCAAATGGTAGTCACCGTCCATGTTATAAACCTTATTGAGGTTGAAGCACATGGTTGACATTGTTTGTGTTTAAGGATAAGGATGGAGCTTGGCTTGTAAGTGTACCATGTTTTGTTTGGCTCCGCTTGTCTTTGCCAAATTGTTCTTTTGTGTTGCACCAAAGCCTCAACTTATTGTGCCCTTCATTCTTAAGAAAAACTCGTAATGTGTGGTTCACTTATGGATGAACAAAGCGTTTATTTGTTTCATTTTCCCTAGGGTGAGCAGTGAAAGATAACCTACGATATGATATGGGATGCAATAAAGACAATGGGATGTGAATAATGGGCATGGTAAAGAACGAAGTGTCCATATACCCCTACCTAAGGACATCCGCGACCCTCGCATGGGTCTTAAGTTTTTGTATGAAGCAAAAAAGCTTTAGGTGACATGGCTCTCACAAACCTTATGGGGTTTAATTCTTTCTCTCATGCCGGCTTTCTATTGCCAACATATTTTTTTCGATGTTCTTCACCTTGCCCAAGCTTCGACCCTTATTAGATACATCACGGCGAGAAATGATGGTCGTGGATGTCATGACATAACGCTGCGCCACTTGATTCATGTAAACGATTTTCGTAATTTTGACCTTTAATGTGGTCATAGTCTTACACTCTAGGCGAGGGCCTACTTTTTCTTTTCGATGTAGATTATCGAGTTGTGTGTGCTAGTATTATTATTTATTTGTTTTTGTAGCTTCCAGTTTCAATTTTTGGCTTTGCTTAGCGGTTGTTATGGATGTAAGATTTTTAAATTTGTAACTCTTACCTTTAATGGTATTCAACCATGCTTTGTTGCTTCGTTTTACCGATCGTGTTTTTTTTAAATAAAATCTTCTGTAGAACGCAATCAAAAGTACGGCTGACCGTGCGAAATATTAAAATTGAAAGTTTAATGCGATGCTGTATTGCGCACAAAATGTGTGCGTTGCTGTATTTCGCACAAAATGTTTTGCATAGGAACATTTCCGCCTATTCGGACTCTGCACGCGTTTTCCGCACTTATATCCAAACAAGTAGTGTTGGGTATCGAGGACCATTTGTCGATATTCGATATATATCGAATTTCAGGTACCCGATAATCGATATATCGCTTCGATATATCGAAAATGAAAATACCGCGATACATTGCCAACATATTGCCGATATATCGTATTGCCAATATATCGAAGCATTAAAAAAAATAAAAAATTATAGGTCATTAAAGTCACGTGCCTTCCGACAAGGTGACCGTAAAATCTTTCCCGAAAAATAAATACGGTTTTTCCTTGAAAGTCAACAGAGTGAAGGAGATCTTTGAGGTACATTGACGCGGTACACTTGCGAAGTACACGTACATAGTATGCAAGTACGGAATCCTATACGAAAATGGTCGGTTTTCAAATTTTTGAACGATTTTTGAGATTTGATTGTCAACGTCCAAGGAAAGCACTAAAATCAAAACACGTATGGAAAAACTTGTTTACAGACGTTACGCGATGTAACCGAGGCCTCTATAATTTTGCAATTTTGTTGTCAGTACTATTACAAAGACCACCTGATGTAACCATACCCCAAATAAGTAATTATATGAAGGGAATTGCTAATCACAGAGACGATATTTGCTGCGCGCAGATAGTTGTCAGAAATTGTACATTTGAAGTACAGTTTCGTACAAGCCACGTACCTTTAAGTTCAAGTTTGACGGTCAATCCGTCGAACAACTTTGACGGGCAAAATATTGTACTGGCGGTTAAAAAAGTGTCGCGCGTGCGAACGTCGACCGTGATAAAAAAATAAACAATTCACACCGCCGGCGCAGGTTTACTGTAACAAAACTGCGGCAGCCACATATAAATAAAATGGTTGCGCACAGGTAGTTTATCACTTCACGTCTATGAGAGCACACAGTGACATTTGACTTAGGGTAGAATTCCATTAGATGAAAAGTGTGGTTCTTTACTGGACACCGTACAAGTTCGTACCACGCCGTACCTTTATTTTTTTGTCAGATGAAATATCGTTACTGGAAAGCTGTCGGGAAACTCCAATGATGTAAGCGTAATTCCTGGCCGTTGGATATTCCACTTTTTCAGATCCGCGATATAATCGCGCACATCATCTAGTGTGACGATACTCTCCTCGCGAGGAGAGTTGTACGATATTAGACGTGTTGAAATAAATAGTTTTTGTATTTTCTAGTTTAAAATAAATTAGCGGAAACATATATAAGAAATGATGGCAGCCTGCCTCCATCTCTTCTCTCTCTCCCCCATACTTGTTGTAGTCACTGAAAGAGAGAGAGAGCGATGGAGCCATGACTGCCTCAACTCCATAGGAAAGACTAAAGAGTGACTTAAGTCACTCTCAACAAAAGGTTGAGTCCGGCAGGACTCGAACCCCCGACCGGTAGAGCGCGGCGTAGCCGTTAGCTCTAACCAATCTGTCGTAGAAGTCCGTTAGATAATGTAGGGTTTCATTTATATATAAACTGTTCTATAGTACCGAAATGATCTAACTGGAATATGAAACGAAACGAACATAGAACTTGTTAAGGTTTAGTGCGAAACGTCATTTCGCACGAAACAAATGAAACATACACTTTGAACGGTCGACATTTAATGTCGGATTTAATCCGACGGCGCACGTCGTCGCCGAGATCGCGGAATGGTCACTTTGGATTTTATGGACGTGGCATGATGTGGCGCCGCGTGGAAGGATGACATTCGGTCGCGGGAATTCCAGAGGAAATACGGACAAGTGGAAAAATGACACGCGTCCACTCAAGAGCCTTGTCGTACACCGGCCGTACAGAAAGTACATCGGCCATAGTACCTTTCTGTACTTTACAGTAATACGATTGGTTCGTACTTTAGTAGATAGGGGTTGTGAGAGGGATTTAGGACTTAGGAAATATTTGGTAGACAGACACCTCTCTCTAAGAGAGCTTTGTATAAATTGGCATTTTTTGCCGGCTCATAACTTATCGCCTGGTTGGCCGTTTTCAGTGATTCTTTTTGCTACGGACTCAGGGGAGTCCAGGCTACACAGAGTTTGCCTTCTTGGGCAGAAGTGGTCGTGGCATAAAGTGGGTTAGTTAAATACTATCTAGAGGCTTTCGTATTCTGTAGTCCAATGGAGGACACATAATTGCAGGTTATGGGCCCACCCTCTAGGGTGCCCACCTTCAATGGATCTGGGTTACATCTATTGGGAAGCCATGATGATGGGAGTTTTGTGTGAAAAACGATACTGGGGTATCGTCAGTGGACAAGTGAAACGTCCACCTTCGGGAACTCCACCATGATTTGGGGGAGTAGGGTTTTCTGCAACAACGGCTGCCTCAGCGGAGGAGGCAGATGATGGGGACAGCAGTGTGTTCCAAAAGGAGAAAGGGAAGGAGACACCCCTCACTCCTATTGCCACAGTATCGGGAAGGGCGACCGTGAAGACCGTGGAGAACGATACTCAAATGTGGGAGGATGTAAACATGGCTGCCAAAAACTTCATTTTGAGGCACCTCACTCAAGGTTTGGCCACTCCTCATCTTCACATTTACAAGGCAGAGGAATTGTGGGAGAGTTTGGTGGAGATTTATAGAGCTGGAACTATTCAGGAGCTCCAGTTGGCTGAGCAAAAGCTATTGAGTTATACTTACAAAGGAGGAAAGATGTTAGATTACTGTAATGATCTTTCTTGTTTGTATATGGAAATGGAAAGTGCCGGGTGGACAGGTACAATGAAAATGAAAGTTAACACCCTTATCATGAAATTACCAGATGAGTTCGAAAACATAGTGAACCGAGTACAGGGAATGCCTGATAGTTCATGGAAATGGAACACAGTAGTCAGGATGATACTTGTGTAGGAAAACACAATGGAGATTAGGAGAGGAGGAAAGAGCATTCAAGCTCTAGCAGCAGGAGGGGACCGATAGGGGAAGGATCCGAAGAAACCTTATAGAGGGGAAAGAGATAATTCTGGGGGAAAGAGGCCCCCAAAGGGTCTTTGTCATTATTGTAAAAAGCCGGGACACTTTATTGCAGATTGTGTCAAGCTATCAAAGCTGAGGCTCCAAGAAAACCGTGGAGGGGGTTCTTCCGGAGGGAAGAAAAATGCACTTGTGGTTACAAAAGTGTCAGGAGAAATCGAGGATGAGTCATCTGAGGAGGAGGGGAACTTCTTTTTGACGAGAGTCTGGAGGAGAAAGAGATCCCTCGGAGGCAGAAGTGTGCCCTTGGAGCAATTTGGGAAGCTCCACAGGAAGGATGGATCATCGACTCATGTGCATCCATGCATATGTGTCGTGATAAAGAACTCTTCACTAAGCTACGAAAGATTCCTACTGTAGAGAGTATGGGGTTGGGAGAGTGGTTACTACAGATCTAGTGGGATCAGTAGATCTGAAAGTCTTAGTGGAGGGTAAGACCTCTATACTTACATTCTCAGATGTACTTTACATTCCTCAGCTGAGTAAAAATCTTGTCTCTACGTCTATGTTAGATGACAAAGAGTTTGATACCTTCACCAGAAAGGGAGTCTTTACAGCTAAGTATGGGAATGAAGTTTACTTCACAGCAGATAAGGGTAGCCAAGGAATGTTTAGGCTTAACTTGAGTAATGAAAAGAAGAATGCTTACTATGTTGGTGTTCCTAAGGTGATGATTTGGAATAAGCGGTTGGGGCATGTGCATTTTGATAGGTTAAGGGAAATGAAAAAGCTTGGGGTAGTAGATGGCATTCAGTTTGGGGATAATGAAATAATGGATGATTGTATTGGTTGTGCTCAAGGTAAGGATCACAGACTTCCCTTTCCCAAAGCCGCCACATATAGAGGTGAGAAAGTGTTAGATTTGGTCCACACAGATATTTGGGGACCTGCAAAAGTACCTTCGGTTGGAGGAAAGAGGTTTATGATGACAATAACTGATGATTGGTCTAGATACTCTAGAGTTTACTTTCTGAAAAATAAGTCTGAAGCATCCACTTACTTCAAAGAATATAAAGCTTGGAGTGAGAAGTTGCATGAAACCCCTATTAAGAGGATAAGGAGTGATAATGGGGGGGAATATACCTCTAACCAGTTTGAGGAATATCTGAGAGATGAGGGAGTGCAACACCAGAAAACTGTACCATATAACCCGGAACAAAATGGGGTAGCTGAGAGGTTGAATAGAACACTTTGAGATAGTGCATGCAATATGTTGGCAGACAAGAAAATAGGAAAGAGATTTTGGGCAGAGGCAATGAACTGTGCCAACTATATTAAGAATAGAGTCCTCACCTCAACTGTAAACGGAGTCACACCTTATGAGAGATGGGTTGGAAGGAAACCAGATATCTCACACCTTAAAGTATTTGGTAGCCAAGTTTACAGTCTTGACACGGATAGGAAAAACTGGAAACTAGATGCTAAGGGAAAACCTGGATACTTTGTGGGATATGATGAGGATGTTAAGGGATATAGGGTATATGACTTGGCAAAGAAAGATATCATTCTGGTCAAACACTTAGTTGTCATGGATGAATGGAAGTCATTTGACCCCTTCAAATATACAAAGAAGATTAGGATCAGATTTGAGTCTGAAAGTGAGGAGAACTCGGTCGTTCCCGAAATTGACATGGGTGACACCGTGATTACAAATTCAGGGGAGATTCAAGATACAGGAGACTCACCGGAAACCTCACATACTCCTATGGACTTCGAGGAGATAGAAGAAGCGGGACAAGAACCGGTTTCCATGGACAGGGGAGCCGATGAAACAGTGAGAAGAAATCCAAGACTTCCATCCATTCTTGCTTCGGAGTTTGAGGGAGGAAGAAGGAGCAGCAAAAGATTACAGGAAAAACAAGTCGCTCATAAGGTAACTAAGCTATCTCACCCTGATGAGCCTCAGTCTTACTCGGAGGCAGTGAATAGTCCAGAGAAAGAAAGATGGATTAGAGCTATAAATGATGAGATGGCTTCTATCATGGAAGCAAATACCTGGGAACTAGCAGATTGTCCTCCAGACAGAAAACCTATTGGGTGTAAATGGGTATTTAAACTAAAACTGAACCCAGATAATACCATTGAAAGATATAAGGCTCGATTGGTAGCGAAGGGGTTCACCCAAAAGGAAGGGATTGACTTTAAGGAGACCTTTGCTCCAGTTGTTCGGTTCCCATCAGTAAGGATTCTCCTCAGCCTGGCAGCAGCGGAAGACATGGAAATCCATCAGATGGACATTAAGACTGCGTTTCTTAATGGTGAGTTAGAGGAAGAAATTTTCATGAGACAACCCGAGGGGTTCGTGGAGGAAGGAGAAGAGAGCAAAGTCTGCAGGCTCATAAAGTCCTTATATGGACTAAAGCAGGCTCCCCGACAGTGGAACAAGAAACTAGATGAGTTTCTTACCAGTCTGGGATATATCCGTATAAGCTCTGACCATTCTATCTATATGTTTGAAGATGAGAATGGTGTCATTTTTATTGCAATTTATGTGGATGATCTGCTTGTGTTGAGTAAATCCTTGGAAAAGATCAATAAGTTAAAAACAGATCTTAGAAGCAGATTTGATATGAAGGATTTAGGGGAGGTAAAATATATTTTGGGGATTCAGATGGAGAGAGATAGGGGGAAGAAGATTATCAGACTTACTCAGAAAGAAGTAATAGGTAATATGCTTGGGAAATTCCAGATGGAAAATGCTAACAGTTGTACCACTCCCATGGACTTGAAAAAAGTAAGTGATGGGAGTGTAGAAGGAGGAGTAATTATCTTAGATGATCAAATGAGTATTGAAGAGAGAGAGTTTATGAAGACTATCCCTTATAGACAGGTCGTAGGAAGTTTAATCTATTTTATGAATTGTACCAGGCCGGACATAGCGGTAGCAGTTGGAGTACTCAGTAGGAGTCTAAATGATCCTAGGAAGAGGGATTGGGAGGCAGCCAAGAGAGTCATGAGATATCTGGTTGGAACCAGAGAGTTATGGTTGCATTTGGGAGGGGAGCACACTGACATCACTACTTGGAGTGATGCCAGTTATGGGGACGCACCTATGAGACGATGCACTTCTGGGTATGTGTTGTATGTTGGGGAAGGTGCATGCTGTTGGAGCAGTAAGCAACAAAAGGTAGTTGCACAGTCCACCATGGAGGCTAAGTACATGGCCTCTTGTTCTGCTGTGAAAGAGTTGATGTGGGTCAAGTCCTTGCTGCAAGAACTTGGGTATATGAAGGACGGAGTGCATGAAGTGTTTTGTGATAATCAAGCGGCCATAGCAATTGCAGCAAATCCAAAACATCATTTTAAGGCTAAACATATGGACATAAGATTAAGTTTTGTAAGAGAAAAAGTTGAGAATAAAATAGTGAATCTTGTATATAGATCTGATGAGGAAATGGTAGCGGACATGATGACCAAACCTGTACCCTCGCCGAAATTAAAATACTGCAGGGAAAAATGTGGATTAAAAGAAAAATTAAAAATAGACTAGAAAATAAGGGGAGTGTTGAAATAAGTAGTTTTTGTATTTTCTAGTTTAAAATAAATTAGCAGAAACATATATAAGAAATGATGGCAGCCTGCCTCAATCTCTTCTCTCTCTCCCCCATACTTGTTGTAGTCATTGAAAGAGAGAGAGAGCGATGGAGCCATGGCTGCCTCAGCTCCATAGGAAGGACTAAAGAGTGACTTAAGTCACTCTCAACAAAAGGTTGAGTCCGGCAAGACTCGAACCCCCGACCGGTAGAGCGCGGCGTAGCCGTTATCTCTAACCAGTCTGTCGTAGAAGTGAGTTAGATAATGTAGGGTTTCATTTATATATAAACTGTTCTATAATACCGAAATGATCTAACTGGAATATGAAACGAAACGAACATAGAACTTGTTAAGGTTTAGTGCGAAACGTCATTTCGCACGAAACAAATGAAACATACACTTTGAACGGTCGACATTTAATGTCGGATTTAATCCGACGGCGCAAGTCGTCGCCGAGATCGAGGAATGGTCACTTTGGATTTTATGGACGTGGCATGACGTGGCACCGCGTGGAAGGATGACATTCGGTCGCGGGAATTCCGGAGGAAATACGGACAAGTGGAAAAATGACACGCGTCCACTCAAGAGCCTTGTCGTACACCGGCCGTACAGAAAGTACATCGGCCATAGTACCTTTCTGTACTTTACAGTAATACGATTGGTTCGTACTTTAGTAGATAGGGGTTGTGAGAGGGATTTAGGACTTAGGAAATATTTGGTAGACAGACACCTCTCTCTAAGAGAGCTTTGTATAAATTGGCATTTTTTGCCGGCTCATAACTTATCGCCTGGTTGGCCGTTTTCAGTGATTCTTTTTGCTACGGACTCAGGGGAGTCCAGGCTACACAGAGTTTGCCTTCTTGGGCAGAAGTGGTCGTGGCATAAAGTGGGTTAGTTAAATACTATCTAGAGGCTTCCTGTATTCTGTAGTCCAATGGAGGACACATAATTGCAGGTTATGGGCCCACCCTCTAGGGTGCCCACCTTCAATGGATCTGGGTTACATCTATTGGGAAGCCATGATGATGGGAGCTTTGTGTGAAAAACGATACTGGGGTATCGTCAGTGGACAAGTGAAACGTCCACCTTCGGGAACTCCACCATGATTTGGGGGAGTAAGGTTTTCTGCAACAACGGCTGCCTCAGCGGAGGAGGCAGATGATGGGGACAGCAGTGTGTTCGAAAAGGAGAAAGGGAAGGAGACACCCCTCACTCCTATTGCCACAGTATCGGGAAGGGCGACCGTGAAGACCGTGGAGAACGATACTCAAATGTGGGAGGATGTAAACATGGCTGCCAAAAACTTCATTTTGAGGCACCTCACTCAAGGTTTGGCCACTCCTCATCTTCACATTTACAAGGCAGAGGAATTGTGGGAGAGTTTGGTGGAGATTTATAGAGTTGGAACTATTCAGGAGCTCCAGTTGGCTGAGCAAAAGCTATTGAGTTATACTTACAAAGGAGGAAAGATGTTAGATTACTGTAATGATCTTTCTTGTTTGTATATGGAAATGGAAAGTGCCGGGTGGACAGGTACAATGAAAATGAAAGTTAACACCCTTATCATGAAATTACCAGATGAGTTCGAAAACATAGTGAACCGAGTACAGGGAATGCCTGATAGTTCATGGAAATGGAACACAGTAGTCAGGATGATACTTGTGTAGGAAAACACAATGGAGATTAGGAGAGGAGGAAAGAGCATTCAAGCTCTAGCAGCAGGAGGGGACCGATAGGGGAAGGATCCGAAGAAACCTTATAGAGGGGAAAGAGATAATTCTGGGGGAAAGAGGCCCCCAAAGGGTCTTTGTCATTATTGTAAAAAGCCGGGACACTTTATTGCAGATTGTGTCAAGCTATCAAAGCTGAGGCTCCAAGAAAACCGTGGAGGGGGTTCTTCCGGAGGGAAGAAAAATGCACTTGTGGTTACAAAAGTGTCAGGAGAAATCGAGGATGAGTCATCTGAGGAGGAGGGGAACTTCTTTTTGACGAGAGTCTGGAGGAGAAAGAGATCCCTCGGAGGCAGAAGTGTGCCCTTGGAGCAATTTGGGAAGCTCCACAGGAAGGATGGATCATCGACTCATGTGCATCCATGCATATGTGTCGTGATAAAGAACTCTTCACTAAGCTACGAAAGATTCCTACTGTAGAGAGTATGGGGTTGGGAGAGTGGTTACTACAGATCTAGTGGGATCAGTAGATCTGAAAGTCTTAGTGGAGGGTAAGACCTCTATACTTACATTCTCAGATGTACTTTACATTCCTCAGCTGAGTAAAAATCTTGTCTCTACGTCTATGTTAGATGACAAAGAGTTTGATACCTTCACCAGAAAGGGAGTCTTTACAGCTAAGTATGGGAATGAAGTTTACTTCACAGCAGATAAGGGTAGCCAAGGAATGTTTAGGCTTAACTTGAGTAATGAAAAGAAGAATGCTTACTATGTTGGTGTTCCTAAGGTGATGATTTGGAATAAGCGGTTGGGGCATGTGCATTTTGATAGGTTAAGGGAAATGAAAAAGCTTGGGGTAGTAGATGGCATTCAGTTTGGGGATAATGAAATAATGGATGATTGTATTGGTTGTGCTCAAGGTAAGGATCACAGACTTCCCTTTCCCAAAGCCGCCACATATAGAGGTGAGAAAGTGTTAGATTTGGTCCACACAGATATTTGGGGACCTGCAAAAGTACCTTCGGTTGGAGGAAAGAGGTTTATGATGACAATAACTGATGATTGGTCTAGATACTCTAGAGTCTACTTTCTGAAAAATAAGTCTGAAGCATCCACTTACTTCAAAGAATATAAAGCTTGGAGTGAGAAGTTGCATGAAACCCCTATTAAGAGGATAAGGAGTGATAATGGGGGGGAATATACCTCTAACCAGTTTGAGGAATATTTGAGAGATGAGGGAGTGCAACACCAGAAAACAATACCATATAACCCGGAACAAAATGGGGTAGCTGAGAGGTTGAATAGAACACTTTAAGATAGTGCATGCAATATGTTGGCAGACAAGAAAATAGGAAAGAGATTTTGGGCAGAGGCAATGAACTGTGCCAACTATATTAACAATAGAGTCCTCACCTCAACTGTAAACGGAGTCACACCTTATGAGAGATGGGTTGGAAGGAAACCAGATATCTCACACCTTAAAGTATTTGGTAGCCAAGTTTACAGTCTTGACACGGATAGGAAAAACTGGAAACTAGATGCTAAGGGAAAACCTGGATACTTTGTGGGATATGATGAGGATGTTAAGGGATATAAGGTATATGACTTGGCAAAGAAAGATATCATTCTGGTCAAACACTTAGTTGTCATGGATGAATGGAAGTCATTTGACCCCTTCAAATATACAAAGAAGATTAGGATCAGATTTGAGTCTGAAAGTGAGGAGAACTCGGTCGTTCCCGAAATCGACATGGGTGACACCGTGATTACAAATTCAGGGGAGATTCAAGATACAGGAGACTCACCGGAAACCTCACATACTCCTATGGACTTCGAGGAGATAGAAGAAGCGGGACAAGAACCGGTTTCCATGGACAGGGGAGCCGATGAAACAGTGAGAAGAAATCCAAGACTTCCATCCATTCTTGCTTCGGAGTTTGAGGGAGGAAGAAGGAGCAGCAAAAGATTACAGGAAAAACAAGTCGCTCATAAGGTAACTAAGCTATCTCACCCTGATGAGCCTCAGTCTTACTCGGAGGCAGTGAATAGTCCAGAGAAAGAAAGATGGATTAGAGCTATAAATGATGAGATGGCTTCTATCATGGAAGCAAATACCTGGGAACTAGCAGATTGTCCTCCAGACAGAAAACCTATTGGGTGTAAATGGGTATTTAAACTAAAACTGAACCCAGATAATACCATTGAAAGATATAAGGCTCGATTGGTAGCGAAGGGGTTCACCCAAAAGGAAGGGATTGACTTTAAGGAGACCTTTGCTCCAGTTGTTCGGTTCCCATCAGTAAGGATTCTCCTCAGCCTGGCAGCAGCGGAAGACATGGAAATCCATCAGATGGACATTAAGACTGCGTTTCTTAATGGTGAGTTAGAGGAAGAAATTTTCATGAGACAACCCGAGGGGTTCGTGGAGGAAGGAGAAGAGAGCAAAGTCTGCAGGCTCATAAAGTCCTTATATGGACTAAAGCAGGCTCCCCGACAGTGGAACAAGAAACTAGATGAGTTTCTTACCAGTCTGGGATATATCCGTATAAGCTCTGACCATTCTATCTATATGTTTGAAGATGAGAATGGTGTCATTTTTATTGCAATTTATGTGGATGATCTGCTTGTGTTGAGTAAATCCTTGGAAAAGATCAATAAGTTAAAAACAGATCTTAGAAGCAGATTTGATATGAAGGATTTAGGGGAGGTAAAATATATTTTGGGGATTCAGATGGAGAGAGATAGGGGGAAGAAGATTATCAGACTTACTCAGAAAGAAGTAATAGGTAATATGCTTGGGAAATTCCAGATGGAAAATGCTAACAGTTGTACCACTCCCATGGACTTGAAAAAAGTAAGTGATGGGAGTGTAGAAGGAGGAGTAATTATCTTAGATGATCAAATGAGTATTGAAGAGAGAGAGTTTATGAAGACTATCCCTTATAGACAGGTCGTAGGAAGTTTAATCTATTTTATGAATTGTACCAGGCCGGACATAGCGGTAGCAGTTGGAGTACTCAGTAGGAGTCTAAATGATCCTAGGAAGAGGGATTGGGAGGCAGCCAAGAGAGTCATGAGATATCTGGTTGGAACCAGAGAGTTATGGTTGCATTTGGGAGGGGAGCACACTGACATCACTACTTGGAGTGATGCCAGTTATGGGGACGCACCTATGAGACGATGCACTTCTGGGTATGTGTTGTATGTTGGGGAAGGTGCATGCTGTTGGAGCAGTAAGCAACAAAAGGTAGTTGCACAGTCCACCATGGAGGCTAAGTACATGGCCTCTTGTTCTGCTGTGAAAGAGTTGATGTGGGTCAAGTCCTTGCTGCAAGAACTTGGGTATATGAAGGACGGAGTGCATGAAGTGTTTTGTGATAATCAAGCGGCCATAGCAATTGCAGCAAATCCAAAACATCATTTTAAGGCTAAACATATGGACATAAGATTAAGTTTTGTAAGAGAAAAAGTTGAGAATAAAATAGTGAATCTTGTATATAGATCTGATGAGGAAATGGTAGCGGACATGATGACCAAACCTGTACCCTCGCCGAAATTAGAATACTGCAGGGAAA
This sequence comes from Zygnema cylindricum, assembly GCA_037447655.1. Taxonomy (NCBI): domain Eukaryota; kingdom Viridiplantae; phylum Streptophyta; class Zygnematophyceae; order Zygnematales; family Zygnemataceae; genus Zygnema; species Zygnema cylindricum. The sequence continues at coordinate 16,422 of JBBHKE010002736.1, read as the reverse complement.
AATGTGGATTAAAAGAAAAATTAAAAATAGACTAGAAAATAAGGGGAGTGTTGAAATAAGTAGTTTTTGTATTTTCTAGTTTAAAATAAATTAGCAGAAACATATATAAGAAATGATGGCAGCCTGCCTCAATCTCTTCTCTCTCTCCCCCATACTTGTTGTAGTCATTGAAAGAGAGAGAGAGCGATGGAGCCATGGCTGCCTCAGCTCCATAGGAAGGACTAAAGAGTGACTTAAGTCACTCTCAACAAAAGGTTGAGTCCGGCAAGACTCGAACCCCCGACCGGTAGAGCGCGGCGTAGCCGTTATCTCTAACCAGTCTGTCGTAGAAGTGAGTTAGATAATGTAGGGTTTCATTTATATATAAACTGTTCTATAGTACCGAAATGATCTAACTGGAATATGAAACGAAACGAACATAGAACTTGTTAAGGTTTAGTGCGAAACGTCATTTCGCACGAAACAAATGAAACATACACTTTGAACGGTCGACATTTAATGTCGGATTTAATCCGACGGCGCAAGTCGTCGCCGAGATCGAGGAATGGTCACTTTGGATTTTATGGACGTGGCATGACGTGGCACCGCGTGGAAGGATGACATTCGGTCGCGGGAATTCCGGAGGAAATACGGACAAGTGGAAAAATGACACGCGTCCACTCAAGAGCCTTGTCGTACACCGGCCGTACAGAAAGTACATCGGCCATAGTACCTTTCTGTACTTTACAGTAATACGATTGGTTCGTACTTTAGTAGATAGGGGTTGTGAGAGGGATTTAGGACTTAGGAAATATTTGGTAGGCAGACACCTCTCTCTAAGAGAGCTTTGTATAAATTGGCATTTTTTGCCGGCTCATAACTTATCGCCTGGTTGGCCGTTTTCAGTGATTCTTTTTGCTACGGACTCAGGGGAGTCGAGGCTACACAGGGGTGCAGTTGAATTGTCAGTTTGCCTTCTTGGGCAGTAGTGGTCGTGGCTTAAAGTGGGTTAGTTAAATACTATTCAGAGGCTTCCTGTATTCTGTAGTCCAATGGAGGACACAGAATTGCAAGACGTGTACCATTGGTATACGTGAAAAAGCAAAAAAATATCCGCTTTGAACAAGCGATCACAGGTCTACACGTCGTATAGGCCATGTGCCTACGTCGTACGGTCCATGTGCCGCGTGCCACGCTAGATGCAAGCGAGCCGAAAATATTTTGGCACCATCCGTCTGACATCCACCGACATTCAAAGTTTGCCGCGACCTTCAAAGTTTGCCGCGTCTTTTTGCCATTATGTTTCGAAATTTTGATTTCCGTTTTAAAATTCAAAAATCTAGCCGCAAACTTTATGTACGAATCATTAACTACCCCCGGTCGTACAGATATTTCGTTCCAACTTTTCGTTTGAAGATTTTCTTTAAGATTTTCAAATCTGGACTCTAACCTATGTGGCGCCAATCATAATTGAGGAAGGTTTGTTACTGGCCCGACAAAATGGAATAGTCTTCTAGTAAACGTTGCCAGTATAATTTTGTGTACATTTACTGGGACCGCCTAATGGAATTTTACCATTAGCCGCAAAAATGAAATCTACTCGCGAACCGTTACATTGAACTTGGACACAAATTAAAGGACGACGTAGAACATGTATAACTCGCACAAAACAAAATAAACTTCGTGCAAAATAAAAATAGCGTATCTGCGTATAAATATCGCTGAAACTAAAATGACGCGTCTAAGTGTAGGGTTACATGAGGAGGTCTCTGTAATAGTACAGACAACAAAATTTTTGTATTACAGAGGCCTCGGTTTTATCGCGTATTGTCTGTAAATAAGTTTTTATATACGTGGTCTGATTTGAGTGGCTCCACGTAAATCGACGATCAAATCTCTAAAATCGTCAAAGATTTGGAAACTGACCATTTGCATATGGAAATCCGTACTTGCGTATTACGTACGTGTACTTCGCGAGTGTACCTTGTCAATTTACATCAGAGATCTCCTTCATTCTGCTGACTTTCAAGAAAAAACTGTATTTCTTTTCGGCAAATATTTTACGGTCACCTTGTCCGAAGGCACGTGACTTTGGGGGCGTGTGAAAATTTTCATTTTTCATCGACGCACGTGTCTATCGTCCAGGTGTAGCTAATTGACTGGTTGTGTATTGGTGAACCCGCGAGGTGAGTTCACCAATAGAGAGGCGTATGGAGCGATTGCTTCGCAGATGAAGACCAAAATGTTATCGGACGGTCGAAGTCGTCTCCTAGATACTTGGAGAATTGTAATCTTATTTTCTGTAATGTTGTTTTCAAGAAACTCACGAAAATATAGTACGGCATGGTACGGGCAAGTACAAAATTTTGTATTAAACCTCACTTTTTGTCTGATGTAACCATACCCTAAGTCAAATGTCAGTGTGCTCTCTCACAGACGTGAAGTGATAAACTACACCGCGAATCGTTATTAGTGTCAAATTTTAAATAGTGTTGAAGAATATTCACCGTAATTGATGCTAATTAAGAATTTTATTTTTTTCAAAAAAAAGGTGTATTCTAATTTCGGCGTTAATGCTAATTGGGAATAACAAAAATGGAATACTCGCCGTACGATTATATACATTAATATATGTATTTGTACAAAATAGTAGATATCGTAAGACGTCGCGAATTTAAAATATCCGTATTTTGTAAATTTTAGCTTGAAAAGGTACATTTATGTACGAACTAACATCGACCGTACACACACTATTTAGATTTTATTGTACTTTCGGGCTTTACGCTATTTTGTACGTACCTTAATTAACGTCAAGGAAAAATTAAAACCATGTATCCTATTTGAAAAAAAAAAATCAAAATTTGAACTACCCAAATTAGAGTTATTGACACTAATAACGATTCGCGGTGTACTGTACCTGCGCGCAGCCATTTTATTTATATGTGGCCGCCGCAGTTTTGTTACAGTAAACCTGCGCCGGCCGTGTGAATTGTTTATTTTTTTATGACGGTCGACGTTCGCAAGCGCGACACTTTTTTAACCGCCAGTACAATATTTTGCCAGTCAATGTTGTTTGACGGATTGACCGTCAAATCTGAACTTAAAGGTACGTTAGCTTGTACGAAACTGTGCTTCAAATGTACAATTTCTGACAACTATCTGCGCGCAGTAAAAATCATCTCTGCGATTAGCAATTCCCTTATATGAATTACAGAATTAGTACTTTTTTGTCGGTTACATTTTGCGGCGTCTACCTTTAAGTCACGGAACGAAAATCACATCGTACGTGGCGTATCAGACAATATGTCATTTTCGCTAAAATAACATATTATATAAAAATATAATAATATTAAATTTAAAAAATACTATATATCGCGATATATCTCGCGATGGTTTATGTTGGTCTCGGTACGATATATCGAGGACTCTGCTCGATCGATATTCGATATATTGAATATCGATGTTATCGCGATATGCATTTACCCGATACCCAACACTATGAAACAAGTGTAGAACCGGACAAGCTTATCAAATGACATCATTTCTCGAATAATGCGTCTGCACTTCGCACTGTATTGTAAATCTTTCAAATTTCGAGGAAAACTACAGTAATATGATGTCCTCCATAAGTATGATTATGGTGATTTTTAGGTCATAATCCATCATTCCAATCCACAAAAGATTCATTGAGAGACCTATGAAACCACCTCGGACCACCACCCTGGATACTCTATTTTTCTAACATAAAACTTCTCTTAAGCATTAAGGAGAAGTATTTGGCTATAATCTTTCAAAGAGAGTCGCATATGTTCTAAACCTAAATTTCTTGACAAGATTTCTTCCATTTTGTATCTTTAAATAAGAAAGAGAGGCATACAATGACTAAGAAAATAGTTTATCCACCATAATTGTTGAATCTCAATTTAACTTTTAGCACGCGCAAGTACAAATTTTAGCCTCTTAAATGATTAGCATAAAGCTTAGCTTAGCAATTGTCAATTTTGTTTTCGTTCATCTTAGTAGCTGATTACAAAAGAGCAAAAGAGTAATAGGTTATTTGTTTACCAATATTAACATTGTGACTAGATAACAAATTATTTTTTTGCAAAATTTCTCCATCTGCCATTATTAGTGTCTGCCACACTTTTTATGAACTTAAGTCGAATGAAATTGTCCGTTAAGAGAAGTATGTAAATTTCTTTAGGACAAAGCATGAAATAGTGTGGAATATACCTTTTGAGCGAGATTCGTACTGACATTGCTGTGGATTAACAATGGGACGCAATCTTAAATCTTGCCACCGTTATCCACACTAATTATAGGTTGACGGTGTCGTTTTCGTGTCTTAAGCTCGCTCAATCTGTCAAAAACTGTCCACACTAATTACGGTAATTTATGCTCACCTAATCTCAAACTTGCTAAAACAGTCCACACTAATCATGATGTAGGAAAGTAGTGAATGTTTTTAAACTCACTTTTATTCACTTCCGTTCTCTGTCTTTGACTTACCACATAATGAAAATAGCAACAAGTCTCTCCTTAGGCACTTGGTGGGAGGAGGTGTCCAACCAATTAAGTGACAAAATAGCCATTATTCAGTCTTCTTTGGAGACGCCGTCTTTGCGGAGAATTGAGGAGCCATGGAGGGAGCTTCATTCGAAAATTGAAGAAAAACAAATGAAAGATGATGTGAAATATACTTACAATGATATTAAAACTGCCTCTTTTCAGCTAAAAAGGGAGCTTCTCTATCAAATTCAGATTGATAAGGGAGAGATTCCTTATTCAAGGAAAGAGGAAAAAGACAAAAAGATTCCATATTCAAGAAGAGGGGAAAAAGACAAAGCTGAAGATAGAGTGGCAAAAATGAAAAACCTATTTAGAAAAAAACTTCTTTTGTTTGTTAAACAAAGTAATTCAGAGTCATTTTTAGAAGAGAATTTTCCTCCTAGAGTGCTTCTCTCTCTCCCTCCTTCCACAGAATATGTGGTTTCTGTTTTGGCTTGTTTTCAAGCCGGTTTGGTTTTTATCCCTCTCGACCAATCGTGGCCTCTTAAAAGGATGGAAGTTGTTGGGAGAGAAAGTGGAGCTCAGATTCTTATCTGTTTTGAAAATGGAAAAGATATGGCAGAAAAATTGGGCTTTTCTCTTAGTAAAGAAATTCGGTTGGAAGAACTTCAAGAAGAAAAAATTCAAAAAGAAGAAAAAAATCAAAAAGGAGTAATTTCTTGCGAAGCATTTGATAAAGTATTTGGAGGGAAAGGGAAGGAGAGAAAAAGGGGAGAAAATGGATCTGATTTGGATGAAAACATGATGTCAAGAAAAAAAATACAATTAGCAAGAGAAAAAATAATAAACGATAAACAAAGTGATAAAATAAAGTTGGAAAAAGGAAGGGTTTGTTATGTGATGTATACCTCTGGTTCAACTGGAAGACCGAAAGGAGTTTGTGGAACAGAGAGAGGTAAAGTTGAACCCACTTTTGTTTTTTGTTTTTTTTTTTTCTTTTTCCCTTTTTATTCACAATTTCTGGATTTTCTAGTGTTAGGAGTAGCATGTTAGTTAAATCCCAAACATTTGTTATGAAAATAGTGTGGACTTTATTCATTGTGCTGAATTTTTGATGAGATTCCTCTATGAGATTTTTGGTTTTTTTTTTGTTGCACTTTCAAATGGTAGATTTTTGCTTAGAGTTAAAGTGGAAAATTTGGTGAAGCAATTCTATATGTTTAGCTATTTTTGATGATTTGCTTAAAATCGTGTTTTTTTTGTTGCCATGAGGTTGAATCAATTTCACGTAGTGAGAAGTCATAAAAAAAAAAAAAAAATATTGGTCTTAGCAAACATTTTTCGTGAAGATAATATTTTCGGTGAAAGCTTTCGGCAAAACCGATAACCCTAGAAATCAATTATTGTTTCTATTGCGATGTATTGCGGATTCTTTTTATCAATCTCTTTAAGTAACGCTTAAAATTTACAATTGACGATAATGTACCAACTTTTTATGATAGAACAACATGCGGAAGAAATCATGCTTATTTTAATTGAAACCAACAATGGACTCTAGAAAAAAGATTTTCATAGGAAGATATATTTTCATTTAACAATTTTGTGAATGTAAAATTTGGAAATTTTGAGAAAAATAAAATCATGCTTAATTACTTCGGACTTTTTTCCTTTCTTCGTGATCTAGGATTGTTGCTATACTCATGAAATTTTTGTCTTAACTCCACAATATGTTTTTTTCGTTGTTGATTAAATTTTGATTCAACGATTGTTGTTTGTTTGTTTATTTTTTTATTTTTTTAGGTTTGATCAATCGTCTCCATTGGATGCAGAAAGACTACCCATATTGTACCCACGATTTGGCATGTTTTAAAACATCGATAGGTTTTATCGACCATCTCACGGAATTGTTAGGTCCCCTTTTCAATGGAGTTCCTGTCCTTATTCCTTCAAATTTTACACAACAAAACCCTTTTTTCTTGATTCATTACCTTCAAGTAAGTAAGAATCTTATCTTCAACAAGTAAGAATCTGATCTTGATTGCTTTTTCTACCAAAACTGCAGTTTGAAAAACAAATAGAAATGAGCTGCTTTTTTTTTCCTTTTTAAAAAGTTTTTTTTTTTAATTTTTAATCGATTGAGTAGTTTTACACAAGGAAAAGCAACGTAGTCTACGTGACTATTCATGTAGCTGGAATGGAAAACAGAAAAAGGTAAGACTTTTCTATGTGAAGAATTCAAAAACAAATCTAATCAACACACACTAAAATAGGTGAAATACTTACCGAGGTCATTTGAATATGCACTTCGTTTGCGCCTCTTCAAATATTTGGTAACTTAGATTTTATTTTACAATTTTATTTTACAGAAAATAAACTGGCTATGCTTTTCTATGTGACCAGGGGAAAAAACAAAACGAGTAGAGATTATCCTGGTGACAGGGAGAAAGTACGTAATTGGTTGAAAGACAAAAATACATAGTTCAAAACGATAAAAAAAACAATCAAATTACTTAAGCAACACTCTCCCCTTTGCAAGTAACGAGTAGTGAAAGGGTTTTTTTTGTTGAAAATAAAAGATAGTTGAAAAGCGATCCCTTCTTCTCCCGTATCTTCACTTTGTCTTCTACTGATTGTAACTTCCTCTATACTGATTCTCAAGGAGCTTTTGTCCTTTATCACCGGCTTTGTCCTTTGTCCTTTATCAAAAATCCTGTTCATCACCGCCTCTCAAAACACATCGATATCTGCTTTCATTTCACTGATTCTTTTTTTTTGCAAAGTTTTTTTTTTTTTTTGTCCTTTTACCTCTCAAATTGCAGATTTCTTAGTCAAACCTCTTCATTGTCCCAATTTTGACCGACTTCGTACCCTTTCCGGCCTTAAAACTCACCAAAAAAAAAAACAAAAAAAGAAAGTGAAAAGTGATGGCAAAGTGATGGTGTTACTTCTTCTCTTTGTCTTTAATCTAGTTAGTCACTTGATCTTAACCTTTCTGTTTTACTTACCTGCCTATATGTATAAACGTAGGTTTTTAGGTTTTTTAAATAGAATCTGTATTAGAATCGTTTAATTAAGAATCTATCCTTGTCAAATTATCAAAGAGGCACTCAAAATGTCTTTTTGAATTTTTTTCTGCCATACTTTTGTAATATTGAGTAGTTTAACAGACGTAGATTCTTATTTAGATTCTTCACATAGAAAAAATAGTACTGGAGTCTCGACTCTTTCTCTAAAATTCTGTTCGAAATTTTTATATGAAAACTATTCATTGTAAATATATCTGAAATTACAACTTTTGCAGTCGTGTTCCTTTTTCTGCTTTTCTAAGATGTCTTTTGGAACTCTAGTTGACAATGTCGCTCCGGATTTCTTATATCTTAAATTTTATAAAAACTAACCAACCTGGCCACACTATTTTGTGTATAGCCAGAGGGGGAAAACCAATCGAATAGAGATTATCCTGGTACTTGTTTCCAGGTAAAACAAAATATGTAGTTTGCAGCAAGTATTGAAAAAAAAAGAGTACTTAACAAAAAAATTGATGTTTCAATATTTTGTCTCCCTTTTCTATTTACCGAGTTAATTTTTGGCAAAGATTGTTGCTCAACCGTCAGAATTAACTTCGGTGGAAACCAGAATTCTCTATGGTTAAAAATATCTAGTGATTTTTTTGGGATTTCTTTAATACAATTACTCTCTCGTTTCTCTTTAATTACAGAATTAAAGTTTTTCTTTCATTTCTTCAATGTCATTGGTCTTCTGTGTACTTTTCCTCCAATTTTTTTCTCTATTATTTTACAAATTTTCTTTCTCCTTTCCACTTTTCTTATTAAAAATTGGGCGTAAAATAAACCAGGTTTATCGTATCACTCGATTGGTAGCTACTCCTTCTATTTTACAAGCTCTCCTCCCGTATTTGGAAAAGAAAAAAAAAGAGTTTACCTTTCCTTTAAGGATTTTAATATCAAGTGGGGACCAATTATTGACTGCCACCTGGCAACGTCTCCAGCTGGCATTACCAGATTGTACCATTTTGAACCTCTATGGGAGCACTGAGGTAAAGTGCATTTTTAATACATTTTTCAGTACATTTTTAAAAGGTTTTTAACGCGATTTTTAGTGATTTTACATCACGTTTCCAATATGTTTTTCTATATATTTTCAGTAGATTTTCAATACATTTGCAGTACATTCCCGGTATATTTTCAATGCATTTTCAATATATTTTCAATACATTTTCGATACATTTTCAATGCATAATCAATACAATTTTTTTCATACGTTTTTATATACGTTTTGACTATGTTTTCAACAAATATGTTTTCAATAGATTTCCTAGACATTTTTCATTACTTTTTCAGTATATTTTCGATACACATTTTTGAGCATTTTCAATACAAATACATTCCATTTCCAGTACATTTGTCATTAATAGCGTCTGTATTAGTTTACAAATGACCGATGTTTTGTTGTATTTTTTGGTGCTTTCGTGTTGTTGTTTTGCAATGTCAGTTTGGTTTCAGTTTTTATGAAATGACAAATTTCTTAAAAGCATTTCTTCTGAAAGCAACTTTCTAAGAAGATGGTTGCATTCCTCCCTCTCCCTCCTCCCTCTCCCTCCTCCCTCTCCTGCTTTCTCCTCTCTCCCTCGCTCTCCCTCCCTCATATCCATAAAATTGTTGATAATGTGTCAGGTTTCTGGAGACTGCCTATTCTTCGATACCTCAATTATGAAAATGGAGTTGTTTTCGTCCAATTTTTCCTCAACGGAAAACTCATCCGTTTCTAACGATACCGTAATTAAAAACGACTTGGAGCTAATATTAGAAGCAAAACTTGATTCAATATCTGAACCAGTTGATATTGAAAAGATCACCGAATTCAATTTATTTGACAAAAAAACCGATTCTAAAACCGAGTCTAAAACCGAACCTAAAACCGAGTCTAAAACCAAACTTAAAACCAAACCTAAAACAGGAGATATAACCAAACCAAAAACCTCAAAAAACCCATTTGATTCTTGGGTCATTCCTATTGGTCGTCCGATCCCAGGATGTTTTGCTGGTCTTTTCGATTCTGATTCGGGAAAACTAATAGAGGGAGTAGAAAATAATAAGGTTAATCTGAAAGGAGAGTTGTGGGTTTCCGGACTTCCTCTCGCAAAAGGATATTTGAACGATAAAAAAGAAACGTCAGAAAAGTTTTGTATTTTTCCAAAATTTGTAAAAAGTTTAACATATTTTTCAAGTTCAGGTCGTGGAGAAGGAGAGGAGTTCGTTTATCAAAAAGGGACAGAAGGAGAGGTGAAAGGAGAGAGAGGAGAGAGCCGAGAGAGAAAAGGAGAGAGAGGAGAGGGAGGAGAGCAAGGAAGAGGAGAGAGACGAGAGGGAAGAGAGAGAGAAAGAGAGAGAGGAGAGAGAGGAGAGGGAGAAGGAGAGAGAGGAGAGGGAGAGGGAGAGAGAGGAGAGAGAGGAGGGAGAGACGGAGAAAGAGGGGAGGGAGAAGGAGAGGGAGATATCAGCTCATTTGATGTATTTTACAGAACAGGTGATATGGTTTCTTTTTTACCTGATGGGAATTTTGTCCTATTTGGTCGAAATGATCGTTGTGTCAATATCCGAGGTCAAAGATTTGAATTGGGAGAATTAGAATCGATACTTCTCAGTTTCCCATCGGTAAGTCAAGCGACAGCAGTTTTTTGTCCTATTTTGACAAGAAGAGACAACCAGTTAGTGGCTTATGTCGTAATCAAAAACGATACTTTTCAAAAAAAAATCGATGCAAAGAAAAATTCCTTTTTTTCCGTAGACGAAGAAAATAAGTTGTATGATAAAAAACTTTTCAAATTGAGGCAGTTTTTGGAGGAATATCTGCCTTTCGGTTTAATACCGGACTATTTAGTTAGGTTAAAAGAAATTCCTATTGTGTATCATTCAGGAAAAGTGGATTTTAAAAACCTCCCACTTCCTTGGAAAAAGGAGAATTTTTCGGAGAATTTTTCGGAAAATGTTTCAGCGTATATTGGAAGGACAGATTTTAATGTTTTTAGTAAAAAATTGAACAAAAATTCAGTTGAGGATCGGGACAGGGTCAGAAAAAGGCCTAAATCTTTTTTGGGAGGAGCAGACTTTTCAAAATTGGTCGAGAAAATAACGAAGGTAATGAAAATAAATGGGACGGAGAGGGAGAGTGAGAGGGAGAGTGAGAGGGAGAGTGAGAGGGAGAGAGAGGGAGAGAGAGAGAAAAGGAGGGAGGAAGAGAGGGAGAGAGGGAGAGGGAAGGGGAAGAGGAGAGGGAAAAAAAGAAGGTAAAAGGCGAGGGAGAGGAGGGCATCAGATCTGTTAACGGTCCTTTCCCGAAAAAACAAAGAACTAAAGATTTTCAAAATCTTCATTGTCTCTTTCTGATTCATACAGGTCATGGATAAAGCTTTGGGAAACGGACCAAAAAAAATCTCTCCCTCTTCTAATTTTTTTGAGGAGGGAGGGAATTCAGTGAGTGCCTCTCTAACGGCTTTCGAACTCGAAATCGATATTCGAACTATTTACTCAAATCCCTCTCCAATTTTACTTTCAAAATATCTTTTATTTGGAGACAAGGAGACGACAAGAGGGAAAAGGTGGGAGAGAGAGGGCGAAGTATGGGGGAAAAAAGAGCAGTTTTTGGAGATAGGAGAAAGTAGTTTTGAAGCAAGAGGAAGAATCGAAGAAAGAGAGGGAGAAAGAGAGAAAGAAAGAGAGAGAGAAAGAGAGAGAGGACTTTTAACATGTGGAAATCGGATAGGTGGAGTTAAGGAGAGAGAGGAGCAAAATGTAGAAATTAATGTAAGAAATGAAAATCATAACTTTGGGTCTCAGGAGATTTTTATTTCCAAACAAGAAAAGGATTCTGTACGAGAAATTTATGAAAGACACGAAGTTTTTGATGAAGAATTTGTGAAAAACGGAAACTTTTTAAGGAAGGGACTTCCTGAGGTGAGAGAGAGAAAAAGAAAAAAAACATCGAGTGTCGAGGAGGTAGAGGAACGCTTTAGAGAAAAAGAAAAGGAGAAAAAAAAAGAAAAGGAGAACGAAAAAGAAAGAGGAAATGAAACAGAAAAAGGAAAGGAAAAAGAAAAAGAAAAAGAAAATGAGATGTTTCTGAAGAAAATGAAATTAGATCATAAATTTTTACTGCCTATTTTGTCTTATACGGACAGATATAGCTTTATCTCTCTCACACGATCCAATCGATGTGTAGCTGTTTTAAAAAATCTACAAATGTTACAAAAAAACGCCAATAACGACAAAAAATCCGACAAAAAATTCATAAACGACAAAATTCGACAAGGAAATAAGGTTTTGGAGAGGGAAATAGTATCTAGTTTCGGTAAAAATGGCGATCCTATACTCAAAGATGGAGAAATTGTTGATAATTTGCCATTCGAGAAGGGAAAGGAGAAAAATAAAACAATGGAATTAAGAGAAACCTGTAATGAAGATTGTTTTAATATCCCTTTTAGCAAAAAAAATGATAATTTCCTCCGTGAGAATAGTAATTTTATGGGCGAAAATACTCATTACAGTAACAAAAATATCCAATTTAGAGACGGGAATATTTCTTTCAGAGACGAAAAGGCTCATTTTATTGACAAAAATACCCATAATAGCGAAGAAACAAACCATTTTATCGACAAAAATACTAATTTTGGGGAAAAAACGTACCCTTTTATTGACAAAAACACTAATTTTGGCGAAGAAACTAACCATGTTATCAACAAGACCAATTTTGGCGAAAAAACTCACCTTTTAATCGACAAAAATACCCATAATTCCGAAAAAACTTGCCATTTTATCGACAAAAATACTCATTTTAGTGACGAGCCTGTTCATTTCAGAGACGAAAAATTTCGTATTTTATGGAAAATTTGCCTTGATTCGTGTGTGGACGCTTCTCCTCTTTTTGTCTTTTGTGAGGACAGCTGGCATTGTATTATTGGCTCACACGCCAATATGGTAATTTGTACAGATATGGGGTGAGTCTTTTTCCCCATTTAATTTAAGGAGGGGTAGAGGGAGAGGGAGAGGGAGAGGGGTAGAGGGAGGGGGAGAGGGGGATGGGGAGGGGGAGGGAGAGGTAATGCTTATTGGATAGTCTAAAAACACAAAATAAATGGTTGATAATTATTTTCAGTTTCTGGAAAGCAAAAAAGTAAGAAAAATGGTAAAATATTTCAGTTTCCTGAAGAAAAAAAATGAATATTGTTTCAGTTTTTTGACTATTATTGGTCAATGGAAAAAACAAAAATTGGAAAACTTTTCTGACCTTGGTCAGGGGAAATGTAACAAAATTGATTTTTTGTTTTGTTGTTGTTGTTGTTTTTTTTTTTATTATTATTATTATTAAGCAGAGGAAAACTAATTTGGAAAAAAAAAGTCGGAGGAAGAATCGAATCGACGGCTTCTGCGACACTTGACGGCTCCCAGGTTTGTTTTTTTTGTTTTTCGTTTATTTGTTTATTTTTTAGTTTTTTTAATTTTGCAATTTCCGGTTTTTTTAATAAGCTTTGTTTAGGATTTTTTTTTTAGGGATTTAGTTTGTTTTTACTTTCCTTCGATTCTTTATAGTTTGTGTTTTTGATTTTGTTTATTGTTTCTTTTTTTCATTACGTCTTATTAATGTATTTACCTTTTAAATTCTTATTATTTGTTGTGATTTTCTACTTTTTATTTTATATTGATTTTTTTTTTTAATATTGCAGATTGTCGTTGGGAGTTACGACGGATTTATTTATTTTTTGTCGATAAAGGATGGTTCCATAAATTGGAAATTTCACAGATCAGGTAATATCTTCTCTCTCCTTTCTTCTCTCAACCTCATAAACATTCACCTTATAAACTCCATATCCATTAGCAATGCCTCCACCACATTATATACACAAACAATACACGACAAACACACACATATAGTCTATTGTTGAATATATGATGTTATATAATATACATTTTTATTATACACGGACAATGTATATATCGTATATATATACATGTATATATATATATATGTATATATATACATATACATATGTATATATATGTATATATATACACACATAAATATATATATGTACATAAATATATATAATCTATAATATACAATGTATAATATTTATATATATATATATACATACATATATGTATATAGACTTATATAAGTAAATGTGACATTTGTCACGTGCTATTGCCTAAAAGCTGAAGCAATTTCAAAACATACTCAAATCATTCAATGATTTGTATATATCTAGACCAAAAAAAAAAAACAAATTTAAAACTTTTCTAGAGAAACTCTTTTCTTTTTCTTCTTTTGTTTTTGCAAGAGAACTGCTTTGTTGTTTTTTTTAAGTCATATTCCCTTTTTTTTGGCCGTACATTTTTCTGTTTTTTTATTGTTCTTTACATATTTACGATGGATCTTTTGACTTCCTGTCCATTTTGTGTTTTTTCTTCTTTTTAATTAAAGGAGTTTTTGAGGGATTGTTGATTTTTTAGTTTTTTTTTTTTGGGGGGGGTGGAGGGAGGGTAGGTGAAGTGCCAACCAACAATTGACACGTGGCATGGTTTCGTTTGGTGAGTTTTTTTTTTTCCTTTTTCGTTTTTTGTTTTTGTTTTTCTTTTTTCTTTGCTTTTTGTCTTTTCTCTTTCTTTTTTTTTTTGTTTTTTGTTGTTGATAGCTATTTGTTTGTTTGTTTATTTTTTTTTTTAATGTGGAATTCAGAGTCGCTTAAATAAAAAAAAAAGTGCAAGACAAATAAAAGGCGAATGAAGAAAAAATTAAAACAAATTTAAGACTGATTTAGGAAAAAATTAAGATAAAGAATGACAGGTTAAAGACAAATGAAGACAAATTTAGACAAATTGGAGACAAATTTAAGGCAGTAAAGAGAATTTTATGAAAATTTTATTTTGAATTTAAGAGAAGCTTAAAGAAAATTTATGACAAATTTGCAGCAGATTTTAGACAAATTGATGCAAATTAAGATAAATTTTAGAGATTTAGGACTAACTAGTTAAGACAAATTTAAGAAAAAATTAGACAAATTAAGACAAATTTAAGATATATTACTACTAAATTAAGAGAAAATAAGACAAATTTAAGAGAGTATAAGACAAATTTAAGAGAGAATACAACAAATTTAAGAGTAAACAAGGCAAATTTAAGAGAAAGTAAGACAATTTTATGAGAAACTCAAGTCAACTTGAAGCTTTAAGATAAGCGACGACAGAAATCAAAACAAAATTCAAGACAAAATCTTATGGTATTTTATTTTTATTTATTTATCTCTTTATGTATTTATTTATTTTCAGGTGCGGTTCCCACGATGGAAATATTTATTCTTTAAACCCTAAAACCCAAAAATGTGTTTGGAGTCATAATTGTAAAGGAAGTATTTTTGGGGGACCGGCTATAGACCCGGTAAGAATTTTAACAATTATTTGATTCTTATGATTATTTTATTTTTCCGGTTATTTTTATTTTTCCGGTTATTTTTATTTTACAGTTATTTTTTATTTTCCGGTTTCTTTTATTTTGCAGTATTTTCGCAGTATTTTCCTAAAAAATCCTAAAAAGCCTCAAAAAGAAAAGAAATTAAAACTTAAATTTTTTTTTGAAGCTCCAAAAGAAAAAATTAAAGCCTAAAAAAAAAAAGGAAAAAAAAGACGACTACTTGGGGCTTCTAAGGGATACTTATAGCTTTTTTTTTTTTTTTTTTTTGAAATGGACAATTTTGGCCTTTAACTTACTGTTTGCCCTTTTTTTTGTTTCTTTTTTTTTTGGTTTTGTTTTTGTTTACACTTTTTGATGTAAATAAATACAGTTTCGAAAAAGAGTTTATGTGGCGACAACAAATGGAAAAATTTTTGCCATAAAAAATGAGGTGAATTTTGTTCGTTTTTAATAACGAAAAAGGAATTATAAACTTTATGAATAATCAAATAACCGGAAAATTGATTTTTTTTCATAAATTTTTGCGGGTTTAAATATCCTCACCCGACATGTTTTTTTTTTCTTTCTTAATTTTGATTTTAAATGACTTAATTTTGAAGTTTTGTCAAAACGTTGTTGCATTTAAAAATCCTCACATTTGCACAAAGGATTTTTTTTTTCTAATGAATATTTTCATATTCTTCTCAAGTGTTTTATTTATTCTTTTATATATGTTTAAAACCGTTCTTTGTACTTTTTTTTATAATAAAAATTTGTTATAAATTATTGATTTTAATTATCCTCACAACAGCATGTAAATATTTTTTTGTTTTTTTTTGCTTTTGTTATGACACGAAATAAAAGGGTAACTTTTTTTATTTCAATAATAAATTATATATTTTGTTTTTTCTATTTTTTTTTTTTTAAAATCCTACTAAGATTTGTTATTTTCACAACATTCAAGTCAATGTTTGAAACTTCTCACTGAAAAAATTAAATAAAGTAATTTGTTTTTTTAATTCTTTTTGTAATCTTTACATTTTCATTGCTACCTCCGTATTTTTTTATCTGCCGATAGAAAAATAATAATAGATTAAATAAATAAAAAAATAAAAAGAATTTAGTGCATTCACTTTTTCCTACAAGAGATAATAAGAGATTATAAATATATAAATCACTCGAAAGTGATAAAAAGTGGTACTTTAAATGTTAATTATACAAATCTAACTAAATTCTAAAAAATATTCAAATATTGCAGAATGGAAATTTTATGAAAATTCTGAATATATTTAAATGTTGCAGAATGGAGTTTTATGAAAATTGTGAATATTTTTAAATTTTGCAGAATGAAAATTTTATGGAAATTTGGAAAAATGACGTCGGAGTTCCAATTTTCGGTTCTCTCGCGGTACAAATAAATTCTGGTTTTGGTAATTTCTCTTCCCCTTTTTTTTAATTTTCCTTTTTTTT